>PVKU01002139.1:0-245612 GCA_004027475.1 Anoura caudifer | reverse complement strand
TTTGTAGGTGACTCTGCCTTTATCCCTTGCTGCTTCTAGAATTCTCTCCTTCATTTTAATCTTGGCTAATGTAATGATGATGTGCCTTGGTGTGTTCCTCCTTGGGTCCAACTTCTTTGGGACTCTCTGAGCTTCCTGGACTTCCTGGAAGTCTATTTCCTTTGCCAGATTGGGGAAGTTCTCCTTTATTATTTGTTCAGATAAGTTTTCCACTTGTTGCTCTTCCTCTTCCCCTTCCGGTATCTCTATAGTTCGGATGTTGGAACGTTTAAAGATGTTCTGAAGGTTCCTAAGCCTCTCCTCATTTTTTTGAATTCTTGCTTCTTCATCCTTTTCTGTTTGGTTGTTTCTTTCTTCCTTCTGGTCCACTCCATTGATTTGAGTCCCAGTTTTCCTCCCATCTCTATTGGTTCCCTGTGCATTTTTCTTCATTTCACTTAGTGTAGCCTTCATTTTTTCATCTAATTTGTGAGCAAAATCAATTCTCTGAGCATCCTGATCACCAGTGCTTTGAACTGTGCATCTGATAGGTTGGCTATCTCTTGGTCACTTAGATGGATGGGCTCTGGGCTTTGATCTGTTCTCCTATTTTAGCCATTTTTTGTTTTTTGCAGGTTTTTTTTTTGGGGGGGTCTGGTCTCAGCTGTTACATAGTGAGGGGCGGAGCCTTAGGTGCCCCCCAGGGCGGGGCAGCCTAGTCACTGGGTTGTGATGCTGTATGTGGGGGCGGGGTCCGAGAGGGAACAATGGCATTTTCTCCGCTCTCTCTCAGATTCCAGTCTGTTCCCCCACTTCCCCTTCACCTGGATTATCTGCGCAGGAATGTGGGACTGCCTGGTCAGTCAGCTGCCTTGAGCGATCTCACTGGGTCTGCACCATTGCCACCCCATGCCTAGGGTCCACTAGCCACTACCTGTGTACCTGGGATCTGCCAGCCGCTGCTGCCTGCACGCCCAGGTCTGCCAACCTCCACTTTTTCCTGCCACGACTCCACCCATCTTACCGGTCTGGATCAATGGTTGTTAGACTTCTATACAGTTCAATTTTCTATCAGTTCTGGTTGTTTTCTTGTTCCTAAATCTTTGTTGTCCTTAATTTTGGTTGTGCAAGGAGGCACAGTGTGTCCACCTATGCCTCCATCTTGGCCGGAAGTCAAGTCACCATTTCTTAGTATGATCTACCAGCTATATCAGCCCTTAGAATGTCTTACCCTAACCCTAACCCTTACGCTAACATACGTCTTCCAAACAACTACCACTTCTTCTAAAGTAATTGTATTTCCACAAGCTGCGAATCTCTCTTTCCTCTGAACCTTTATACACATTGCTCCTTGTGTTTAGAATTCCTTTTCAGTTTCCCATTAGTCACTAAATCAATGATATCCTTTAGGATTCCCAGAGATAGTGCCTACAAGAAGCCTTGTCTACTTTCAGTCTGTGTTAGATGCTTTTCCATTTAATCTGGAGAATCTTCTGTTTCTCTCTAGCAAAGCATGTATTGCTCTTTAATGGTATTATAATTGCTGTGAGAAACCTCAAAACCATACTGGACTGGGACCATTTAATGTACAAATAACCTCCTATATGCTCAGTAAGCCATGAGTTAAAATCATATTCCAGATCAATTTCTATCCAAAATCACTGTAGTGGTTTTCAGCCCTCTCCGTTATGAAGAAAACTTCTGTCCAGCATCACTTGTCCTTTTGGAGTTGCAAATGACTGAGATTTCACTGTAAATACAAATTTAGTAATAGTAGTAGTAAAATAGCTTACTTTTGTGTGAGTGAAGTAATTTTCTATGGGCTTCATTTGGAAACCTAGTCATACTTTATTATGTTGATTTTATGGGAAAATGCATTTTACATTCCAATCAAGTGACTCAAAAATACTGCTCAGTTGAACCATGTGAAATTGCTGATACTCAACTTTTTTTGACATACAAAAATGAGTTTCATTTGGTTCAACCTAAATGTTTTAAAATTAATCTCATGACAAGTTGGAAATTACCTAAACATTCATTTCTTAACTTTATATTTCACACATGCATATATTCTGCAAGATGCTAATCTTGTGCTTTAAGGCTGTTGGGTATGATTCTTCTATGTAAACAGTAAATCACAGGGTTTTGAAGAAAGTTTGTATAGAATTTTTGTTTCCATTAATGAGAGATACAACAGACATGAGATTCTGAAATTGTTTATCTTTGCACATTTATACTAGGATGAAAATGCAAATTTATTTCTCCTTTTTTAACCTTCAGGCTATCTAACCAGTCTGTTTGGAGGATTGATTTTTATAATAGTAATAACTAACATTTATTGAGTACATATTACATGCTGGGTACAGTGCTAAGCCTTTTACTACTTTATGAGCAAAGTACTCTTTATTGTCCCTATTTACAAAAGAAGAAATTAAAGCTGAAGTAACTTGCCCAAGATCACACAGCTGTAAATTTCAAAGTCAGGTTAGAATCACTGTCATTTCTACTCTTGTGTCCACTATTTACTGCAAGCATATTTTTTTAACAACAAAGAGGCACTCGTGCTGAAAGAGTATGACTCATTTCAGGTACTACATATTTAAGTGATGATTATCATTAGTGGATCCGGGCCCATTCACATATGAAACAGATTGTACTATTAGGAGACATCATCATAAGAAAGTAGACCCATGCAGGGATGTCCAACCTTTTGGCATCTCTGCGCCACACTGGAAGAAGAAGAGTTGTCTTGAGCCACCCATTAAATACCATTGCAACATGTAATCATAACTAAATCTCATAATTTTTAAAGACCTTATTTAATTTTGAGAGAGAAGGGAGGGAGGGAGAGAAGCATCGTGTAAGAGATACATCATGCCTCCAACTGGGGATGTGGCCCACAACCCAGACATGTGTCCTGACTGGGAATAGAACCAGCAACCCTTCATTTTCCAGGCAGGTACTCAGTCCACTGAGCCACACCAGCCAGGGCAAAGTCTCATAATGTTTTAAGTAAATTTATAATTTTGTGTTGGGCCGAGTTCACAGCCATGCTGGGTTGTATGCTGGCTGCAAGTTGGACACCCCTGATAGAGGATCAAGTACCAAAATGAGTCTTATAGGCCCAGGTGTTATAGGAGTTCTATAAGAGTCCAGAGCAAAGAATAAGTGTGCTTTTTTCATGTTTAACTACCAGAAGAACATTGACATTAATGGCATCTTCTGGTCATAATTGGATGCACAGCTTTATGGAACAAGTGAAAAGTTTAGTATAAAAAGGAATGTGGAAAAATCATGGATATATGATAATGATGTCTAAGAGGGAATTGCAAACTAAAGTCTAATTCTGGGCAGTCCTCAGATGCACAGGAGGGACATTAGATATCCATGACTGTCCTCTCTGAATCCTAGAACTATATGGAGGAATGGGACTTGAAGGATTAGGCATTAGATATTCAGAATAGAAGAGAGGAGGTTCACAGCTTACCCAAATTTCATGACTGGAATAATGATGGTAACAAAAATAAAAGGATTTGTATGGGAGCAAGGAAGATGGGCCCAGGGTTTAGACATACTGAATTCAAGGCAAAGGTAGACTGCCTACAGAAAACTAGTTTTGTCATTTTTCTGTATCTCAGCTGTGGTTGACCAGGGTCAAGCTTTTATTCATCTACTTGTTGTTTTTACAGATGGCCCTTTTGAATTTTTTCTTCCCTGAAGAAAAGTCATACTCTGAAGCAGAAAGTAGGCGTGTTCGCCGCAATAAAAGAAGCAAAAGCAGTGAAGGAGCAGATGGTAAGTCTCCTTGAGTGATGCTTTATCGTATGTCAGTTAATGAGAATATCTTCTGAGAACTAACTTCTCAACAGTGCTCCACCATCTCATATATTGTCCACAGACCCAAGGTCACAGCAGAAGGCTTTTCTACTCTAGCCTACCCATCAGTCATTTGACAGAAAATGGATGGTACAGAATCCTCTCTCCTGCTTCAGTCCTTTCTCAGTATACCCAAGAGCCATGGTAGCATTTGTATCTCTCAAGATCACTCTGCAAAAGGACCTCATCTTTCCTTGGGAAATGGTATATCTACTAAAGCCACTAAGAGGATTCAGTACTGTTCTTGGAACTGATGTAGTGTTGTGCCATGCTGGCGCTTGTGTGATATCTTAATTCCATTGATAACCATGTCAATGTTGGTATCTGCTACCATTCTCAAATATGAACTTGACCTTCTAGAACTCACAACTTCCTTGAGGGCATGAACTTCTCTTTGCATAACCCCAGAATCTAGACTAGTATCTGGCAAATTGTTGGTGTTTTTTAAAGATTTTATTTAGTTATGTTTTGATAGAGGGGAATGGAAGGGGAAAGAGGGAGAGGAACATTAATGTGTGGTTGTCTCTCCCATGTCTCCTACTGGGGACCTGGCCTGCAACCCAGGCATGTGCCCTGACTGGGAATCAAACCAGTGACACTTTATTTGTAGGCCCACACTCAACCCACTGAGCTACACCAGCCAGGGCTGTTGGTGTTTATTATGTAAGTTAATGATGTTTGTTCCTTCTTCAGCTAGGTTATGATGTACCTTGAAAACAGTCCCTATTCAGAGTAAAATAGACTTAACTAGTAATGCATTTTGTGGGGCCTAAGAAAATGCTGAGTGAGCTTCTGGGCTGAGTCTTTGAATTGCTGTATTCTAGTGTTACTGTGTCAGTTGACAGGACACTGCCTCTTTGGCATAGCCGTTAGAAGACATGGCTCTGGGCTGATGCAACACCATCTGGATTCAGAGACAGCATGCACCAGCTACCTCTGCCAAAGATATATGTCTGGGGTTTACAAAGTACTCGGCCTTTATAAAGATGAAAATGAGTTATTAAAGCTGACCTTTGTCAATGCGAGTAAGGGCCCATGATGGCAGCACTTCCAGGAGGCATGTGCTAGTGAAGAAATGGGGCCAGGACTTTGTCATTAGAAGCCAGAAGGAGAGAACTGGATGAAGTCTGACAAAGAGCTCAGAACAAGGATGCTGTGATTAAAAAGAGAAAGGGTCAGAGAAATTAGTTAGGTAGCGTGTTCCAGTCAATGTAGGTGGCAGCAGCTTATTCCTTGAATGGAGAACTGATCTAGTAGGGTCACTCACTAAAGCAGACACTTTGCATACAACAGATGACCAAGTTTCAGCCTAGGAGATGGGGTCCGTGAAGGAAAAGCACCTGTTTTTTGCATCCTGCTTGCAACCAGTTTCCAGGAAGTGTTTGGAAGGCTATGTGGAAACTGAGAACTGGGAGACATTGTCCCTTACCTCTCCCTATTACCTCACCCTTTGGTGCTTGTAGGTATTGCCACCTTTGACCCTCCCCCTGAGGCTGCTCCCAGTACCAAGAAATCTTTCATATTCTCTGATTGCTAAAGAGGAGAGCAGAGAGATGATAAGAGCAATATGGCAGAGACTTCCCTTCCTCCCCAAGTAGAAACTTTAGTAGTTTCTAAAGTTTCCTCTTCTATTGGACTCCCAACTTTTCTCTTCCACTTCCCTAAACCACCTTATCTTGATGTGGCTACCACCATCTTTGCTACTGATCTTTCATGCAGTGTTTATTCTGTTTTGGTACAAAATAGTATGTCTCTGGTGAAGTCCAAAGCCTCTGGCACTAGTTTTCAGCACTTCTTATCTAATTTCTTCACAATCTGATGGTGTAGTCACTCAACTCTACTCAATCTGTGCCAGTCACAGATGTTTTTTGTCAAACTGGGAGGAATCCAAGAGCCACTTAGAGAGTTAGGAGTATGGAATGTCTGTGAGTCCTGGCATTTGATTACATCTCCAGCTGTCCACCTGGTATCCTATCCAAACATTTCTTTCTTTTTTTTAAACATTGTTGATAGAATTTATTTTTTATTGAAGATATATTTTGTTTATTTTTAGAGAGAGGGGAAGGATGGGAGAAACAGAGAAAGAAACATCAGTGTGTGGTTGCAAGAGAAACATCAGTGTGTGGTTGCCTCTCACATACCCCAACCAGGGACCTGGCCTGCCCCAGGCATGTGCCCTGACTGGGAATCAAACCAGTGACCCTTTGGTGCTTAGGCCAGCACTCAGTCCTCAGAGTCACAGCAGCCAGAGCTCAACCATTTCTTTAGATGCATATTCTCCACTGAGTTAAAGGGTGACGAGCTAATCCAAGTCTACTTTACTTTTGAACCATTTCTGTTACTCTGCTGGGTGAGTGTATGCTCTATTTATTTGATGGACTTATCAAATACTAACTGAGGAAATACTTTTATAATACTAGAATGGAGATGCCATGAGGACATTGGCATGTGTCTGTTGTGTTTACTTTTATCTCCCCATTGCCTTGAAAAGGACCTGATACATGGCAAACCCTCAATAAATATTTCTTAGTACCTTGAAAGAGCTGAAGTTCCAGTATAAAGAGGCAGGCAATGAGAAAAATTGGCTGTAAGTGTTGTGGAGAAAAAGATAGCAGGGGTATGCGATAATGTCACAGAAGGTCCCTATAATCAGGGACCAATTGAGAGGAAGCCAGAATGAAATGAAGGTGTGAGCCATGCAAACAGTTGAGGGTGTGTGGGTGTAGGAGGAGATAAGAAACAGTAAATATAAATGTTCTGAAGCAGAAGAATGCTTGGCATATTCTAGAAAGATCAGTATTCCTGGAAGCAGAGTGAACAAGAAGGAGAGGGAAGGAGGTGATATCAGAGAGCAAAGTTCAATCTAGAAGCATGTAGGGCAAGGTAAGGACTCCAACTTTTACACCACCTGAGAGGAGCAACCATTGGAAGATTTTGAGCAGAGCAGTGACCCAATTTGACTTACATTTTAACCGAATGCCTCTGGCTGCTGTATTCAAAATAGCTGCAGGGAGAAGGACAAAAGCAGGGAGACTTGTTTGGGGAGTGTGTGAAAAATTTAGGCAAGAGCCCTGGCTGCTGTGGTTCAGTGGATTGAGTGCATACCTAAGAAGAAAAGGGTCTCTGGTTCAATTCCCAGTCAGGGTACATGTCTGGGTTGTGGGCCAGGTCCCCAGTAGGGGATGTGTGTGAGGCAACCACACATTGATATTTCTCTCATTTTCTTTCTCCTTCCTTTCCCCTCGCTCTAAAAATAAATAAATAAAATTGAAACAAGGCATGATGCAGCATTAGACCAGGATGGAGCCATAGGGATGATAAGTGGTCAGATTCAGGAGAGATTTTCAAGGAATAGCTGACAGGATTTTTTGGTTTCATTAGATAAGGGTTATGAGTGATAGAGAAGAACCAAGGAGAACCCTCAAGTTTGGGACATAAGGGAATTGCCATTTCTGAGGTGGAACAAACAGGGTAAAGGGATGTAGAGAGGGAATCAAAAACTCAGTTAGGTGTGCCAAGTTTGAGGGGCCTGTTGGACAAGCATGTGTGTATGTTAAAGAGGCAGCCAGATGTATAAGCCCACACTGCATATCATTATGTCTAAAGACAATGAGTTCATTCTGTTTTCCAAAAGTAAAGAACTTCTCATTGAAGAAGTGAGTCAATTTACAAACCATGTGAACGGAGGAAGAGGTAGGACGGAAGATAGAAATCAGAGTGAAGTCAATTAAGGCCAAGAAAAACAATCATGTGTTGATTCTAAATGTACAAGATACTTGATATACTGTAACAGAAATGTAGCTAACCAGCTCAGATTTGCTTCATAAGCATCAAAGAAAAAGAAATTTACCTTGAACATTTAAGAATATGACAGAGATTTCAGGAAGAAAATCATCCTTCTAAGGTCAAAAATGGACATAAGTTTAAAAAGAGAGCAGGAAAAATCCATTCTGGCTCCTTGTATAATTTTTTGATCCTTTACTATCCTTTAATTTCACTTCGGTTCTGAAAAAAATTTTGGTTATATAACAAAGCCTTCTCTCATCACACCGGAAGAAGTGTAAAGATGAGTAAGTCCCTCAGAGAAGTTAAATGAAGGGGCACATATGTTTATAGGCAACAGGTAAAAATGAAGCAAAAGCAACAGTACATAGAAGACAATCAAACATTTGGTACATGAATGAACAAACAAATGTGGGGTGGGGCTCTAGATTTTTTTATGTAGGAACTATAGATAATAACTTTGATGATCTTCACTAATCCATGTGGGAGACAATTTTTTTACAAAATGGTTCATTCACACTGAGGAAATGCAAGGGATGTTGTAGTGATCCTTAGGAGCATGCATATTTATCTCAGAGGGAGGGGACGAGACAGAAAGAAACATCTATGGATTGCCTCTCGCACACCCCCATCTTGGGACCTAGCCTGCAGCCCAGGCATATGCCCCAGCTGGGAATGGAACCATCAACCTTTTGGATCACATGCTGGTACTCAAACCATTGAGCCACACCAGCCAGAGCTATATCCAATCTTTCTGACTCACTATTCAAGAAAGGATTTCTTCATTTGGATTACCCTATAAATGAAGGTGTTGACTAGGAAGCTGGCATCCCAAACACAAGGGTAGTTCCCCTTCAATATAAACCTTGGTAGTTTATAACTTTCAACTCTCACAAAATAAATGAAGTGTTTTTCTTTACTATATCTTTGTCTTAAATTCACTGTTCCTATTTTGAGTTGTCCAAAAGTCTTGAATACAGGTTTTAAGCTCATTTTTGCCAATTATATGCTAATTATATCGTTCTGCAAGGAAAGCATGATCCTTCCATTGTAAGTATTGTGAGTCACAATAGTTCCAGAAATCTCTGCCAGAATTTCCTGCTGAGGCCCATCCTTGTGATATGTCTCTGAAGTAATAATAGCTCTAGGTAGCTTCCATGGTCATCTCTTGCAGGGTACTCCAGAAATCTGCACAACTTTATTTTCTAGTTAGAAAATTTCTCGTTATGGAATATAACCAGATGGTCATGAGATCTTTGAATCAGAGAACGTGAATGTAAAATTCCCATGGAGATAGTTTCCATATATTAAAAATATTATTGTCAAGCCATTTGTTCTCTTCCTGTGGGAGCATTTTCAGGAATCAATCAAAATATTAATAAGTTTCCACACCCACCCTCTCCTCATGTTTCTGTCTCAGTAAGATGATCAAAATAAAAATGCAGTAGAAAAGGTACTACATTGAGTCACAATTCTGAATCCCATTGTGAAATCACTGCCACCGTACCAGTCACATGCCCTTGGATGATGGCATCCCTCTGAGCCTCACTCTGCTCAGCTGTAAAATGGAGATAATGAGTGGTGCTCACCTCATGCATTTGTTGTAATTATCAATAGCATTAATGTATACAAACAATGATTCAGAAATTATTGACTGTAAATTCTATATAAAATATAGCTTTAAACGGCATTTTGGAGTCTTGAACAAGCTACAATAGTTTAGCTTACCTAGGGTCTTATTTGATGCAAAACTACTTTCCAGAGTGTTTTGCTCTGGGTACCCAGGGCATTGGTTTCCATGACCAGCTAGGACCTCGGAGGACTCTACCTCTGAAATCAACAACCTTGTCAGGTGTACATATATGGTCAACCCTCAGAAACCTTGTATTTTGTCTTGTGAACAAGCCCCTGAGACTCCTATCAACACTCAAAATGATTTTTGTCTGTCTCATTTGATAATAACATAGTGATGGTTTATGACAAGCCATAAATATATTTCTCTGGAAAATGAACTTAATAGCATGGTCTCCCAGGCATTTCATTATTTTTGGATAACCATTATAATTCGTGTAGAGACACTGTCGCCCTCACTGGTGTAGCTCAGTGGATTGAGCACCAAAAGGTAATGGGCTTGGTTTCCCAGTCAGGGCACATGCCTGGGTTGTGGGCCAGGTCTCCGGCTGGGGGGATGTGAGAGGCAACCAATTGATGTATCTCTCTCACATCGATGCTTCGCTCCCTCTCTTTCTCCTTCCTTTCCCATTTCTCTAAAAATAAATAAATAAAATATTTAAAGAAAAAAGAAATGTAAAACTGGAATGCTTAATTAAATGTAAAACAGTCTAAAATAAATAAATAAAATCTTTTTTAAAAAGATAGCTCTTTTTCATCCCGGTCATTCTGTTTTTATACTCTCCAATGTTCCCCAAGGGCCATAGGAAGAAGACCCCAACCTCAAACTACGGCCCTACCTCATCACAAGTGATCATAGCTGTCCAGTTTGCCTGGCTGGCTGACTGTATATGTGTTTCCCTTTTTGTCAGTATGTCTTCTTTGTGGTTATCTTTACTTTTAGTCAAATAAAAAAAAGTTAGTATTTTTTTGCTGTTATGAAACAAATAAAATTGGAATATATCCTTTGTTCTTCTTTTCTTAGAAATCATAATGAAGACAGCATACCTACTATTAAATTGGTACAGACTAACATGAAAGGCTATAGCCTCAAAGAAATCAACTTTCTGCCTATACAAATGTTACCTACAATTCAGAAGTGTTCTCTTTCTAGTATTGTTCATATTTTTATAAGATTTTATTTTTATTTATTTTTACAGAGAGGGGAGGGAAAGGAGAGAAAAATTAGGGTGTGGTTGCCTCTTGCACCCTCACCCGGGTACCTGACCCACAACCCAGGCACACACCCTGACTGGGAATCAAACCAGAGACCCTTTAATTCACAGGCCAGCACTTAATCCACTGAGCCACAGCAGCCAGGGCATGCCCTTATATTTATTGCTTGTCAGTGAGCCATCACTTTACTATGTTATCAGAGGTAGAGTCCTCCATAGTCCCTGCTAGTTGTGGAAACCAATGCCCTCAGTGCCCAGAGAAAAACACTCTGGAAAGTAGCTTTAAATTAAAAAAGACATCATTTAATCCAAAATGTGTTAGTTTGCTCTTACTCCAAAATGTCTTTTAAAGCTATGTTTCCATTGATGGAACTGCAGTAAATTATCTAAATAGGCTTTTACGCCTGACATTTGGTTAACAAGCAGTTTTAGAATACCAACTACTTCTAAGACAGTGTACCAGGCTCTGTGGCTGGCATAGCTACAAACTCCTGTCCTCAGTACCTAAGTCCTAAAGTGAACTAGGTTTAGTGGTCCGTTACAGATTAGGGTACTTAAAAATATTTAAATTGAGAAAATGATATCAATTCATTATAACTAACATAATGAGTACAGAATCATATACCATATTTTGCTGTGTAAATGTGCACTTTTTGTTCAAATATTTGAGGGAAAAGTAAAGATGTGCATTATACATAGGTATAATGTATACTTAATCCACATATAATGTACACAAAACTGTGGGTGTTCATTATACATGACCATGCATTATAGATAGCAAAATATGGTAAATTAAAATGTGAGCACACCCGCCTGACACTACAAAATTGGTGTAAAGGTACAACATCTTTAAAGAATGAATATCTTATTTGCTTAAAGGTCACAGGCAAACCTGACCTGAGTTTCTTCTAAAGGTACTTCCAATCTGTCTCCCTCTCATTCATTCCTTCTAGTGATTTGTTTCTCAATATCAGGAAAAGTGGTAAACTGGAAGCCAGGAAACTTGGGTTTTCTAGTCCCAGCTCTGCCATTCTTCAGTTATACTAGCTGTGTGACCTCGGGAAAGTCTTCACTTAACTTTATTTCTCTGCTTATAGTTCTTTCTAAAGGTTAGACTAGAATCAGTGATTCTCAACACAGGTATAAGAAGATTCCCAATCATCTCAAGAGACCCCTAGAAATTCTGAGGTCTGCATACCACAAAGTAATGTATAGCAAGATCCTACTATTATTGAGTAAATTGTATCGTTTCTATCAGATCTATAAGGGTAAGGAACAGATGTTAGAACTACTAGAATAGATGGTCTGATTCTTTCCTTCCAATTCCGTTGTTATTTGCTCATAACTATTCCTGATTTCTATAATATAATAATAGCTAGGGCACTTTTAGCCAAGTACATGATGTCTGGATGATTAAATACTCAGGGTTTCAGCTTGGATGGTCAAATGAGCATTTTCATTAATGTCCATGAAGAGGTTCAATAAGGATTAAGGGCATGCATATGTCTTCAAGAGGGAAGGCTAAGAAGGTTAATCTCTTGGCCAAGTGGTGAACTGCCAAGCTCCCTTTTGTATGGCTTCTCAGAATATCACAGGCAGATGTCTGTGTGTGGGCAGGCAGCTCCTGTTGGTTCTTTAGTGCATTATTGATACAACCCTCCCTTATTGTACATTCTACATCTAGGCCTGCAGGGTCTCTTCTGGCTCACAGGTGAGGAACTACCACAGCTTCTTTTTTTCCATTCATTCACTTAATAAATGTTTATGCAGTACCAATTAGTTGTTGAATAAATGGTTATTGATCACTGTTCAGAAATCTCAGGACAGTGCTGAATAAGATTAAGTCCCTACCCTCATTAAACTCACACTTTATTTAACATAGTATAGAAAGTGGTATAGCCCTGACTGGTACGGCTCAGTGGACTGAGTGCTGTCCTGCAAACCGAAAGGTTGCCAGTTTGATTCCCAGTCAGGGCACATGCCTGGGTTGCGGGCCAGGTCCCTGATTGTGGTTGTTTGAGAGGCAACCACAGATGGATGTTTCTCTCTCTTTATTCCTCCCTACCCCTCTCTGTAAAAATAAATAAATTAAAATATTTTTTTAAAGAAGAAAACTGGATGTTTGAGGTTAGGGTGGGGAAAGAGTTAACTTTTTTAACATGTACCTGTACTACTAATTTAAAATACACAATGAATTTAAATTCTAAAATACATAAAACATTTATAATAGGCAATTTCCCCCTCATCACCTAATCACATTAGCAAGAATTTTATATTGTGAAAACATCACATCAAAAGGTGGGAAAGCCATATATATGTGGAAACAATATAAATTATTTTCCCAGTTTTATTGAGGGATAATTGTACATGTTTAAGGTATACAAGGTGATATTTGTATATACATATACATTGTGAAGCAATTTCTATCATGAAGCTAATTAACATTTCTATCACCTGACATATTTACCTATTTTTGTGGTGAGACTACTTTCTTAGAAAGTTTCAAGTATAGTATAGGGTATTATTAACCAGCATCACTATGCTATGCATTGGATCTTCAGAACTTATTCGTGTTGCTTATACTCATATACAGCCTGAAGTAGGGTTGCTGGATTATACTGCATTTCTAATTTTACTTTTTGAGGAACCTCCATTCTGTTTTCTATAGTGGCTGGAATGATTTACATTCCCTTTTCTCTACACTCTTGCCAACACTTGTCTCTTGTCTTTCTGGTAACAGCCATCCTAATGGGTGCAAGGTGAGCTCTCATTGAGGTTTTGTTTGTATTTCCTGAAAATTAATGATGTTGAACATCTTCTCATAGATTTTATGTCTACTTGCATGTCTATTTTGGAAACTGTCTAATCAGGTCCTTTGACAAGTTTTAAAAGTCAGGTCATTTTTTTTGTTAGGTGAGGAGTATTGCATTATGTAAATGTCCCATAGTTTTTTTACCCTTTGCAATACCATGAATAGACCTGGAGACTATAATGCTAAGTGAAATAAGCCAGGAGGTGAAAGACAAATACCATATGATCTCACTTACATGTGGAATCTAATGAACAAACTGAACAAACAAAGAAAATGGGGACAGACTCATAGATGGAGAGCAGGATGACAGCTAGTTGGCGGGGGGATTAGGGGGCAGAGGATTTGAACAAAAAGGAAAAAGGACTCATTCATGGACATGTCAACAGTGTGGTGACCGCTGGGAGTAGGGGGTTATAAGGGGACTAAATGCTAATGAAAACATAAAATAAAGATAAAAAATTTAAAAACAGGTCATTTATACATTCATTCTTTCATATGTTTTTGCTATTCAGTTTGAGTTCCTTACATATTAACTACTTATCAGATGTATGGTTTGCAAATATTTTCTCCCATTCTGTAAGCTCTATCGTTACTCTTTTGTTTGTTTTCTTTGCTGTGCAGAAGCTCTTAAGTTTGATGCAATCCCATTTGTCTATTTTTACTTTTCTTGCCTGTACTTTTGAGGTCATATGCAGAAAAATTATTGCCGAGACCAATGTGAAAAAGCTTTCTCCCTATATTTTCTTTCCTACTTTTTTCAATTTCAGGTCTATGTTTAATTCTTTAATCCAGTTCAAGTTGATTTTTGTATATGCTGTCAGATAAGGGTCCAATTTCATTCTTGTACATGAGGAAATTCATTTTCTTCAACACAAAAGTATATCCTTTCAACATTGTGAATTATTGGAACCCTTATTGAAGATTAGTAGCCCTTAAATGCATAGATTTATTTCTGGGTTGTTTATTCTGGTCTATTGTTCTATGTCTTTTATTGTGCCAGCACCATACTGTTTTGAGTACTGTACCTTGGGATAGGGGGCGAGAGGAGAGACATCAATTTGTTGTTCCACTTATTTATACATTCATTTGTTGATTCTTGTATCTGCCCTGACCAGGACTGAACCCACAAACTTGGCATATCAGGATAACGTACCCAACTGAGCTACCCAGCCAGGGGTGTAATGTATTTTTAAATCTGATGATATAATTCCTCGAGTTTTGTTCTTTCTCCTTGCAATTGGTAGGTTATTTTGAGACTATTTTGGTTCCAAATGAATTTTAGGGTTGTTTTTTCTTTCTCCGTGGAAAATGCCCATTAGAACTTTTATAGAGATTGCATTGAATCTACACATGGCTTTGGGTGATGTGGACATTTTAATAATATCAATCCAAGGGCACAGGATATCTTTCCATTTTTTGGTGCCTTTGTCAATTTCTCTCATCATTGTTTAGGATGGTGAGTTTTTTTCCAGTGCTTTTCTGTATCTATTGAGATCATCGTATTAATTTTATCCTTCATTTTATTAATGTGTTACATCCTTTGTGAATATTAATCCTACTCTAGTAAAATTAAACATTTAGATATATTTGATTCACCATTTCCAGTTTTGAGGATCTATCCTACAGAAATAAGAATATCAGATCATAGGTCACTATGTACAAGAATTTTTATTATTAACACAATGTTTGTGGGGAAAAGAGGGATCACTGCAATAGCTGTAAATAAGGAAATGCTTGAAAAAATTATGACATAGCCATACTATTGAATATTATCCAGGTTAAAAGGAATAAGCTAGAGTTTTCTTTATGCACCTGAAAGAATAGCTGTGTTCCTTTGCTAGGTAATAAAAAGCAAGTTTCAGAGTAATGTGTATCATATCCCATTTTCATAATAAAGAGAAGGATTTTAAAACCCTAAAAGTGTTTGTAGATATGGGCATGTAGATATGAACATAGAAACAGATGTGGGAAGCAGAGGCCCCACACGGAGCCACTGTTAACCTCAGGTGCAAGGGGGTTGGATGGGAAAGGTATAGCTGGGTGGGCAGCAGTCAGTTTGCAGTTGTGATTATGCAAAACACAGGCATTGATTTTTATATTTTTTATTTATTGTGTCATTGTCCATACAAACTGTAAACCTCCTTTTACCCCACACTATATAAGCTGTGCTGTTTCACTTGTTACAATAGAGCATGTGTGACTGTAACTTATTAAAAATGTAATAATAAGTGGAGAAATGGGGAAGAAAGATAAACTAGGGGTGGGACATGAGGGAGACAAAGAAGGCAGTTATGAGGCTGTTGCTATGAGGTACATAAGGACCGATGGTGGCTGAATGAGAGTAGTAGCAATGTAGACAGAAGTAGACAGACTTAGTAAGTAGAAGCAACTAGGATTTGGTGACTTGATTGAAGGGAGAAAATGAGGAGCCACGGAAGCCACCCAGGTTTCTGGGAAGATGCTCTATTATTCACTGAAACAATGATCACAGGAGCGAGATGTGTGGTTTCAGACAGCTTCAGTTTCAGGTACCTGTGGGAAATTCAAGAGGGGAAAATAAGTAAGCAGTTGGAGATAGGCATCCGGAGTGCAGGAAAAATATCTGTGCTGGAGATACAGATATGGAGATAACTAGCTATATTAGAACTCTCTCTTTTACAAGTGACAGGTAGCTGGTGTAAACCGGATTAAATGTTTTTTTTACAAGAGGACATGGGGTTTATGAGCTCATGTCACTATAAAGTCCCTGATGAAGCTGGTGTAAAACATGAAAGAACCTTGGAGCTATAATGATGTCATCAGGACTTTCTCAGCTTTTCCTTGTATTGACCTCATTCTTCAAGTAGATTCTCCATATAAGGTGGCAAAAGTAGCTACTAGTGCCCTAGCTGGTGTGGCTCAGTGGATTGAGCGCTGACCTGTGAACCCAAAGCTCATTGGTTCAATTCCCAATCAGAGCACATGCCTGGGTTGTGAGCCAGGTCCCCAGTAGGGGGCATGTGAGAAGCAACCACAAATGGATGTTTCTCTCCCTCTCTTTCTCCTTTCCTTACCTTCTCTCTAAAAATAAATAAATAAAATCTTTAACAAAAAATAGCTACTAGCAGCCCTTGGCTTACATCTTACCAATTTAGCAAGCACAATGGGAAGAGTATGTCTTATCCATATGGGATTCAGTAAGAAGGATGTTGTTGGCAGCACCAGTGAGAGCAGTTTTAATGGAGCAATAGGGACAGAAGGGTTGAGAATCAAGTCAGATGAGTAAGTAGAAAATAACAAATGTAAATCAAACTGACGGGGAGAACAGAGTAATAGCTAGAGATTTATGAACCATCTACTATGTGTAAAGTGCTGTGATAGATTACACACAGGGATAAAAAATGTGTACAATAAAGTTCCTTACTTCTGGAATCCCATGGTCTTTGTAAAAGAGAGAATCTTGTAAATAAGTCCCACATGTGATAAGTACCTATGTGGAGACAGGATAAGATTGTTGTGGAAGTATGGAAGAGGAAGGCACAGAATGGCCACTGAACGACATTAAATAGATCTCCAAGGAGAAGTGCACGATGGCCCACACATACTAGGCATGCATACATTAATTCATGAAATTACATTGGAATTGGATTTTGGAGAATGAATGGGACTTAGGTGAAGAACAGTAGAATGTGCCTTTCTAACAAAGAGACTACTAGCAAGTGCAAAGACTAACCAATCTCCTAGATTTGTTGGCTCTCCTCTTGCCCTAAGAAATCTGATATGTAACATAGGAGGCTTGGAGGACTGTAAATTGACTTAGGAGACATAGATCCTACACCATTACCATGTATAGAAATATAGGGAGAGCTATTTTTGAAATGGTAACGTATGAAGGATGCTTTGCTGTAGGTTTATGAATCTTGCCTGCATTTTACCACTGCTTCCAGTATACAGCCCCTAGTACTGTGGCACATTAGGTGAGTTGTTTCATGTCTAACCTTGCTGGGGTTATACATACCCCCCACCAGGGGTCTAACTGACCTATGCTATTTGTCATGCAGTATACTAAAAAGAAGGTCACTTTGTGCAGATCTATTGTCCCTATAGCAAAACAATTTGTGGGCCTGGGCTGCTGCCAGAAAGTTGGTAAGTGTCATCTTTCTGGATGAAATTCAGCGCACTATTATCTTACATTGTACCGGAAGAGTGAGAAGATTGACTTGGTAATTTACTATGTTTTGATCCTAATCTGTTTAGAAATATGATTTCTTAAACTGGAAATGGAAAAAGAATGTGTTTTTCATGATAGCTTCACAGTATCTCTTGAGAGGATGTTCAATTATTATAAATACAGCAATTTGATTCTGTCCTCGAATTTCTGATATATTTATTTTATCTCTTTTTTTAAAACTACATTGAAATTATCAAATTTTAAAGTATGAAGTACATGCATCCAAAGATGAGATTCTTTATTTCTGGTCACCCATTTAAATCTCTGTGTTGAAAAAGAAAAATAGACTTACTTGAGTTGTTGGTTTATATGGTACATTATCTTTACAAGCCATCTGCAAAGATCTTTAAAAACATAGGTTTAGCCCTGGCTGGTGTAGCTCAGTGGATTGAGCATGGTCCTGCAAACCACAGGGTCACCAGTTCAATTCCCAGTTGGGGAATATGTCTGGGTTGAGGGCCAGGTCCCCAGAGCGGGGCACAAGAGAGGCAACCACACATTGATGTTTCCGTCCCTCTTTTCCACCTCCCTTCCTCTCCCTCTAAAAGTAAAATAAATAAAAATTTTTAAAAACATGGGTTTACATTGTAACCTATTTAAAGGTGTAGGGGGTATTCGTAGTACAAATATTTTATCTCAGAGGTTGTTTTCAAGTTTCAGTTCAGCATTTTGAATCTAATCTGTTCTTCTCACCCCCTGACATAGTATGCAAAATCCAGAAGCTTTCTGAAAGCAGGCAATAAAGCTCCCGGTACATGGGTGAGATATACAAGTGAGAAAAATTCAGTTGATATCAAGAAGCAACCTTTTTCTGACACTTGGTTTCTCTCTCAAGCAGGTTGGTGTAAAGAAAAAAGCATAGAAATGATTCCACATTTAAAATTTCAAATCTTAGCTCTACTACTTGCCAGTTTGTGGCCTTGGCCAAGTCATGTGAATTCTCTCAGCATAGGTTTTCTGACTGTATAAAAACAGTAAGGCTCTTTCTTCTGATAAGCTATTATAAGGATTGGAGATCATGTAAAATGCCTAATTCAATGCTGACACATAACAGATGCTCAATAACTGCCTGTTATTGGCATCAACCCATAAAATGAGAACAGGACTAATCCATCTTGTGCTTCTCAGGTTATTGGTACAATAAATTTTAAACAAATACTTTTTCTCAAACACCACAATCACATAGCCACTTTAATAGTTGAGAAAAGGAGTTAGCCTGCTTACTTCACAAGACTGTGCTGATCAAAAAAGATAATACATGCTAGAGCACCTCAAAAAATATAAAGTACTAGTAAAGATTAAGGTAGAATCTTTATTTGAAATAAAGCTTGTCTTGAGAGTTCTTTTTCTTCTCCCACCAATGAATTTAAACTTAGAGAATAGAAATTGGATATCACAAACTGCTAGTCCTGTTGATAGTTTCCTCATGACGTCTAATTTTGTTCATCTTTTAGGAATGTGAGTTTTGCAATCAAATTGTAATTATTCTTGTTGTACCCCAATTATTCTGAGGTCTTCTATTTAGCAACCTCAAATATCTAGAACACAGCCTAGAATCCCGAAAGGAGGGAGGATAGAAACCCTGTGAACTGGGAACAAAATCTCAATCCACTGAGGACTCTCATCCTGCATCTGTAAGAGACTTGGCGTCAACCTGACTAAGCCTCTAGTCTTATTAGTGTTTATAGAGAGACAAATACCACATGATCTCACCTATGAGTGGAACCTAAACAAGAGAACAAACAAACAAGCAAAATACAACCACAGACATGGAAATAAAGAACATACTGACAGTAACAAGAGTGGGGAGGGGGGTAACAGGGGAAAGAAGGAGAAGGGTCATCAAGGAGCATGTATAAAGGACCCATGGACAAAGCCAAAAGGGGGTGGGTGGCAGGAGAAAGTGGTGGTGGGAAAATGAAGACAACCATACTTGAACAATAAACAAACAAACAAATAAATTTTAAAAATAACCATTATATATGTAATGAACTCAGTTGGAGGACAACTGATTAGAAAGGGACAGGTTCAGCTAGCTGTGAGTTCACTGATACTCTCAGAAGGTATATTTAGCAGTGTAAAATACAGAGGGCCAAGAACAGACTAACTAGAAAAGTGAAATGACTTGGGACTGTCATTTGGGGGTTCCCACATCCCTGTGTGCCTGAGTAAACAGTGAGCTTCTGATGGTGTGGTCCATTAGGGGATTTTCACAGTGATGCTTAATTCTCAGTATACAACCATATATGACATGACAACATAGGGAAACCTCAAAATATTTTAGAAAGATTTCTATCACACATTAAAGTTTGCTGTTAGTGGAGTAACTTAAGAAAACTTACTTCTGGGGAACCTCTTAAATGGAGCCCAGTAAGTGAGGTATTAACTGATATATAGCTGTTAGGTGAGGACTACATAACGTTGCAATTAGAAAGAAATCTGACCTGCCTGGTGTGGCTCAGTGGATTGAGCATGGGCCTAAAAACCAAAGGGTCACTAGTTGATTGCCAGTCAGGGCACATGCCTGGGCTGTGGGCCAGGTCCCTGGTTGGGCATGTGTGAGAGGCAGCCAAATGATGTTTCCCTCTCTTTCTCCCTTCCTTACCCTCTCTCTAAAAATAAATAAGTAAAATCTTTCAAACAAAGCAGTCTGAGACATAGTATTCAATGAAATCTATAAGAAGCCATCCTAAGGATTATATAGTAATTTTTAAATATTTCATATGGATTTTAAAAATCTTTGAGGCTAAACATCAAAATTACCTCAGCCATAGCCAACGTAACTCAGTTTGTTCGGCATGGTCTTGTACCCAGAAAGTTCACCAGATCAATTCCCAGTCTCAGCACATTGCTGGGTTTGGGGTTTGATCCCCAGTCAAAATTCCTATGGGAGGAAATTAATCAGTGTTTTCCTCTCACATTAATGTTTCTCTCTTTCTCTCCTTCTTCCCCCCTTCTTTCTCTCTGAAAATCAAAGCACATGTCCTCAAATGAGAATTCTTTTAAAATACTCCAGACATAATTTAATAATTCCCGATGAAAGATATGTATCAGGATCTTATTTGACCTTTATAATATTATTTATGAATATCAATTTTTTCATAACAGTTGAATACAAAAACAGTGTGGTGTGGGAGGGTTTATTGGTTTGGAGATTTCAAAAAAATCAGGGACTCCAAGAAAACCGAAGACACACTCAAGCTTAATATATTATCTATCGTTGCCATGGTAGCAAAGTAAGCAAAGTAAGAGGTCTTACCTTTGTCACCAGGCCTTGCTGCCTAGAGCCTCTTCCTTTTAGTCAACCAGTTTCCCTCCCACACTGCCTTTTTCCTGCCTCATTTCTAATCCTTATCCATCTTTTCAGGGCCTGAGTGAAGCTCCATTCAGGTAGCTCATCATCTTAGTTTATATTCTTCTGTGTGCATGCTTCAAAGAAACATTTTTCTAGGTATCCTTTATACCTTTCTCTCATCTTCTCACCTAGATGATAAGCCACAAGGAGTTAGGCAACCCTTCTTCCTCAGCATGGCAACTAGCACAGGGGGACCTAATAGTCAAGTACTTAGTATATGTTTGCAGATTGAAAGAAAACATGCTATAGGCACCCCCCAAATTCCCTCTTTTTTAAAAAAGGTTTTTTAAGATTTTATTTATTTATTTTTAGAGAGGGGAAGGGAGGGAGATAGAGAGGGAGAGAAATATCAGTGTGCAGTTGCCTCCCACATGCCCCCTGCTGGGGACCTGGCCTGCAACCCAGGCATGTGCCCTGACTGGGAATTGAACCAGTGACCCTTTGGTTTGCAGGCCTGAGCTCAATCCACTGAGCCACACCAGCCAGGGCCAAAAGTCCCTCTTTTAATAGAGAAAGCCATATTTGAAAGCTTTTAAGTGATAGGCAGTAGACAATGCTGATGTCTACGAAGCTACAGGAGTTGTATATAATGGGAAATATTTGATAAATCATTGAGAGATTGAGGGAAGGAGTTATTTTTGTTCACGAGGGAATGCGTGTGGGCCCTTCCCATTTGTCTCCCTGTACCACAATGGCATTGTCTACCAATACTGTCTACTAAACAGCAGTTCTGTGCAATGTACATAACATTCCATTCTCACAGTGAAACACAGTGGAAGAAATAAAAATTGAATTGTAATTCACCATCGCATACTTATTATCTCACTCTTCATTTTCCAAACTTTATTATTTCTCTGTTATAGTACAGTGTGGCAGGTGTTGGCTTTTGTCGGCATAATTCACAGCTTGGATAGTGCTCACATAGGGGTCCTTGGGCTTCTCTGCATTTTCCTTCCTTGCTGGCCCCTTTCTTTCCTGCTCAAGAAAACCTATCAGAATGCAAATGAGAGTGACAGTATTACAGAATCACCATTAAATGTATTCCAGTTTCTCTTTATTGAAATCACTAGTGACCTTCAGTCCTGATACGCACAAAGTATTTGCAACGTACTTCAATAACTTAGTTTTAAAGCACTGGGAGCATAACAGAAACTTTGTGGGGTTTCTTTCCCTTTTATTGAATTTATTGGGTTGCCACTGGCTAACAAAAAAAATCATACAGGCTTCAGGTACACAATTCTACAACACTATTGTGTGTCACCAAGTCAAGTCTCCATCCATCATCATTTATCCCCTCTGTAAACTCCTCCAACTCTGCCCCGGCAATCACCACACTATTGTCCATGCCCAGGAGTTTTGGGGGTTTTTTTTCTCTTTTGGTCAATCTCCCCTCACCCCCCTCCAGCCCCTGTGCCTCCCACAACCCCAGCCAGCTATCACCCTGCTCTATAACTATAAGTCTTTCTGTTTGGCTTTTTAGTTCAGTTTGTTCATTAGATCCCACATATCAGTGAAATCATATGGTATCTGTCTTTCTCTGGCTGGCTTATTTCACTGAACATAATGCTCACACAGATCTTGATTTTGTATTTAAGGCTGTGGGTTCAAGTGGCAGGTCTGCCATTTATTTGCTATGAAACTTTAAAGTGCTTACTAATCTCTCAGCCTCCATTCCTATAAAATAACAATACTGGTAATATCTGCTTCACTGGGTTACTTGTGGAGATTAGAGATAGTGTGATTTTAAAAGCACATTTAAAATGTAAACCCCTGGGTAAATCTGAGTTCTCTGTCCTCGTATGCACCTGTGTAATTTTCCTTTTCCGCACTGACCCTAAACTACCTATTTCTTTGTCTCATTCATCACTTTCTGTAACTTTCTCATCCCTTCTTCCTACAGATTCATTCCCTTGTAGTTGATCTACCCAACAGTCACAGATTTATGTTCTCTCATTAGAACCAGCTATGCTAAACCCTAAACTCCTGGAGGTAATTCTTACCGTGCTCATAGTAATGAACGTTAATACAGTCCAGGACAGATTATTTAAAACACTTCTTATTTCAGAATTTCTCTTTCCCCATTCCCCAGAATACTTCTTGTACACCAAAATTCAGTCTGGCTCTTCTCTTGACCTGCCAGTACATCGAGTATCTCCCTGCATATGTACCTGCACTGTACCCAGTGCAGAAAGACAACTTAGGGGATGCACAGGAAAGGGCCTGACCACCAAGAAGAAGAAGGGTGGAGGGTCTAGGGAAGCTGAGACCCAAGTTCTCTTGATGTGTTGACATTGTTAAAATTTATATGGGAACCTCCAGAAGCAGGGTTGAGCTATATGCATTGCTATTGTTCTAAGTATTAACTCCATTTGCTGTAGCTCAGTGGAGCAAAACAAGACTGCAAAATTAGGACCAACTGCCATTTACAATGTGTCTTGGGCCTCCCTAAGCATCCCCATCCCTATCAGCTGCTCTTCTTACTGGTTCAAACCCATATTGGAACTCTCTGGCTGATCTCCATTGCCTTCTCCTTCATCGGCTACATAGTTGTTTTAGTTGCATGAGAACTGTGAATTTCTAGATCTTTGCCCCCAAAAACCTCTTATATGGCCCTGGCTGGTGTGGCTCAGTGGATTGAGTGCCAGCCTGTGAACCAAAGGGTTGCCAGTTCGATTCCCTGTCAGGGCATGTGCCTGGGTTACAGGCCAGGACTTGAGTAGGAAACACATGAGAGTCAACCACACATTGATGTTTCTCTCCCTCTCTTCTCCCTCCCTTCCCCTGCCTAAAATTAAATAAATAAAATCTTTTTAAAAAATGAGAACCTATGTTTGTATTAAATGCAATTAAGAAAGAAGTCACTTTTGACTGATAATAACAACAACCTAATGGAATGCTGAAAACGGTAACTGCCAATATAGCATTATAACCTTTATGTAATATTACAAAGAAGTAAGTTGTTTTGTAAAAACAACTTTTTAAAGAATACCTATAAATGTGATACAAATATGAAAAGGAAATCAAGGGAATGATGAACATGAGGTTCAAGATAAATTTAGGTAGGGGAGAGGTAGAAAGGTGAAAGTGAATGTGATTGGATGTAAGTTTTTATATAAAGTCCTAGCTTTTATTTTAGGTGATCGATTCCCAGGTGATTATACATTGTTTTTTTTTTTTTTAACTAAATAAATAAAGTGGGCTACATATTGACCAATGTGAAGTAACATATCCTGGAAATACATACCAGATTTCAAACAGCACCAAAAGGCAATGTAAAATACATCATTAAGACAAATCTATATACATTATATGTTGAAATTACAATATTTGGGGTATATTGAGATAAATAAAATATAAAATTTAAATTAACTCCACCAGATTCTTTTTATTTTTTTTATTATAGCTAACAGAAAATTTCTAATTACATATGTGACACCAATTTGGGGCTTACAACATGCTTCTATTAGTGATAGTTTAAGAATTTCATAACACTAGTCTTTATAACCAGTGGTTTTTCAGACTGAAAAGTATTGAGTTTGTCTAAGTATAATTTGTTTTCTTTACCACAAGGAATGTAACACCACAGTCCCCAGGCAGAGCCAGAATAAGAATTAAGTAGACTTTCTCGGTGTATGTGTTTTTAAGGTTTTAGAACCTGAGGGTCCAAGTTATCCCTTTTCTCACTTTTCTGATGCCAGAGAATCAATGAAAGGTCATGGCTTCATGTCTGTGCCAAGTACAGGGCTAAAGCGGTGGATTCCTACCTCTGAACTGAAAATCTCTATTGCTTGCTGGATTTTGGATGCCTTTCCCTGGTCAAATCTTCTACTACTCCCTAAGAAAAGTGCCATTTGTCATGTTTATAGAAAAAGCTGAAGTAAACTGGTATTAATGTTGCAAGAATTTCCTAATACCCCTCAAAAGAATACATAATCATGGACCCAATGGGATATTTTAAGACCAGAATTGAGAATCACCATTTCAGTGTGTTGATCTCCAACTAAGTACCTGATCATTATTCCCAGTGGGTAGGAAGAAGGCTTCTGATGTGAGTGTAACGATCGGGAGAAAACATGATGCATCCATTTTTCTTCAGTCATAGTTTTTTCTCTACTCTAAGAAACAGTGTAACAGAAGTAGCTGGAAGGGGGAAAAATCCAAAGGTCAGATTTGGATTATGTGCTAGACCCTAAAACTCTTCTTTCCCCAAATTGTCTGAGGCCCTATATAAAAATCATCAATAAATGATTAGCTGCTTAAGAAATTTTTATTGAATTTATTGGGATAACAGTGGTTAGTATAATTATATAGATTTCAGGTATAGAACTGTATAATGTATCATTCTGTATATTGTATTGTGTTTTCACCACCCAAGTCAGACCTCCTATTTCCATTTATCCCCCTATACCCTTCTCTACCTCCCCCACCCCCTTTCCCTCTATTAATCACCATGCTATTAATTGTGTCTGAAAGGTTTTGTTCAGTTTTGCTTAGCCCTTGACATTTTTCACCCAGCCCCCAGCCCCCTCCCTTCTGATAGTTGTCAGTCTGTTCTCTATGGGTCTGTTTCTATTTTGTTCATTGGTTTATATTGTTCATTAGATTCCACGTATAAGCGAGATCATATGATACTTGTCTTTCTCTAACTGGCTTATTTCACTTAGCATAATACTGTCCAGGTCTATCCATGCTATCACAAAGGGTAAGTTTTTCTTTTTTAGTGTTATGTAGTATTCCACTAAGTGTACCACAGCTTTTTTATCCACTCATCTATTGATGGGCATTTGCACTGTTACCAGATCTTGGCTATTGTAACTAACACTGCAATGAACATAGGGATGCATATATTTTTTCAAATTAGTATTTCAGATTTATCTGAGTAAATTCCCAGAAGTGGAATTCCTTGGTCATACGTGTAAAGCAGTTCCATTTTTTTCATGTGCCTGTTCATCATCTGTATGTTTTCCTTGGAAAGATGTGTGTTTGATCCTCTGCCCTTTTAATTTTTTTAATCCTCACCTGAGGACCTTTTCAAAATTGCTTTTAGAGAGAGAGAAAGGGAGAGAGTGAGAGAGCTAAACATAGATGAGAGACATCAGTTGGTTACCTTCTGGTATGTGCACTGACAGGAATCCAACCCACAAGCTTTTGGCCTATGGGACAATGCTCCAACCAATGGAATCACACCAGCTAGGGCTCCTCTGCCTGTTTTTAATCATGTTGTTTGTTTTCATATTGTTGAGTTGTATGAGATTTTGTAAATTTTTATTTATTTATTTTTAGAGAGAGAGGAAGAGAAGGAGAAAGAGAGGGAGAGAAATATCAATGTATGCTCGCCTCTTGTGTGTCCCCCACTGGAGACCTGGCCTACAACCCAGGCATGTGCCCTGACTGGGAATCAAACTGGTGATCCTTTGGTTCAAAGCCCATGCTCAATCCACTGAGCCACACCAGCCAGGGCTTAACCGTTTTTTAAGGACACAATTCAATGGCACAAAGTACATTCACAGTGTTGTATAACCATCACCACTCATCATTTCCAGAACTTTTTCATCCTCCCAAAGAGAAACTCTGTATCCCTGAACCTATGGCTCTCCATTCCCCACTCCCACCATCCCCCGGTAACCACTCTGTTATTTTTCTCCTTCCATGAGTTTTCCTATTTGAGGTATGTCATAGCAGAATTCTATGATATTTATCATTTTATGTCTGGCTTATTTTAATTAGCATAGTGTCTTGTGAGGTTTCTCCATGCTGAAGTATGTATCAGTTCATTTCTTTTTTGGATGAATACTATTTCACTGTATTAAGTAATGTTACCATGTTAGTCACTTGATTAGAGAGTACAGGTTGTGAGAAAAGATAAGAATGAAAATAACGTATTTTATCCATTCACCAGTTGAACACTTGAGCTGTTTCCACTTTGGGCTATTATGAATAAGGCTGCTATAGACTTCCATGTACAAATTTTTAATTAAAATATGTTTTCATGTCTCTTGAGGGTATAATTTGGCAATCCAATGGTAACTCATGTTCTATCTTTTAAGGAATGGGCAGGCTGTTTTCCCATGTAGCTGCTGCACCAGTTTTCATTCCCACCAGTAGTGTAAGAGGGATCTACCATCCTTACCAATGCTTGTCTTTCTCATGATAGCTGTCTAGTGGATGTGAAATGGTCTCTCACTGTGGTTCTGCTTTATATTTATCTGATGATGCATAATGTCAAGCATGTTTTCATATACGCTTTGGCTATTTGTATCATGTTTGAAGAAATGTCTATTCAGATGCTTTGCCCATTTTTCAAGTGAGTTATTTGTGTTTTTATTATTGAGTTCTTTGTGTTTCTGGATTCAAGTCTCATATGATACCTGATTTGCAGATAATTTCTCCCATCCTGTGGGTAGTCTTTTCACTTTCTTCTTGGTATCATTTTCAGCACAGAGGTTTTTAATTTTGATGGAGGCCAATATATCTATTTTTTTCTTTTGTCACTTGTGTTCCTCATTTTTTCTTCTTTTTTTACTATTTCTGTTATAACTTAGAGAAGAAAATCCAGGGTATGTTTTCTACTCCCCATGTGATTTGATGTTCAGTCATATCTCAAATGGTTCTAATTTTATTTTTTTTTGTTTTTGTTTTTGTCACTAATAAAAGTTTGTTTTGTATCAAAGTTTTCAATAAACACATTTCTGAAGTTACCCCTCTACTAGGCCTAAATATAGCCTTTATGAAGAGTTTGCAAAATTGCTTTCTCTTAACTATTAAAGTATGTAGATTTAAAAGGGTTTTAGGAAATAAAATGTTAGTTCATGGTCAACATTTGAAGAATTAATACACATTATATCTGTAGGATACCTTAGAAGATTATATCTTAAAAACATGTAGAGAGAAAATCTGTATTTTCTTTTCAGAAACCTTTACTCTTCAATGATATCTACTAGGAAATGTACACTGCATATCATACTAGCAAAGACCTTCTCAAAATTTATCCATTAGCCTTGCAAATCAATCAGCCCACATAGAAGAAAAGAGGAAATTGCTTTCCAATACACATTAACTCCTTAAGTTTTCTGATAATATCAAAATAAAATTTAGTCCATTCCAAATAAGATATAAATTATTGATATTAAAAATAAGATACTACTGAATTATTTTTAACAACACAAAAGTTCAAGCATTCCAGAAGCATAAACTGTGTTACTAAAACAAAAGACAATATATTCATCTAACCAATGCCTCACAGAAATTTGGAATATTTACATATTCCATAACATACATTATAACACTGTAGAAATCTTTGGTGGTGACACATGGAGTAAGTTCCCTGAAAACACGTTAACAATTTTGTTCCATCAATCTGTGTAGTCAAGTATTTATCGTTAGTCATGCTGGCAGTATCACTTTCTAGCCAAATCCACATGTATACTAAAGCGAGTGGAAGAAATCTTATGCAGGACTTAGGTGGGTTTACATGATTAAATACTTAGCAATCAGGCTTATCTCTGGCTCATTTTTTATACCAGAAAAAATGTGGTAAATTAAAGAATAGAACAATTCTTACTTCCAAGTAAACTCTGGAAATAGTTAATATTATTGAACAAGTTGAATACATATATGATAAAAGGGCTACAATTTCTGCATAAACTTTACCTGCTACCAAAATAGTGCCCCAAATAGACTTGTGCAGCATGTGATGCCCATTCACCAGGTGGTGGTAGTGGGAAAAGCAAGGCACTGTGGTCTGGCAATGAATTTTCATCTTCTAAAAGCTGCAGACTCCAAAGCATAGAAACAAAAATGACCTGCTCTACCCTAAAAGAAACTAAAATGCATAAGCTTGTTATACAAAGTTCAAAGGAAAGGGCATGCTAAAACACATGAGAAAAAAAGCAAAATTTAAGAAATGTAAGAAAAGGAGAGTAAGAAAATGACAGAACAGCAAAATGACATCACCGTCTACAAGGATGTAAGCAGCAGAATATATCAGAGAAAGCATTGTAAGTGTGAAAAGTAATTAAACAGAAGGACTTGCATTACCTCTTTGAAACTGGTATTGTCTTTGGTTAAATGTTTTGATTCTAGAAGTATGAAGGGATTCATAATTCTTCCAATTTAGAAAAGTATGAGTTTACTATGATTAAACAATAGGTATGATAGTGAATTTAGATTTGAAAATGATATAATGGTGCAAATCAGCCCCCATAGGTAATGTTTTTGATACAAAGTCACTCTCATGACATTGTCAGGCAATTTGAAATGACACCGCCTTTGCGCACGCAGGAAAGACAAACATGGCATAGCATTTATAGTGATAAGTCTAGGACTATGCAATATAAATAAAACTCTTTCAAAGTTTATAATCAGAATTCATGGGAGTTTTGAACACAAATTAAAGAGTCTTTCCAGAAACTAACAGGCTAAAAATTAGTAAAGTAGATGGACATACTCATAGAAATAAACTAGGAGAAAAGAAATTGAAATGAATTTTTACTTGATGTTACATATTAAGAATGTGAGATAATCTAGAAAATATTTTAAGACTTGTATCAAGAGAAATGTCTGAATTACACTAAGGTGCTTCTGAGTAAATATTCTGTTCTCTCCCACCACTCTGAAGAGGTCCTGAATATATACACTGTCCGCTGGCTTCATTTCTTTTTTTTTATTTTATTTTAATTGTGGTTCTTGTACAGTTTTCTGTCTTTTACTCCCAACCCAGCCCACTGCCCCCACCCTCCTTAGCTCCCTCCCATTTCCACCCCCCTTGTTTTTGTCCATGTGTCTTTCATACTTGTTCCTCTTCATTTCTTAAAAGGAAAAGTCAAAGATCTTACAAATCTTTCTCATTGTTTTTACTTTTGGACAAACAAGTAAGATTTATCAGGTAGATTACCTAGATAAGTATAATTATACAAATTTCATTATTGATTACTAAAACCATCAGCAAATATATTGACTTATAGTTTATAATGCATAGCTATCAATGCAATGTAAAAATGCCTCCCAGTCTGATAATTAAAAAATATCTTGGATTTAAAAAATGGTATTTTTCTAATATCTATTCTAATAGCTTCTAATTAATATGTGATATTAACAACATCCTCATTTTCCATTGGCAACTATCTTCAGGAGATTATTTCAGCCAGAAAAGAAGTGATCCAAATTATTCTAGTTAATGCCAAATTTATAAATCAGCAGCACACGTAAGTGCCAAGCTTGTGAATAGACTGGCTGTTAGACATTTTCACAAATGGGAAAAGACTTAAGTACTATACTGGTCTCTAACTCTATTTCACAAAAGCTACAACTTTTAAAATCTGAGAATGTAACCAGTATTAATAAAAACATGCTGAGTTCAACTACAATGTACAACCAAATAAAGGAAGCTGGTTAATGATTTAAATAACTTCTTATCTGTAAAGAAGATAATTAAAAACAGAAACAATTAGCTATATTTTTATAATAGTAAAATCAAGCAAATTTAACAAATGAAACCCACAGGAAAAGAGATGATGTAATTCAAGGCATAAATTTGACTTGTCAAAATATGACAAGTAATAAAGATAGTGTCCATAAAACTTAAAACGTACAGTCATAAAATAAGTAAACAATTTTCAAGTGTGCAAAACTAGTCACAAACAAGAGTGCTATGTGGACACCTGGTTTTCAAATATTTGTTTTGAAAACTCTCAGCTGATGGTGGAAAAGCTATAAAGTATTAAAAAAGTAAAAATTTAAAGAACATATAAAACACACTTTGTGTCACATTATGCCCTGTGCTATCACTGCTGGATTAGAGGCCTATTTAATTACTATCCTCATGTGATAGCAATAACATAAATGGGTGTAAACAATACAATAACACGAAGACTGATGGATCTTGAACCATAAAAAGACTCTTCAAGTATACTGTGGGTTTGTGCTTCCTGTTATAGGCCAGGCACTCCATGTTTTTGATGAATTTGAATACAGATAATACAGTTTTCTATTATTTCTGATATATACATACATATTTTGCATAACTACCTTTAGTAATCAACATTTGAAAGTAATTGTTGAAGAAGTAAAAAGTCTTTAAGTTAATGAAAATAAACCCTATCACCACTACAATTTAAAGAATTATTTTACTGCACAAATCCTGAATGTATGATGTTAGAAAAAAAATGTTGGTGCATTAGTATAATTTGTCTTGGGATACTTGAAGTGTACATGACTGAAAATACACCTGTGGTCTCTTCTTCACTCTCTATTTTAGTGACCCATAGTGCACCTCTTTGCGGCCTTTCCTGGTTTTCATAAATTCTATGCTTTGTCATCTTCAAAGCCCTTCGTGTGTTAACATAGCATCATCTAAATATGGCCCACTCACTGCTTCATCTGTTTTCTCATCTCTGTCTTTCAGTGCAGTTCCATAATCTCCATAATCATATTCTTTTCAGAATAGCTCAGTTACAGATTCCCTTAGGAAAAGAATGTGATTCACTGGAGGCTGCTTTACTTTTCCTTTTTGTTTCTGGTAGAGGCTGGTATGGTCTTTGTCCCACCTGCTCATCCCCAGTGATAGCTGTTAGGTGGTGCATACTGAGGCTCTGTAAGTGCTCGGTAGTTACCCCTTGGCTCTTCACTGCTACAGTAACAGCAACAGTAGCTGCTATGTGTAAACCTTGCCACCCAAAGTTTGTCATCATCTCATAGCCTCACTCTTTGCCTGTACAATATAATCATCAATCTCCCTTTCCTTTGAAGAAAGAAGTGGATGAAGCAATGTCGTATATGTTAAACTTGCTCCTGTGGTATAGGGAGAGAGCAGCCATATGACAAAATCAATGTTAAGTTCACAGTACAGGGGGAACCAAGCAACTGGTTGATCTGCTACTGTTTCCATCACAGTATAGAGAGCAAAAACAACCCAGTACATCATCCATCGAACATACGCCTTCACATTTTTGGTTTTCAGTTTTGTATGAATAATCTGCAGGATACAGCATTCCAAACAGCAACACCATAGCTCTGGAGATCATCCAGGACACCATCTTCCCAGAGGCTTGGACCCCACCTCCAGGGTGGGTGGACGTGAGTGGGGCGAACCAGGCCAACAATGGCAGGCTGTTGATTGATTGCCTCACACTGCCCCAACCAGGGGCCAGGCCTGTAGCCCACACATGTGCCCTGACTGGGAATCAAACCTGCGACTTTTGGGTTCACAGGCCAGTGCTCAACTCACTAAACTATACCAGCCAGGGCACCATCTTATTTATCCTGCAGAACTGGATAGTCTATAAAACTGGGAGATCAGGAGTCAATATTTCCTCTCCCTCACCTCTCTGTAATGACTGTTCCTTCCTGTCTTACTGTTGTTGGGAATGGAATGACTTTATAGTCATAGATGACATCTAACTGACCTACATATGGTCTAATTATTGATTGATTGATCCTATCTGGTATGGTTCAATGGATTGAGCACCAACCTGCAAACCAAAGGGTCACAGGTTCGATCCCCAATAGGGGGTGCACGAGAGGCAACTACACATTGACGTTTCTCTCCCTCTCTTTCTCCCTCCCTTCCCTTGTCTCTAAAAGTAAGTAAATAAAATCTTTTTAAAAAATAATTGATTGAATTTTGCTTACAAAGACCAACTATAGTAAGTATTCTATAACACTTAACTATGATATGAGCTCTTAGGGTTTAGCCACCTATACTTTTCAGAATAGCTCAGTTACAGATTCCCTTAGGAAAAGAATTTGTCTGACCTGATTACTATATGAGATCGAATTTGTGCCTGAACAATACAGTTATGCATTTAAATCAGAAAACTTAGATGACCTCCGGGTTCCTTTCAGCCATAAAATTATATTCATTTTAGGCAGAGTTGAAATTATTTCATAGAAACTATTTTCTGTCTCTAATTTATTTATCCTGGAATAAATAAACCAAGCACTGTGTGATGGAGACATCAAACTGTGTTCTAAAAGAATATTCATCTATTGCATCCCTACTAAGTTCTAGGCACTGTGCTAGGCCTCAGTCCAATCCTCATGTCACCCTGCACATGACATTGAGGTTGCTCTCATTTTACATACAAGCACAGACATCAGCCTCGGAGATGTTAATTAATTTAAGTAGAGGGTACAGGTGGTGATGAAAGATAAGAACAAAAATAAAGTCTTCCTTGTCTCCACTTCCTCCTTGGCAGGAGTTCATTTTCCCTTTTTCGTGCATCAAGACCTAACCTTAACCTTAAAGTAACTATTCCTGTTGACCATCTCTTTTCCTGAGTCAGGCAGGCTGAGCTTTCTGAGCTACTTAGCAGGATGGTTTTCTAGCATATAAGCATTGCCCTGGGGTTACAGGGTATCAGCTCTTTCTCTCTCTGGGTTGAAAAAGCTGGTTGGGAATTTTTTCATTGAAAAATTTAGAATCTTCAGTGAGGTCACAAGACATAGACCCACCCCCAGACTGCTGTCCTGTGACGTCCATCTCTCTTTACCAGCAGGTCCTTTGAGGTCAGTTGGATAGGACCTTAGACATCATTGCCACTCTGGTGTGCAGTATCATCAATACACCATTAAAACTCAAAATTTAGGTCCAATTTTCCCGTTCCTAAACCAGCAAAACAATCTTGTATTATAAAAACAAATATGTTCCATAAACTAGATGAAGACTGAACAGAAAATGTTTAGGTTACATTTCAAGATTATTTTTTATAGGAAGTAATTATAAATATCAGGAGAAGATGATCATATCAATCCTTTTTTGTTCCAAGTGAATGAAGGCTCTTTGTCCCAGAAGCTGCAACATACATTTGTATGGAGATTGAATTTGAGACATGGGATAAGCAGGAAACAGCCATTGTTATATGATCCAATGGGAGAAATATTAGATGAATACAGACATAATTGTCGGGGGTTAACCATATTCTCCAGAAATTTTTTCATGATTGTTGCCTACCAAATTTATGTTCTCACTTTATATACTTATATCATGGAATTCTGATAACAAACCTGTAAAGTCAGTCTTATTGTCATTTTATAGATGAGCCATCTGTGGCCCAAAATGATTAAGTAATTTGTGGAAGGTCACACAAGTCGTTAGTAGCAGGTGCAAGAATTGATCCAAGATCTTTTTGACTCCAGAGTTCTTTCAACCACTCTGCTTCCAAGTGACTTAGTTTGGTCAGACAGTTGCTATTTCCTTCTAATATCCAGTGTTCTAATCAGCCTGGTACTAGTAATGCAGCAACATGTGAAGCGTATTGGTTCGACAAGAAGGAAAGGGTTTAAGGACCAGAAAATAGTACCTAATACTGGGCTTGCAAAGTAAAGATCTAAGCCTCTTCTGAAACAATGAGTTTGCAATCGTATACTTCACAATAAACATCCCAACAGGTAAAAGTCACTGGTATTTAGACTTGAGAATGTGAGTATGGGGAAATGCTGTTGCTATTGCTCCTGAGATTTTAAAGCAGCTGTTATTGCCACCCCCAGGGGATCCTATTTCCGCCGTTCTTACTTTTACTCAAGAGTAAGTGAATGTCAAATCTTGTTTTATGTATAAGGAGCCAAAGTTTCCCTGCCACTTACATCTTTTCCCCTGAGAAACTTAAAGAACTAGCCCTCACTGACCAGCATGGCTTGGTTGGATGTCGTCCGCACACCAAAAGGTCAAAGGTTTGATTCCCGGTCAGAATACATGGCTGAGTTTTGAGCCACGTCCCTGGTTAGGGGCGTGCAAGAGACAACCAATTGGTGTTTCTCTTCTTCTCTTTCTCTCTCCCTCCGCTCTCTATAAAAGTAAATGAATAAAGTCTTGAAAAAAAGAATTTTACAAACTCACAAAGCAGCATTGCGTAGAAAGAGAATTCAGGCCTCAGCAAGAGTGATCTGTTTAACATTCCACAGATTTTGCATGACTTTCCATAAAGCTAGTAAATCTCCATCTCTTTAAGTTTTTGTAGATAGTCTTTCACCATTGTTTATTCCTTAAATCATTATTACTCTCAGAAATCCCCTTAGACATCACAAACCTTAATTTTTGAACTTGTGTGATCTGCTGAGTTTTTTGTTTTTTTTTTTAACCAAATTGGAGGATTTGTGTTTCTGCCAAGGTGGAGAAGGTCCATTCCTTCTCGGTCTTCCCTCTTACAACTAAAAACCCTTGGACATAACGAAGAAGATGCTAAAAAGTAAAAAGAACAAGGTAGGGTGCCTTGGAACTGGAACAATTCAACACTGGGCTCTCAGCCTTTCCTTTCTGCCTCCCATAGATCCTAGACAGAGCGCTACAGAAACGTGCAATCCATACCTGCCAACAGGCACAGACAAAAAAGAGGGGGTGCCTCAAAGAAAGCCTGATCCCCATAACTAATGGAGAGGGTGGGGGAATGATTTGCTTTATAACAAAAAATCTTTTCGGCAATACCTGCCCTATACCAATGAGAAAGAATTACACTACCACCGCACAGCTGTGCAGCTTCAATGGGGCTTCCTAGGAAGTTAATCTTCCACCCCAGCCCTTCCCACAAACAAAGCAAGAAGCCCTCTTGTATTGCACTGCTGGGGTAGTGCTGGCAGAAGGAAGCAGCCAGTCCTTCTCATCCCACTATCTGGCAGAAGCAGATGCTGCTTCTATTCTCTTCCAGGCCAGTGGCAAGCTAAATGCTGCACTCGCCCAGAATTAAGGAAGGTTAATAAGTTGGTGCAGGCAGGGCTAGTTGCCACTGGACTTCATCTCCAGGTCAGTGGGGCCCATGGGGGAGGCTGACCTTGTATCCTTCTTCACATCAAAAAGACTGAACAAAGAGATGTATGTCAGGGCTAGCAAGCACCCTACTGTCCTGCTACCCATGTTCTGAGGAAGGCCCAGTGGGAAGCGGAACTTCCACACCCACCTGGCAGCAATAAGACTGAAAGAAGTGGTGGGAAGCAGAGCTAGTCAGCAGTCCTATCCCTGCCCAGCCCCTGGTGTGAGTGCAGCCCAATGGGGAGCTGAACCTCCACCCCAAGTGAGCAGTAATGACACTTAGTAAGGTGATAAAAGGTGGAACTCAGTAATTTGCTTCTCCCTTCATTGGATATGAGCAGGGTGTACCAGGGAGCTGAGCTAATGCTTCTATTCAAATGTAACAAGCCATAGCCCTGTAGGTCAGTACCCCCACTTTCGCATGGATGGTGTCAGTAGAATCAGGGAGGGCAGAGGAACTTCACCCTGACTCTTCTGTTCCTGGAGGAACAGAACTTCCACTCCACCCATTTTCTTTCTTTGTTTTTTTTTAAGATTTTATTTATTTACTTTTTAGATAGGAAGGGAGGGAGGGAGAAGGAGGGAGAGAAACATCAGTATGTGAGAGAGAGATTGATCAGTTGCCTCTAACAAGCTCCCAACTGGGGACGTGGCCCACAACCCAGGCACATGCCCTGACAGGGAATCGAACCGGTGACCCTTTGGTTTGCAGGCCAGCATTCAATCCACTGAGCCACAGCAGCCAGGGCTCCACTCCACCCACTTTCAACAAATGCCCCACTTTTGGCCAGGGTCATCAGTGGGATGCAGCACGAACATAACACATGCACCCAGCCCTCATATTATACTTCAACACAGGGACTGTATGCTTGAAAAAGAAGATGGAATAGGATCCTGAGTCTCATGATATAGTACCCAACAACCTCCAATCAAAAATCACTCACGAATGAGAACAGACACCAACACTGAGACAAATCCGATTTTATCTGACACAGAGTATAAAGCATCCATAATAGAAAAGATCCAGCAAGTAATTACAGATTCTCTCAAAACAAATAAAGACATACAAAATCTCAGTAAAGAAACAGGTTATTAAAAAAGAAGCAAATAAAAATTGTAGAACTGAAAAATACAATAACTGAAATAGACTCAGTGGGTAGGCCCAGTCGTGAAGTGGAGATAACAGAAGATGGGATCAGGTAACTTGAGGTCAGAGCATTAGAATTTACTCAGTCTGAACAGCAGAGAGATAATGGATGGGGGAAGAAATGAACAGAGCCTCAGGGAACCTGTGGGATACTAATGAGATCCCGCACCCATATTATCAGTGTGCAAAAGGAGAGAGAGAAGTATTGAAGAGGGTCTCGAAAAAGTAATGGCTGCCTTAAAAGGAGGAAATTCTATCACATGTACAACGTGAATGGACCTTGAGGTCATTACATTACGTGAAATCAACCAATCACAACAAGGTAAATACTGTGTGGTTCCACTTAAATGAGGTTCCTAGAGTACTCAAAGTCACAGGGAAAATTAGAATGGTGGTAGACCTGGCCTAAGGGTAGAGAGGAAGTGAGGGTGTTGTTTCATGGGGGGAGAGTTTCAGCTATGTAAGATGAAAAGTTTTAGAGATTTAATACACAGCAGCGTGGAGGTCGTTAATAGTCTTCAATTGTACACTTTAAAATGGTTAAGATGGACCTGAACAGTTTGGCTCAGTTGGTTGGGCATAATTCTGCAAAGCATAAGATTGCAGGTTCAATTCCAGGTCAGAGCACATGCCTAGGTTGCAGGTTTGATCCCCTGTCTGGGTGCATACAAGAGGCAACTGATTGATTTTTCTCTCTTACATTGATGTTTCTCCCTTTCTCCCTTCCTTCCCCTATAAATAAATACATAGATACACAGATACATAAATAAAATTATGATAATTTTTTAAATTATATTTTATTGATTATGCTATTACAGTTGTCCCATTTCTTCCCCATCATTGCCCTCCACCATTCACACCTCTTCCCACCCACATTCCCCCCTTTAGTTCATGTCCATGTGTCATAAGTTCTTTAGCTTCTACTTTTCCCACAGGGTATTCTTACCCTCCCCCTATTTTCTACCCACCATCTATGCTAATTCTCTGTGCCTTTCCCCCTCTCTCCTCCTCCCACTCCCCTGTTGCTAACCCTCCATGTGATCTCCATTTCTGTGTTTCTGCTCCTGTTCTAGCTGTTTGCTTAGTTTGCTTTTGTTTTAGGTGTGGTGGTTAATATCTGTGAGTTTGCTGTCTTTTTACTGTCCTATTTTTTTATCTTCTTTTTCTTAGAGAAGTCCCTTTAACATTTCAAGTAATAAGGGCTTGGTGATGATGAACTCCTTGAACTTGACCTTATCTGATAACCGCTTTATTTTCCCATCCTTTCTAAATGACAGCTTCACTGGATAGAGCAATCTTGGATGCAGGTCCTTGACTCTCATGACTTGGAATACTTCTTTCCAGCCCCTTCTTGCCTGGAAGGTCTCTTTTGAGAAATCAGCTGACAGTCTGATGGGAACTCCTTTGTAGGTGACTGTGCCCTTATCCCTTGCTGCTTCTAGAATTCTCTCCTTCATTTTAATCTTGGCTAATGTAATTATGATATGCCTTGGTGTGTTCCTCCTCGGGTCCAACTTCTTTGGGACTCTCTGAGCTTCCTGGACTTCCTGGAAGTCTATTTCCTTTGCCAGATTGGGGAAGTTCTCCTTTATACTTGTTCAAATAAGTTTTCCACTTGTTGCTCTTCCTCTTCCCCTTCTGGTACCCCTATAATTCAGATATTGGGACGTTTAAAGATGTCCTGGAGGTTCCTAAGCATCTCCTCATTTTTTTGAATTATTGTTTCTTCATTCTTTTCTGTTTGGTTGTTTCTTTCCTCCTTCTGGCCCACTCCATTGATTTGAGTCCCAGTTTTCCTCCCATCACTATTGGTTCCCTGTGTGTTTTTCTTCGTTTCACTTACTGTAGCCTCCATTTGTTCATCTAATTTTCGACCAAAATCAACCAATTCTGTGAGCTTCCTAAGCACCAATGGTTTGAACTGTGCATCTGTTAGGTTAGCTACCAGTGCTTTGAGCTGTGCATCTGATAGGTTGGCTACCTCTTGGTCACTTAGATAAATTAGCTCTGGGACCCCCATCTGTTCTCTCATTTGAGCCATTCTTGGTTTTTTGTTGTTTGTTTTTTTTTTGGGGGGGTTTGTTTTGTTATGTTTTGTTTTGTTTTGGTCTGGTCGCAGCTGTTATATAGTGAGGGGCAGGAACCTTAGGCGTTCACCAGGGCAGGGCAACCCAGTCGCTGGGTTGTGATGCTGGATATGGGGGCGGGGTCTGAGAGGGAACAATGTCGCTTGCTCCACTGTCTGGCAGACTCCAGTCCCCTCCGCCACTTTCCCCAAGCAAATTGGGCCCTTCTGGCACTGATTTCCATGTGGGCAGGCTCATACACATTCTAGGACCCTGTCAGTCTCTCCAACAAATTCTCCCCCAAGGCTGGGACTCCCTCGTGGGACCCCGATTCTCACAAGTGTTCTCAATCGGTGCTTTTTAGGTTTTACTCCCAGTGCTGGGGCCCTGCACTGTGCAATCTGTCTCACTGCCCATTGTCGCCTGGTTTATCTGCACGAGAATGTGTGACCATGGTCAGCTGCTTTGTGTGCCTCACTTGTTCTGCTTGTTGCCTCCCCGTGCCCGGTAACCCCGGCCTGTGTGCCTGGGACCACCAGCTACTGCTTCTTCCTGCCACAACCCCTCTCTGCCAGCCACTGACTCTGCCCCTCTTACTGGTCTGGGTGAATTGTTGTCGGACTTCGTGCAATTCAATCCTCCATCTGTTCTGGTTGGGTTTTCTTTTTCTTTTTTTTTTGGTTCTATATTTTTGTTGTCCTTCATCTTGGTTGTGAGAGGAGGCACAGTGTGTCCGCCTATGCCTCCATCTTGGCCAGATGTTATGATAAATTTTGTCATGTATCTTATGACAATTTTTTTTATTATTGGGTTGGCCAAAAGGTTTTTTTTTTTCCATCCGATGGCTCTTGTAGTGCTTAGTTATCTTTAATTTAATTCAAAACAATTTTGTTAGAGTATATTGTGACAGCTGCCATATAAGTATGTGTTTAAAGAAAGGATCTATCAAAATTGATGAAATTTTATGTAGCCATTTTAATATTGAAGATGGAAGGAAATACACAACATTTTCAGCCTATTGTGTTCTATTATTTCAAGAAAGATACAAACTCAACTGAAACTAAAAAAAAAAAAAAGATTCCTGCAGTGTGTGGAGAAGATGCTGTGACTGATCGAATGAGTGAAAAGTGGTTTGTGAAGTTTCGTGCTGGAAACTTCCCACTGGGCAATGCTCCACAATCAGTTAGATTCAGTTGAAGTTGATAGCAATCAAATCGAGATATTAATTGAGAACAATCAACATTTTACCATGAGGGAACTAGCCAACATATTCAAAATATCCAAATCAATAAAGTTATTGGTGAAAATGGAAAGTATATCTTTTGTTTTATGGAAAAACTAAATGGTCTTTTTGTCCAACTCAATAAAAAAGAAATAATGACTAAAACTTTTCAAATTTGGCAAAATACATAAAGCTACACATTCAGGAAGCTGAGTGAAACCCAAATATAGTAAATCCATGATGTAACACATCATAATTAAACTTCTGAAAACTAAAGATGATGAAAAATGTCTTATGAGGAGCCAGGAAAAATATGATATATCACTTTTAGAAGAACACCAATTCTACTGTCAATGGATTTCTTATTTGAAACCTTAGAGCAGGGGTATCAAACTCATTTTCACCGGGGGCCACATCAGCCTTGCAGTTGCCTTCAAAGGGCGGAAATAATTTTAGGACTGTATAAATGTAACTACTCCTTAACTGTTAAGGAGTTCAGATTACATTCAGCCCTTTGAAGGCAACCATGAGGCTGATGTGGCCCCCAGTGAAAATGAGTTTGACACCCCTGGCTTAGAGGCAAGAAGGAAATGGTACATTTTTCAAATGCTGAAAGACAACTGTTCATCCTTGGAATTAAGGAAAAATGAAGGAGTTGTCAGATGAAGAAGAGTAATTGTTGCTAGCAAACCTCTGCTGAAAGATTGACTAAAAGAAGTTCTATTAACAGAGACGATGGTAGAAGAAGGCTCGGAACTTCAGAGAGGATCACCACAATGGTAAACATAGGAGTAAGTTCAATAGACTCTGTTAGTTCTTGTGAGTTTCTTAGATCATTTGTCATGTTTCAAGCAAAAATTATAACACCATTTGATGTAGTACGCAATGTATATAGAGGAAATATTTTAAACAATTAAGATTACGTACGTTAAAAATTGGGGAGGATACCGAATGGCCATAGCCATTAGGGGAATGTAACTCAAAACCTCAGTGAGATAGAACTTTACACCCTCTAGGGTGACTGTAATAAAAAAAAAGTGCAGGTGTTATAACAGTTGACAAGGACATGGAGAAATCAGAACTATCATATACCACAGGTTGGAATATAAAATGACGTGTTCCTACTAGGGGAAAAAAGCCTACTTGTAACTTAGTTTTTCTTCATCTGAGATTTCTTGATATCCCTTTAATTCCTGGACAATATTTTCAGTGGGTAGAAATAAGATTCAGTATTTGACAGTTCTTTTCTTTCAGGACTTGAAAAATGTTGTGCCACTTTCTTCTGACCCCCATGGTTTCTTACCGGAAATCCATTGCCATTTGACTTGTTTTTCTCCAATAGGTACAGTTTCAGTTTTTCTCTGGCTGCAAAGGGTTTTTTTCTTTGTCTTTAGTTTTCAGAAGTTTAATTTTATGTGACTGCTATTTAGCCCATCAACTGAGCTTTTTATTCTGTGTTTCTTTTCACTTCTAATATTTCCATTTGCCTCTTCTTTATATCTTTTATTTCTTTGCTGAGACCCCTATTTTTTATGAAGCTTTCCTTCTTTTTCCAAGTGTGTTCATAATTATTCATTGAAGGATTCTTACAGTGACGAGTTTTGAAAACCTTTATCACCTCGCTATTGGCTTCTATTGATTTTTTTCACTCAGTTTGATATATTCTTGGTTCTTGGTATAAGTGTTTTTTTTTTTAAGTGGGAACCTTGGGTTTTTACATTTTGTTTTAAGGCCCTGTGTGCTATTTAAACCTTCTATTGTACTTTCACTGGCTGTTCTGTGCCGCTGCTCTCAGGGAAAGCGGGGATTGCCATCCCATTACTGCCAGGGAGAGATGGAACTTCAGGTCCCATGCTTTTTCACCTTTGACCTCTGAGTTAGAAGGGGCTTCTCAGTGCTGATGGATAGGGGTGGGAGTTCCAACTCACCACATGGTCTCTTCTGAACGTGTGAGTGAGGGATGGAGAATGTAGCTACTTGCTGGCTCAGATGAAGTCCCAGCTCCCTCTTTGGCCTTCTCCAATACCATGCCAGTAGAAGATTGGGGCACATCATTGTAACTTCATGAGGTTGGAATTCTAGGGTTCCTACTTGGCTTTTGTAGGAATGGGTGAGGGCAGGGTCACCCATGTTTCTCTGTAGTGTTTGTCTGAATAGAGAAGTTATTGTCTAAAAGTTTTCTCTAATGCCAGATTGTTCCTTTCCTAGTCACTGGCATCAGAGAGGAAGATTTTCTTAGGGCTTTTTCTTTCTCTGCTCTTCTTGGTATTTCTCAGTGGCTGGATTCCTCAGTTCCAAGTCTGGGGTATATAAGGCAAAAAGAAAACCTAGGAAACTTTCCACTCTCTCATTCCTCAGATCCCAAAGGCTCCACCTTTTCAGAGTTTTCTTATATATTTTTTAAAAATTATATAGCATCCAGGATTTTTTTGTTGTTGTACTTAGTGGGAAGACTAAGAAATGTATGTCTACTCCACAAAGTTTATTATCCATTTAATGGCTGTCTGATCTATAATGAGTCCTCATATCATTCCTTATATTGGAAAGTTATGCCTATTCTACTTTTTACTTTATCAACCTTAGTGCTATAAATTTCCCTCTAAGCACTACTTTACCTGAATCCCTTAAATTTTATGTTCTGTTTTATTTTCATTCAGTTTTGTGTACTTTTTGTTTCCTTTGAATCTTTTCTTTGATTCATGTGTTGTTTAAAGTGTGTTTTTTAGTTTTTGAGTATTTGTAGAATTTCTTATTTTCTTTGTATTACTAAGTTCTAGTCTCATTCCCTTTTGCTCAGAGAACACATTTTGTATTCTTTCAATGATTTTACCTTTGTTGAAGTTTGTTTTTTGAACCAGGCTATGATCTTTCTTTGTGAATGTTCCATGGGCACTTGAAAAAAATGTGTGTATTCTGCAGTTGTTGGGGGTTGGGAGATTGTGTAGAAATAAAAATTATACTTTCTTTGAGACTGTAGTATTCAGTTCTTCTATACCTTTCTAAGATTTTGTCTAGTAGTTCTATCAGTTGCTGTGAGTGGGGCGTTAAAGTCCCTAACTATAATTTTGAATTTGTGTATCTATCTTTTCAATTCTGTTTTCATTTTTTGTGTTTTGAAGCTCTGCTGTCTCATACATACACATTTAAGATTGCTATGTCTTCTTAGTCTATCCATACTTTTATTATTTTGTGATATCCCTTGCTGTCTCTTATAATTTTCTGCTTTAAAGTCTACTTTATCTCATAATAATGTAGTCAGTCCTCCTTTTAACCATATCTGTCAATCTTCATCTTTTAATTGAGGTGTTCAGATGATTTAGTTAATGTAACTACTGATACATTAAGGTTTAAGTATGCCATTTATTTTTGTCTCCTCTGTTTCTTTTTTCTTGCCTTTTGTGGGTTTCCTGCACATATTTTAGGATCCCATCATGTTTTATTTATACAGTTTTTAGTATATCACTTAGTATAAATATCTTAGTGATTGCTCTAGATATGTATGTTTGTATAACTTATCGCATTTTACAAATATCACCAATTTCATGTTTTGAATGATGTATTGAAACCTTTCTACATTTAGGACCATATAAAGCCTTCCCACACTTTAAATATAATTGTCTCAATTAATTCCTCCACATAAACTGAGCACATAATTTTTACTCAACCATCAAATATGATTTAAGAAATTCATGACTATCAGGATAATTCATTATATTTATCTTTATTTTTACCCATTCAATGTCTTTTTCCCTGAATTCTGAGCCTTCTGTTATTCTTTTCCTTTTTTTGTTTGGAGAGCTTCCCTTAGTCATTTTTTTAAACTATATATTTGCTAACAAGAGATTCTTCTAGTTTACCTTTGAGAATTTCTTTATTTCCTCTTCATTCCTGAATAACAGGTTTGCTGCATATAGAATTTGTGGTTGACCATTCTTTCAGTATATGAATAATATTGTACTGCTTCCTTCTCGCATCCAAGTACTAACCAGGCCCAACCCCGCTTAGCTTTCAAGATCAGAGGAGATCAGGTGCATTCAAGGTGATGTAACTGTAGACTGTACCACTTCCTTCTGACCTCCATGATTTCAGATGAGAAATCTACTAACCTTCAAATTAGCAGTCCTTTAAAGATGAGGTGATTATTTGGTTTTTATTCTATTAATATGGTATATTATGTTGATTCCTTTTGTATATTGGACACACATTCCTATAATAAAACCCATTTAGTCATGGTGGGGAAAAAAAGGTAATACATCATTTTCTTCTAGTGGCTTTCAAGCTAATTTCTTTGTCTTTAATTTTCAGAACTTTCATTATGTTTATTGGTATAGGTATTCTTGGGTTTATCTTATTTGGTATTAATTCAGATCACTGAATCAGTAGGTTTATGTGTTTCACCAAAATATGGGTAGTGTCAGCCATTATTTCTTTGAATACATTTTCAGTTCCACTTTTCTCCTCTGCTTCAGGGCCTCCTATGATATTTATGTTAGTTGTTTTGTTTTTGTTTCACAGGTCCCTGAGGCTCTCTTTAGTCTTATCAGTGCATTGTTTTCTCTGTTGTTCAGATGAAATAAAGGCCATTATCTCTTCTTAAGTTCATATTTTCTATCTTCTGTCATCTCCACTCTCCTATTGAGACTTATTGAGTCTTTGCTTTAGTTATTTTAATTTGTAGTCTGGAATTTCCATTTTATTCTCTTTTATAACGTATTTCTTTGCTGAAGTCTTCTAATTTTTTTTGCACAATTCAAAGGGATTTGTAATTAACTGTTGAAACAGTTCATGGCGGCTGCTTTAAAACCTGTGTCAGATGATTCCCACAGTCTGATTCAGATCGGTATTGAATCAGTTGCTTTACCTTTCTCACTCACATTGTGATTTCCCTGGTTCTTAGTGTGATGGGTTTTTTTTTTTTATTGTATCCTTCAATATTATATTAGCAGACTCTTGGTCCCCTTTTAATCTCCTATTTTAGTATGCAGCAGGCCTCGTTAAGTGTTATGTGTCACTTCTGCCCTACTTTTGTGACCTATAATTCCAATGACAGCTTAGTTTTCTGATCCCTTACACTGCTACTCTGGTCTGCTTCATGCTCTGGCTCTACTTGAGCCCCTGCTTGATCTCTGCTGGTGCTACCTGTGGAGGCAGAATATCCTTGAGTGGGTCACCCAGTATCATTAGAAAGAAGGCTGGGAACACCAGAACTGTGGGACTGAGAACATTTTCTTTGTTCTCTGGCCACCCAAGCTGGTGGGCTCTCCACTCCATCACTGTGGACACTTACAGAGGAAGAAATCACTTCACTGGGCTACCTTTTGCTGCTAGGTGCACTGCCAGGAAACACATGTTCTATATGGGGTTTTGCCACTGGATGGAGGTTCAGGCATCCCCAAACCTGGTTCATTCTTCTGCCCTTCACTGGAGTGCCAGGAGACATTTGTACAGAAATGGATTTCATATATTAAAAGGCATCTAATGTAATGCTGATGTGATGTCAGTCCTGGTGTAATTTTATCATATTGCCACCATTGGATGTTGGTTTCTTGTGAAACTATCATTTTCCCTCCTTTGCACCCAATTTCCTTTGCTTTCCAAGACTGTTATGAACAAAGTTGTAATAAGTGGCAAAAAGGAAAGATATGGCATCAGAAAACATGAGTTTGAGTCTTGGCTCTGTTTTGGCTGTGTGATCCTTGACAAATGATGACAGTTTCTTTCTTGAGCTTTAGTTTATTCCTTATAAAATGGAGATACATGGCAGTAAGGATTAAATTTTGTAAATAATTGCAGGCCCTGGTTAGTGTGGCTCAGTGCATAGAGTGCCGGCCTGTGAACCAAATGGTCACCGGTTCAATTCCCAGTCAGGGCACATGCCTGGGTTGCAGGCCAGGTCCCCAGTAGAGGGTGTGTGAGAGGCAGCCACACACTGATGTTTTTATCTCCCTCTCTTTCTCCCTCCCTTCCCCTCTCTCTAAAAATAAATAAATAAAATCTTTTTTAAAATAAATAAATGCAAATTCACGTTGTAAAATGATATGCAAAGGGAAGTGGCACTTTTCCTACTCATCAATTGATCTGTAATCATTTCTGTTTTTGTCATAGCTGTACTGCTAGCACCTCACCAGGTGACCCTGATGCACCAACCCTAATGCCTTTGCTCTTCAATTTTAATCCTTGAACTCGTAACTAGACTGAGTACATAAGAATCACCTAGATCTTGCTTCTTTTAAAATATTTTAAATTTATTTTTAGAGAGAGGGGAAGAGAGGGAGAAAGAGAGGGAAACATCAATGTGTGGTTGCCTCTTGTGCACCCCCTAGTGAGGACCTGGTCTATAACCCTGGCATGTGCCCTGACTGGGAATCAAACCTGCAACCCACCTGGTTCATAGGCCAGCACTCAATCCACTGAGCCACACCAGCCAGGGTTAGAGCTTGCTTTTGAGATAGAAATCCCCTGGCTCTACCCCAGATTTTATTTAGTAGATCTGAGATGAGGCCCAGAAATCTGTATTTTTAAAGTTCTCTGCAGGCAATTTCTTTAAACACAGCCAGATGTGGGACCCACTTTGCTTGAAACAGCACCAATACATTGCACATGGGAGGCAGACAGAAAATGGTTGTTAAGTTAAAGAAATTCTGGAAAAGAGCAATCCATATGACTAAAAGGCTGGAAAACTGGATCCTGCAAAGACAGCAGAAAAGCGCTAGAGTATATAAGATCAAAGAAAATGAGGCATTTTATGACTTTTTTTCTATCGTACAGTGGGTTATGTCGAAGACTCAGACAGGTTGTTCTCCATTTGTGCAATGCAATGAACAATAGGCAATGAGCTTTATTGTAGCAATATCAATTTTCATCATATGCCAATAAGACTTTCTTGACTCTGGGTAGGATTCAGGGTTAAAGCAGGTTACAGCAAGAGGTTGCACACCAGCCTTCCATAATGTTCCAAACTCCTACCCCTCCTAGGTCAAAGGGGCCCCAGCCACATGATCTCTTAACATTCCCTTCCACTTATGTGATCCCAGCTGCATCATGACTGCTTAGAAACAAAGCCTAGTAAACTAAACCAGCAATTATTGCCCTTTAACATGCTTGTGATTTGAAGGGTTTTCTTTGAAAAGTCTTAGTCAATAGGAACATCAGACTATGAATGACACCAAAATATTTAGCTGTCTATTGAAACTTCTTTAGAGCATCAAATAAAATGGGAACAGATGCAAGTAGGCCAGAGCTTGGTTAGTAGGTAACAGATTTATTAGACTTGCTCATTTGAAAAAATTAAGATTATAAACAACATATGTCAAAAATCCTATAACACTGCTGTGTAAATCATCTTCCTGGAAAGCCAAAATCCCTGCCATCAGTATGAATCTGCTTTTCAGAATGGAAAGATGACATCGTGTACATTTGCAACACTGCCTGAAACAATGCTTCTTTCAAACAGAGCTTGCTCTGCATGGGTGTGGGTTCGGTAGCAACCCCAAAGTTCTAAACACCTGGTCTTGTCCCGGAATGTAACCCATCCAATCCCTTGAGAGAAGACAGCTTCTCTATTTACAAATACAGGTGGTGTTGCTATGAGTTACAGTTTTCTGGAAGGTCTCATACATAGTTTATGATTTCAAAGCAAAAAGGAGGTCATAGCAAGTGAAATCACCAGATCTTCAGGCTCTCCTTCAGGCTGGAGACTAGGGGAGCATCTCAACTGGCTCCTTTTGCTTTTGCTGTCACATATGCAGATCTTCTGTTGAATCTCTCCGGTCCACTGTTCCCTCTAATGAAGTCATGTTCTGTGCTCAGTGCAATAATATCCTCAGAAGCAGATGTCTCCCATAAAGCATGACCTCATTCCTTGGAATGGGAAGAGCCAGCACTAGACTGTTGGGGTTATGTGTGTGGAGGGGGGCTTTGTTTAAAAATAGTTTTTGCAAATAATGTGCTCCACTTTTTTATATACATTTCTATGAAAAGGAAAATGTAGTTAGTTGTCGTGTTTTGTTAACCTCCGTCCTCAATTCCAGGAGGGGAAATCACTAGGCCAGAAACAGTGGAGTCCTCATGGAGAACAGACACTTCCATGCAGTTCTTTGTTAAAGACAGTGTGACAGGTTTTGGTATAGACGGGTGAAACTTGGGATTTTCCAGGCGCTCAGTCTAGGCTCCACTGAATCACAGCCTAGATAGAGTTCCCCTGTAGCTCAGAGGAAATAAAAATCAAGTACCCAAGGAAAGTTACTGACCCAGATGCTCTCAGCAAAGTAGACAAGTGGGAACCTTGCTAGGGAAGGAAAAGGTACGGGAAGATAGGGGACCAATTAGAAAGATACAGTTTGAAGCCAATCCAAAGCTGCTCAGGCAAATGGACTTTTCGGGCTAGTCATGTTCTAGATATAGGGCACTGACTTCTCAAGTGATTAGGAATACCTGAAATTCATCACTCTCTGACAAGCTGTCACCATGCTTTTCAGTCACAGCCCGGTGTCTAGTGTGCTTCTCACTTCAGCTCGTACCTGTGCAGACAGCGAGCCCTTTAAGTGGGGAAAAAGCTCTAAAGAGCTAATTTCCCAAAGGCAAAAGGCAGAAACCTTTCCACAAACAGCTTCACAAGGAAATGTAAGGTCCTCACCATCTGGGCTCAGTACATTCAACTTGTAAATCTAATCACTACATTCCTGTAAGAGGTATGTTTCAGTTACAGTTGTACATTAAAAAATAAAGACATGCCAATAATTATGTAAATATTAATGGATGGTGATAAATACTGAAATTATATTTCCTTCTCCAGCTCCCACATTAGTCACTGTGGCTGACAACTAGTCCTCCTCCACAGAGCGATTTAAGCTTCATCCCTACCAAAGCACAAGCGTTTCCAGAGCAAACCTGCCAGACTTCATGTCTCATGCTCTTTGAATCCATGCATCCTCTTCCCTCCATCCACAACTCTTTTTTCATTCTTCCCACAACTGATTCCTCCAGAGGCAATAACACTGATACCTGAGGTGAAAGTTCACAGAAAACCGATAAGAGATCAATGGATTTTTTTTTCAGTTAGTATAACTGGGTAAACTGTGAAAAAACAACATGCCCTGGCTGCTGTGTGTGGCTCAGTGGACTGAGTGCCGGCCTGCGAACCAAAAGGATTCCCAGTCAGGGCACATGCCTGGGTTGCAGGCCAGGCCCCCAGTAGGGGGTACACAAGAGGCAACCACACATGGATGTCTCTCTCCCTTCCTTTCTCCCTCCCTTCCCCTCTTGAAAAATAAATCATTAAAATCTTTTAAAAAAACTGAGATCATATATCAGTTGTCCAATTTATATAAAGGAAGTACTACAAACTAAGAATAGCAGTAAATTTTTTTAAGCGAAGGCTATTGTATTTTTTTCTACCAGGGAGAAAAACCACCCAATGGCATGCTAGTAAACAAAGGAGTTAGGCCCAAATCTGGATATTACAGAAAAACTACTTCTCATATTCTATAAACTTTTGCACAGCATAGAGAGAGAAGGATGGCCCTGACCAGACAGGTCAGTTGGTTAGAGCATTGTCCTGATATGCCAAGGTTGTGGATTCGATCCTCATTCTGGACACATACAAGAGTCACCCAGTGAATGCATAAATAAGTCAAACAACAAGCCGATGTCTCTCTGTCTCCCCCATTCCCCTCCATCTCTCTCTTTAAAATCAATAAATATTTTTTTAAAAGAAAGAGAAAGAATGCTTCCTAGTTCATTTTATGAAATTGGTATAACTTTGCCAACAAACAATTCTAAAAATAGCACCAAAGAGGAAACTAAATATGCCTCACATAAAAATCCTAAATAAACTGCCAGCAAATCAAACCCGACATCAAGTAGGCTTTGTCCTAGAAAAGCAAAGGTGGTTCAATAATAGGAAATCTCTTAAGTTCACATTACATTATCAGCTCAAAGAGTATAAATCATATGATCAAGCCAGATGCCACAAAGACATTAGATAAAAATGTAAATTACTTTTCTGATCATTCTCAGAAACTGAGACTAGAAGGATATTATTTAATGTGATAACGAATTTCTTGGCCTAATAAATAACATAGTACTTAAGGGTAAATATATTACAGGCATTTCTGCTAAAATCAGTGATAAGACAAAGATGTTCATTATCACTGCTAATGTTCAGCATTAGTTTTGAGGTTCTAGCCAATGCAAGAAGGCAAGAAACTAAAATAAGAAGCATAACTATTGGGAAATTATGCAAACTGTCATTGCTTATAGATGTGATTCTAAAGCTATGAAAAAACAAGATAATTGAATAGATATGATAAATAAGAAAGATCATCAAGGTCGACAGGTCTTACATTATCTGTTCTGTGTAGTACAAATACAGTACCAAGCTTCTTGCATTCCAACAACATTTAAGAGTTGAATGTAACTGAAAGAATTAATTGAAAAGGAAAAAAAAAAACTTTCTGCAGGAAAATAAATCCCCCAAGGCCATTTCAGTATCTTGCTGTGCCTTGAGATTATAATTCTGAACATCATTTCACAATAGCTCAAAAGGCTTGGTTATTTGAGCTTTCTGTTTGCTTGAGCTTTGGATGAATGAAATTTATATAGTGAAATTTTGCAAAGAATTGAACTTGTATTTATTGAGTGCCTAGAGACTATTTTATACATGCTTTTTATGATATCTTTTATAATCCTTACAACTCTGTATCACCATTTTACAAATGAGGTTCCACTCAGAGAGATGAAGCAATTTCCTCCATTAGGTGGCAGGGCTACGACTTGAATGCAGTTCTGTGACTTATGATTATGTACTCAATATCCTTGCAAGGTAAAAAGTAGTTCCTGAAACAATCTTCTGAAGAGTACAATGTGTAGAAGATGGCATGGACAGGTTTTCTGATGCAAAATCTTTCATTTTTGCTGCTTATTACAACTTTCTTCATAACAATCATGGAGAGCAATGGACATTGGGTTTGAAGGTGGGAGAAATGGTAGTTCCATAAGACACTAACATACGTGACTAATGGAGGCCTTTGTGGAAGATGCTGTGTGTATGTTTAAAGGGATCAGTAGATGTAATTTATTTAGACACTCAAAAAACCTTTACTTGTTCTCTAGCAAAGGTTATTATACTCTAGGAGTGTCAACATGGAACATGGAGCCAGAGGGACCATCCTGTGAAGAGGGCTTGCATGCAGGGATAAAGGATAGTGGTAAATGCACGTCTTGCTAGGTTGAGAAGCATAAACACAAGAGTTACTATAATAGCTCATTCTGGTTTCATTTAACCTTTTTTTATTAAAGATTTTGTTTATTTATTTTTAGAGAAATGGAGGGAGAAAGAGAAGGACAGAAACATCAATGTGTGTTTGCCTCTTGCATGCCCTCCACTGGGAACCTGGCCTGCAACCCAGGCATGTTCCCAGATGGGGAATCAAACAGGTGACCCTTTGATTTGCAGGTGAGCACTCAATCCACTGAGCCACACAAGCCAGGGCTGATTTAACCTTTTTATGTATGGTCTTACAGTGAAATCTGTAAGTCAACAGATGATGAATCGTTTAGTCCAGACACCCATTCAAAGGTCTGTTACTTATTGGCTGCATGAACCCTGACAAGTTACTTAACCCTTCCTCTACTGTTTTCTCAATTGTCAAATAATTAAGTTGGACATGAATGTCTCAGCGAGAAATACTATAGCTTAGCTTAACACAGCTTCCCCCTCTGTGTCTACAATGAAAACAACACATAATCAAGTTTTTTAGTTGATTAGAGCAATGTTAGAGAGTGGAGATTCTGGGGCCAAGGACCAGAGAAAGCAATTGTTATACAGAATTATTCACTATACAGAGTTCATTGTAACCAGATTGGCAAAGCACTGTTTCTGCCAGCCATCTGCTGGATCATAAAAATAGCTTTGTTATACAGGACCATCCTTTATAATTGGGTTTAACCTGTACCACAGATTTTTTTCCATGGTAGAATTATAAATCTCTTACAGCATTTTAGAGTTCAGGTTCACAAACTTTTGGAGTAAGAGGTTATCTCGCCTGTACCTATTTTTGGCAGACAGTGAAGTGATTCTCCCAAGTTCTGATAGCAAATAAATGATAGAACTATATCTCTGGAAAACTTAGTCCAGTTCTCCTATAGTGAGTTCCCAAAACAGTCAGAAATATAACCATTTTAGTCCTCAGGCCAGACCTATTTTGAAGCTGTTTTGGCAGACCTGTCAGGTATGTGGCTTGATAACAACGGTAATGAAAAATGAATGTGACTATTATAGCTGCTACTTATTGAGTACCTGCATGTGCCTGGCATTGTGCTAAGTAGTGTGCATTATCTCACTCAATCCTCCTGACATCACTATATATATATAAATATCTCCCAATTTTCATAAATTAAAAAAAAAGTGATTCACCCCTGGCTAGTGTGGCTTAGAGCACTGAGCGTTGACCTGCAAACCGAAAGGTCACGGGTTTGATTCCCAGTCAGGGCACACGCCTGAGTTGCAGGCCAGATCTCCAGTTGAGGGCATGGGAAAGGCAATGGATCGATGTTTCTCTTACACACTGACATTTCTCTCCCTCTCTTTCTCCTTCCCTTCCCCTCGCTCTAGAAATGAATAAATAAAATATTTTTTAAACTTTTTAAGTGATTCAGAAAAGTAAAGTAACCTGCCCAAGGTCATACATGTACTGAATGATAAAACTAGAATTCAAACCCAGTTCTGAAAGAATAACAAAGCTCATGCTCTTTCCACAACAGTATAATCTAGAACATTAATTCAACAAGAGCTGGGTATTTCAAAAGTTTTATGTCCAAATAAGCTTGAGGAATGCTGCATTTCATATTCCATTTTAGAGAATCACATTTCCTGTTTGTGTGTTAAAAGATCTGAGAAGTCTTCAGTGAAAAAAAAAAATCTGTTTTTGTTTTTTTCAAATATTTTATTTATTTTCAGAGAGAGGAGAAGGGAGGGAGGAAGAAAGGGAGAGAAACATTGATGTGTGAGGGAAGCACCAATTGGCTGCTTCCCACATGCCCTCGACTGAGGAAATGACCCACACCCCAGGCATGTGCCCCAACCGGGAATCAAACAGGTGACCCTTCAGTTTGTGGGACAACAATCAATCCACTCAGCCACACCAGTCAGAGCTGTTGACTTTTCTTTAAACCTGTTTCCCAAACTCTTTTTGACCAAGGAATTCTTTTTCTAAGAGCATCTATTAATATCACACAGGACCATACTGGTCCTTAAAATATGGTCTGAAATACACTGCCCTAGACCCCGCAGTCCATTCCTTTCATCTTGCTAAGTCTGTCAGAGATTGTTGCTCTTAGGTCTGGCTTTTTCATCCTAACTATTCATGTGACCAAAGCCTCAGTATTGCAAAATATTTCCTTAGCCAGAATACACACTTCTCAATTGGGGAACATCTTTGGTGATATAGAAGCACATACCTTATGGAATTTTGAGAGACCGCTAAGCTTCTGAAATGTCAGCAGTTAGTGGGGCTTGTAAGATGTTTTTGCATCTTTCCCAAACCAGACCTGAACTGAACCAAAAAAGTTTTGCAGCTGATCATAACTTAAGTTGTGCTTTTGGACCCTGAAGCTACCCAGGCATGAGCCCCTGCAGCAAGGGCTAGAGAGGAAATCCTTGGGTGAAGAACTCAAGTATACTCACATCAGAAACACTTGGAGAGATTCGGATGGGGTGGGGTAGGAATCGCCTTGCACAGTCTTACCTGTTTTTACCGTTTTGTCATGATTAAAGCAGGCATTACAACAGTAAGCTGGTTTCTGAACACGGGTGCTCCATGTGGTTCTCATTCAAAGTTCTCACTCTTTGAAGCTAACAGCTTCCGTCTTCTTTCAATGTATTGAACTTGACACATGTATTTGTACATTCTCCCTGTTTACAGTTCTCATGGTGTGAGACAGAACATGAAAGAAACTCTTAAGTTTACAAGATTTGAAAATACAGGCTATGTTGAAGGTTGATTTTTTTTCTAAGTGAAAATTTTCAATCCTATACCTCCTCCTCTGCCACCCATTTTTGTTATCCCCTCATCTTGTTTCTGCGTGGTACCGAAGACATGTTGGCCCTGTGCAGCTCTTTGGTGTATCTCAGTATAATGGGAGGAAGTCCTGAAACCATAGAACGAACCTACTGCTTGTGTAAGCAAAGAACAAAGGAAATTAAATAAACACGTATTGAGTACCTACTATGAGCACATCACTTTCACTTATTTACCCTGCAAAACAACTCTAAAAGTTGGTAGAATCATACTTACTTTTCAAATGGGCAATTTTTTAGCGATTTCATTTATTTATTTATTTATTTGTTTGTTTGTTTGTTTTTTAGAGAGAGGGGAAGAGAGGGAAAAAGAGGGAGAGAAACATCAATGTGTGGTTGTCTCTTATGTGTCCTCCACTGGGGACTTGGCCCACAACCCAGGCATGTGTCCTGACTGGGAATCAAATTGGTGACCCTTTAGTTCCACTGAGCTACACCAGCCAGGGCCAAATGAGCAATTTTTGATGCTATTATTATTGGTATGCTTAGCATGACTGATTCGGTAGAAGGTACACTGAACTTGGAGTCAGAAGATACTTTGTTCATATCCCAACATTACCTTTTCCTTCAGTGATTCATTAATTCATTCAACAAACATTGGATTGAGCACCTACTATGAAAGAAATGGTTTTAGGTGCTAGAGATACAGAGGTGGATAAGGCATAGACCTTTCCCTCAAAGAGTTAACAATCTATTGGGTTGGACAAAAAGTCTGTATGGTTTTTTCCATCAAATAAAAGACACATTTTTTATTTTCACCAATAACTTGATTGGTTTGGATATTTTGAATATATCGGCTGTCTCCCACATGATAAATGTTGCTTATTCTCAATGAATGTCTGGATTTGATTGCTGTCAACTTCAACAGGTCTATCTGACTGTGGAGCATCATCCAGCGAGAAATCTCCAGCACGAAACTTTACAAACCACTTTTGACACATTTAATCAGTCACAGCACCTTCTCTATACACTGCACAAATCTTTTTTTGCATTTCAGTTGTGTTTTTACTTTTCTTGAAATAATGAAGCATAATATGCAGAAAATCATTTCTTCCATATTCAATATTAAAATGGCTGCACAAAAATTCACCAATGTTGGCAAGTTTTTTTTAAAAATGCATGCTGATGTGATAGCTGTCACAATACAATCTAACATTGTTTCAAACCAAGTTAAAGACAACTAAGCACTACTAGAGCCATCGTGTGGAAAAAAAGATCAAACAAACTTTTTAGCCAACCCACAAAATCAGAAAATTGATCAGTGTGACAATTTATTCTGTGAACACATAGGAGCTGTTGCCTTAGCTGAATGTTAAAGGGCGGGAAGGCATTGAGGGGAAGATGGACTAGACAAGGGCACTTCAGACAGAGGGAATGGCCCAAAGAAAGGTACAGAGACAACAGGTATGTGAAAGGAGAGTGTGGTGGATATAGAGCCAGGCCTTCGAGGTCTGTGTTGAACTACAAGCAATTCAGCGTTATTCTTCCACTAGTGATGTTTCATAAATTTATTTTCATAATTAATCCACTATGTTTTAGAGCAATTTTAGGTTTACAGGAAAACTGACCAGAAACAGTTCCCATACACTCTCTCTCCCCCCACCCTTGGCTACCGTTGGTCTTTTTACTGTCTCCACCATTTTACCTTTCACAGAATGTAGTAGGATTGGAATCACACAGCGTTTGGCCTTTTCATACTGGCTTCTTTCACTTAGCAATATGCATTTAAGGTTCCTCTGTATCTTCTCGTGCCTTGATAGGTCATTTCTTTTTATTGCTGAACAGTATTCCATTGTACGGCTGGACCACAGTTTGTTTATCCATTCACCTATTGAATAACATCTTGGTTGTTGCCAATTTTGGCAATTACTTATAAAACTACTATAAAAATTCAGATACAGCCCTGGATGGTGTTGCTCAGTGGATTGAGCTTGGGCCTGAGAACCAAAGGGTCACTGGTTTGATTCCTAGTCAGAGCACATGCCTGGGTTGTGGGCCAGGTCCCCAGTGGGAGGCACTCAAGAAACAACCACACATTGATATTTCTCTTCTCTCTTCCTCCCTCCCTTCCCTTCCCTCTAAAAATAAATTTTAAAAAGTCTTTTTAAAAAATTCAGATACAGGTTTTTGTGTGAACATAAGTTTTCAACAAATTTAGGTAAGTACTTAAGAATGTAATTGCTGGTTTGTGTGCTAAGACTATGTTTAGCTTTGTAAGAAACTGCCAGGCTATGTTAAATAGTGGCTGTACCATTTTGCATTCCCACTGGCAATGAATGAGAGTTCCTATTGCTCTACATCCTTGCCAGCATATAGCATGGTCGGTGTTTTGGATTACAGCCATTCTAATAGATGTGTAGGGCTATCTAATTATCTTAATTTGCTTTTCCCTAATGATATATGATGTTGAACATCATGTGCTTATTTGCAATCTGCATATAATTCTCTAGTGAGGTGTCTTTCAGATCTTTTGCCCATGTCTTAAGTGGATTGTTTATATTCTGATTGTTAACTTGTAAGAATTCTTTATATATTTTAGACATAAGTCCTTTATCCAATATGTGTTTTAGAAATATTTTCTCCCACTCTGTAGCTTATATTTTAATTCACTTATCAACTTTTTTTCTTTCATGGATTGTGCTTTTGGATTTCCACCCAAAAACCTTTTGCCAAACCCAAAGTCAGCTAGATCTTCTCCCATGTTATTTTATAGGAGTTTTAGAATTTCATGTTTCACAGTTAGGTATGTGGTCCATTTTTAGATCATTTTAGCGAAAGTGTAAGGTCAATGCCTAGATTCTCTTTTGGTTTTCATTTTGGTTTTTGCATGTGGATATCTAGTTGTAACAGCACCATTTGTTGTAAAAACTATTTTTTTCTCCATTGGATTGCCTTCTCTCCTTTTGTCCAGTTGACTATATTTGTTGGGGTATATTTTGGGGCTCTCTACTCTGCTCCATCAATCTATATTTCTAGTGCTCCACCAATACCACATGTCTTGATTACTGTGGCTTTATGCAAAGTGTTGAATCAGGTAGGGTCTGCCCTCCAACTTTGCTCTTGTTTTTCAATATTGTGATGGATATTCTGAGTCTGTTTTCTGTCCATATATACTTCAGAATTAGTTGGGGTTTTTTTTAATATCCACAAAGTACAGTGCTGAGATGTTGACAGGGATTGCATTGACTCTATAGATCAAGTTGAAAAGAAATGACATTTTAACAATATTGATTCTTCCTATCCATGAACATTTGGTTTTGATTTCTTTGATTCCTTTCATCGGAATTTTATACTTTTCCTCATTCATCTTGCACATATTTTATTTGATTTATACTTTGCTATTTTTTCCTCCCTCTTTCTATGCTAATGTAAATAGTTGGGTTTTTTAATGTCAAATTCCAGTTGTTTATTCCTGGTATATAGGAAAGCCGTTGGCATTTGCATATTAGACTTGCATCTGTTAGCCTTATTTCTTTATTAGTTTCTGTTTTGGGGTCAATTCTGTGAAATTTTTTTACACAGAGATTATGTCATCTGTAAATGACAGTTTTATTTATTCCTGCCTAGTCTGTATACCTTTTATTTCCTTTTCTTGCTTTATTGCATAGCTGAGTATTCCAGTGTGCTATTGAATAGGGGTGGTGAGAAGAGACAGCATCTAATTTCTCACCATCACATATGATGTCAGCTGTAGATTTATTTTAGACTTTTATTTTATAAAATTGATTAAGTTCCTCTCTATTGATAATTTGATGAGAGTTCTTATCATGAGTGGGTATTGTATTTTGTGTAATGATTTTTCTGCATCTGTTGATAATATTATATGATTTTTCTTCTTTAGCCTTTTGATGTGTGATGAATTAAGTTAATTGAGTTTTGAATGTTCAATCAGCCTTGTGTACCAGAAATAAATCCCACTTGGTCATAGTGTATAGTTCTTATAATACATTGTTGGATTTGACATAATACAGTATTTTGTGGAGGATTTTTACATCTATTTTCAACAAAGATATTGGTCTGAACTTTTCCTTTCTTGTAATGTCTTTGGTTTTGCAATTAGCACAATGCTAGCCTCCTGGAATGGGTAACAGAGAATCCCATCTGCTTCTATTTTTTGAAACAGGTTGTAGAGAATTGATATAATTTCTTCATTAAGTGTTCAATAAATTCACCAGTGAAACTCTCTGGGCCTGGTGTTTTCTGGTGTAGAAGGTTATTAACTGTTTATTCAATTTCTTTAATATACATAGGCCTATTCAGATTATATTCAATTTCTTTAATGTAGAGATTATCAGTCATATCATCAATTTAAATTATGTATTTCTCCTTGTGTGAGTTTTGATAGGTTGTGTCTTTCAAGGAATGAACCAGTTTTATCTAAGTTATCAAGTTTGTGGGCATAGAGTTGTTCTTAATATTATTTTATTATTCTCTGTAGTGTCCATGGTATCAATAATAATGACCCCTTTTTTCATTTCTAATATTAGTAAATTGTGTCTTCTCTCTTCCTTTCTTGCTTAACCTGGGTAGGGAGTTATCAGTTTTACTGATCTTTTCAAAAGAGCTAGCTTTTGGGTTCATTAATTTTCTTTTTCCCTTGCTTTCCTGTTTTCAATTTCATTTATTTTTGTTCTGATTTTTATTATTTCTTTCTTATTTTGGATTGAATTTACTCTTCTTTTCTCATTTCCTAAAGTGGAACCTTAGATTAGATATTTTCCAAAACTGGTTTAGTTCTGTCTCCTCTGATTTGCTAGCTATCTTTCTATTACTGATTTCTAGTTTAATTCCATTGTGATGTACGTGTACAGATTTATGATATCTGTGCTTTTAAGTTTGTTAAGGTGTGTTTTATGACACCGAATGTTTATCTTAGTGAATGGCCCATGAGAACTTGAGAAGACTGTATAACTTAGTATTGTTGGATGAAGTATTCTATAAATGTCAATTAGATCTAGTTGATTGATGGTGCTCTTCAGTTCAACTATTTCCTTACTGATTTTTCTGCCTGATAGGTATTTCCATTACTGATCAAGGGATGTTGAAGTCTCTAATGATAACAATGTATTCTTCAGTTTTTGCCTCACAATTTTGACACTGTTGTCAGGCACATACACATTAAGGACTGTTATGTCTTCTTGGAGAACTGAACACTATATCATTATGTAATGCCCCTCTTTATCTCAGATCATTTTTCTTGCTCTGAAGTCAGCTTTATCTGAAATGTGTATATATCTTTTGATTAGTATTAGCATAGTATGTCTTTCTCCACCCCTTTACTGTAACGTACTTGTGTCTTTATATTTAAGTGTGTTTCATATGGAAAACATAGTTGGTTCTTGGTTTCTTTAAAATTTTATTTATTTTTTTAGTTTTTTTATTTTTAGAGAGAGAGGAAGGGAGGGAGAAAGAGAGAGAAACATCAGTGTGTACTTGCCTCTCGTGCACCCCCTACTGGGAACCTGGTCCACAACCCAGGCAGGTGCCCTGACTGGGAATCGAACCAGCGATCCTTTGGTTTGCAGGCCAGGTCTCAATCCACTGAGCCACACCAGCCAGGGCAGGTTTTGGGGTTTTTTTCACCCACTATGACAGTTTCTGTCTTACCTGTGTCTGTCTAGATTCATTGTTTTGTTTGTGGATGTCTAGTTGTTGCAGCACCATTTGTTGAAAAGACTCTGTTTGCCCCATTGTATTCTTTGCTCCTAGTCAAAGATCAGTTGACTATATTTATGTGGGTTAGCATTTCCTTTTGATTCTTTCTTAGGCTTTTTTTATCTCTCTGCTTGCACTACCCATCTGTTCGTGCATATTATCCAATTTTTCCCTTCGCCCCCTTAGCATGTTAATGACAGTTATTTTAAATTCCAGGTCTGATCATTCCAAAATGATCTGCCATATCGGAGTCTGCTTCTAATGCTTGGTTTGCCTCTTCGGACTGTTTCTTTTTAGCCCCTTACTATGCCTTATCATTTTGGGCTGAAAGTTGGATGATATACTTGGTAAAAGTAACTGAGGTAGATAGGCCTGGAAGTTTTATGTTTATCTGAGTAGGAGTTTTGCTGTGTTTACCTTTTGCTGTAGATGTGGTGTTAGAAGCTAAAATGTCTTCTATTGCTCTTGTTTTAGCCTCCTCTTAATTGTCTTTGAGTGTCCTTAGGAACTTCTAAGTAGGATTTGAGACCTGGATTTTCTTTAGCTGTAATGCCCTCTAATGAACCTGTTAGGGTTCTGTAATCCTATGGTTAGGTCTCAGTCTTTTCCTGTGCCCAAGTTGGGTATTTCCTGTCCCTCCCCCAGGTCAACTAGGCTGCAGTAGAAGCCCAGTCAAGCTCTCATAAGATAGTTTTTCCAAGTCCTTGTTAAGGATAATAGAGAGGAGGTACAGGTATGCTTCACAATGACTACTTTGTTGTTTTCTTTACAATTTTTTTCCTAACCCCTCATGTTACATCATTTAGTGAGAGGGGAAGGAATGGAGACAGAGAGGGAGAGAAACATCAGTGTATGGTTGCCTCTTGCAAGACCCCTACTGGGGACCTGGCCCGCAACCCAGGCATGTGCCCTGACTGGGAATCGAACTGGCCACCCTTTGGTTCACAGCTTGCACTCAATCCACTGAGCCACACTAACCAAAGTCAAAATGGCTACTTTCGTAGCCATTGACAGAACCCCTTGACAGAAGCAAAAGGGAATTTTTCTTCAGTTTTCACAGAGAAAGCCTGCTGGGCTCTGAAAGGTAAAAGTCATCAAAGTGTGGGGGCCCCTCTTCGATTCGACCCCTTGGAGTTTTTAGCTCTTAAGCTAGTCCATACTGAGCCTCTAGCAATCTTCCCATTACAGTTTTCAAGTGTTCTTACTGATACTGACTTTACCTGCAAGCTTCTACACTTGGTAAGCTGTGATTCCGTCTCTCCATCTTCAGAACAGCAGTTTGCCTTCTGACTGCAGATCTCTGATTAATCTAACAATAGGTGATTTTTAAGTTTGCTTGGCTTATTTCTTGTTCTGAGTGTCGAAGTGACCACTTCCAAGTTCTCGCCATGTCAAACCAGAAACCGGAAGTATATACATTTATTTTCAAGTTTCTAAAACACATTTAGAATGACATGAATCTTTCTGAGGTTTCAGTTTACCTTAAAATACCTCTGGGCTGTGGGAGCTAGTGCAAGTTATTTAATCCATCTCTTCACTGGTAAAGTAAACCTAACAATACCTACTTTGCCAGATTGTTATGAGAACTATCTGAGATATGGAAAGCAACTAGCAAAGTGCATTGCTCATATGTAGTCAATAAATGTTAGCTTTCTTTATTATCTCATTTATCTTCATCAGAATGTTATGCCTTGAATAGAGACAAAGTACACAAAGTGTTCCCTAATTTAGAAGATGAAGAATCAGAAGAAAAGGATTGCCTGCCCTGTGGTCAGTGTATGGTTGAGTCAGGACTGGAATCTGGCCTCCATGGTCCTGATGCTATTACAAGACTCCCTTTGCTTTCTTTTTTAAAGATTTTATTCATTTACTTTTAGAAAGAGGGGAAGGAAAGGAGAAAGACAAGGGGAGAAACATCAAAGTGTGGTTGCCTCTCTCGCTCCCTCTACTGGGGACCTGGCCGGAAACCCAGGCAAGTATCCTGACCTGGAATTGAACCAGTGACCTTTCAGTTCTCAGGTCAGCACTCAATCCCCTGAGCCACACCAGCCAGGGCACAAGACCCCCTTTTTGAAGTGCCAGGTAGCAAGTTGCCTGCCCACATTGATCAAAACATGTCAGAACTCAATTGTATGCCCATCAAAGCAGTGCCAGGGACTGCTTAGCTGTCTTTCCCATTCTGATGCATTTGTGGTTTTGCCTACACAAAGCATGATGGTTATGAACAGGGAATTGGAATGATAGAGAAATCTCTCCTGTTACCATAGAAACAGATATGTGATAGTGGCAATCCTCGCAGTAGGTATGAGAAAGGTTCTGAATCATATGGAGAAAGTAAGTGGATATATCTAAAAGATTATAGAATTCAGCAGAAGTTACTGCTTTTGCTCTGGTTCTAGATGCTCATATCTACCATTGTATGGTCCAAGCTCCCAGCCTTTTCTCTCTAGAAGCTGGAAAGCTACAATGGCCTCAAGTGAAAGAAATGGGTGTGGCGGTTGTAGAACCAGGGATTAGAGGTTCAGGTTAGAACTCACAAAAATTACTTACTGGCCATGGTGAGCTATATTAGAACAAAAAGGAACTCCTACTGCTAAGCTGATGATGTACTTACTCACTAGCACTTGTGGGAAGTAAGATTCAATCTAATAACCATCTCATTCCATGTTCTTTCATCCTCATTTTTCCCAAAGGATGTGCCAAATGGGTGCTCTGAGATCATCTCAGTAACACAAGGCAAAGTGGGAGAAAGGACCAGCTTTGAGCCCCTGTTGCTCTCAGCATCCTTCCTGTCATGGTTGTTTTAAAAAATAGAAATAAAAATGGAGACATGAGAAAAGCATAAAACAGAAGGTAAATGAATAGAGACAGCCCTTGTTGGTGTGGCTCAGTGGATTGAGTGCCAGCCTGCAAACCAAAGGGTTGCCGGTTCAATCCCGTTTGGGGCACATGCCTAGGTTGCGGGCCAGGTTCCCAATAAGGGGAGCTCGAGAAGCAATCACACATTGATATTTCTCTCCCTCTCATCTCCCTCACTTCCCCTGTCTAAAAATAAATAAATAAAATATTTTTTAAAAATAGGGATGTGTGACCAAAAGTGCAGCAGGTTGCTAAACTCAACAGAAAACATCCCTTGCACATAATAACATGACTGGTGCTGACTGGTGCGTATGAAATTCCTTTGCCAGGACAGTCCACACAGGCATTGGTGATGAGCACACTTAGCAAAATTCCAGGCCAGAGATTTACTGACTTCTGGTGTGACCTGCTCAGATACAACCCCCGATAGAGCCTGCTCTGAGTGGTAACATCACTGCCTGCCGGTTATGAGGACAAAATGAGGTGATAGATGGAAATAGGTTTTATGAGCCATAGAGCAACATACAAACACGCGGTATTAACTTTTGCAAGCTCCGTGGTTTAATGTTGTCCAATAGTGTTCTCGTGGGAGTCTGGAATAGATTTTAAATACCTGTTTCTTAAGGAAATAAAATTTAGAAGAAAGAAAGGCAAGAACATCAAATGCACCTACAGAATGAAGAGAATCAAGTCCCCAGGAGGAAAAACACGTCTGGGACACACCTAAGCTGTGTAGTGGTTGTGAGAAATGCTTTGGGTTTTCTGAGTGCCCTCAATTGATTAGAATTATTTTCTTTGGAAGTAAGTCCCAAGAAAATGCTGGTGATTTCATTGTCAATAAAACTGTTGACACTTCTCCTAAAGTGTCTGTCAACTTACGGTAAATCACAGTGAGACTGCATGTGGCCCCCACATGAATATACTGTGGTCACACTGTTTTAATTACTAACAATTTCAATTACGATAAGGAAGTGACTAAAAAACGTAAACTGCCGCCACTCTGCTCCTTCCATGAAAATGACCCTTTTTTTCCTTCCAGATTCGACCCATGAGACTTCAGTTCCTCACCTGAATGCATGACTCAACAATCTCAGGACTTGCAGAATTATTGGAATGCCGTCCTAAGATTGTTGAGTGCTGCGTTTCTGGGCATCTCAGCTCTATGGAGAAGCAGTCATTCGCTCACTGCAAAGGCAGCCTGAAAGACGTTTTTCTCCCTAGGAAATAATCTTCCTTGTAACTTTCTTGTTCACAACAGGCAGAATAACAGTCAGAAACAGACGGTGGGGGGAGTTGGATGGTTGGGAGACACCTTGCCAATTACCTGATTGGTGGTGTGGGGCTCCCTCAAATTGGCAGTGTCTTGGGGTCCTTCCTGTGAACATTTTCTGTTAATTTCCAGTGACTTAATTTTCTATTTTCTCTTTGTAACAGGTCCAGTTAAAAACAAGAAAAAGGGTAAGTTAAGTTCCTGATTTGATTTTTAAAAATTGCTGTTATGTCATGTCTTTTCTAAAATTCGAAGGAAAACCATCTACGGCCATGCCACCCTGAACACACCCAATCTCATCTGATCTCAGAAGCTAAGCAGGGTCAGGCCTGGTTAGTACTTAGTATTCGGGCAGGAGAAGAAAAACATATCCAGGGAGTGGGGTTTTATGTTCTAGTCTTTTGATGCTGGTGGTCCATTATTTTATTCAGTCCCATGGGGCCTTCTTGAGTGTTTGTAGCTTCCAAAAGGAGTAGTAATGATCAATGAAAGACAGAGCTGCTTCTCTGGCAATATATGAAAGTTGGTTTTGTTTGTCTTTCTTGCCCCTTCTTCTATACAATTCAGTTTCTGTCTCTTTCCTTTATTCTTCCTTGCTCTTTCCCCTGCCCTTCTTCTTTCTCTTTTCCCCCCTTCCATTATCTAGTCAGTGATCAGGTATGAATGAAGTCCTGAGGTAGCTTGTAGGGACTAGGTATACTACCTCCTGAGAGATATCAATACCCTATTTCTTTTTTTTATTTAATTTTTTAAGATTTCATTGATTTTTAGAGCGAGGGGAAAGGAGGGAGAAAGAGAGGGAGAGAAATATCAAAGTGTGGTTGCCTCTCGCATGCCCCCTGCTGGGGACCTGGCCGACTGGGAATCATACCCGAGACCCTTTGGTTCACAGGCTGGCACTCAATCCACTGAGCCACACCAGCCAGGAGTAGCCTATTTCTTGGCCTAAAAGTTTTCCCTATCCTATTTCTCAGATACTGAGGGAAGACATTGCTTACTTCAGGGTTTCACTATCATTTTCCTTGTGATGGAAAAACTAGGCTGGAGTGATAGTCTGATTTTTTTAGCCTTTTCAAAGAAGCTCTAGTTCAGCAGATTCATTGTGCCTTTGTTGGGTCAGTAAAGCTCTGGTTTTCTTGCCACAGGCCTGGCCCAAGGGCTTGTTGCGCAGGGCTTGAGGACTTTCACTGAAGGAAAACCCAGACTGAATGGGTTCCACTGTATAGGGCCAGGCAATCCAGTTCGCTCCTGAGGACTTAAAGAACCTACTGTGAAACCAGTTCTAAGTATTGTGTTGGCCACAAAGTCCATTATGTTTTTCCATAAAATAAAAAACACATTTTACATTTCTACCAATATCTTTATTGATTTGGATATTTTTAGTATGTCGGCTATCTCTCACTATTGACTTCTAGTGGGTAGAGGCCCAGGGTGCTGCTAAACATCTTCCCATGCATAAAAGAGCTCCACAGCAAAGAATTATTTGGCCAAAATGTCAACAGTACGTGAAACTTCACAAACCACTTTTGACCTGTTTGATCAGTCACAGCACCTTCTCCATACACTGCCCAAATCTTTTTTTACATTTCAATTGAATTTTTACCTTTCTTGAAACAATAAAGCATAATACACTGCAAATGTGACATATTTTCTTCCATCTTCAATATTAAAATGGCTGCCCAAAAATCACCAATTTTGATAAGTTTTTTTAATGCATGCTGATATGACAGCTGTCACAGTACAATCTAACAAAATTGCTTTCAATGAAGTTAAAAGACAACTAAATACTACTAGCACCATCCTACAGCAAAAACTAAACAAACTTCTTGGCCAACCCAATACCTATTTCTTTCTGTGTTGTGACCTAGGAAGAAAACAGTGAAATTAATGATGTTTCATTAAAATGTTTTAAGTGAAATGATTCCATCTGTTAAGATTTCTGAAGCTTTATGGAACACATTAGCATCCCCAGACTAGGCCAAAAAGACTGACTTCAGCTGCTGCCTCCCATTTGTCTGAGCACTAGGGTCCTCTGGTGGCTTGAGGTGCCGTGGGCCACATGGCAAACCTGTATCCCTGCTGTATTGAAGCTGAGGACTGGTAAGTCTCCTGCACACCTGAGCTGATCAAAGCCGGGAAATAACCATGTCTCTGGAGTCAGTGAGGAAACCTTTCTCTGCAGAGCCTGGGCATTCACCAAGATAGTCTGTCTTTGAAGAAAGTATATTTGATTTTCAAACACACAGTTTTTACCTCTGGTCACATTCCTTTAACACAGAAATTATTACAAGTCCAGAATGCTCACCTGGCTTGAACAAGGACACTCTCTGCTCCTAACTCTAGCCCAGGGTGACTTTCCTTTTTTCTACTTGCTTGTTCACTATGTCACAAATAAGCATTGGATATTTGTTGGGAATACAGATACAGAGATGAAGAAAATGGTTCCTGCCCTGGGTGGTGTGGCTCAGTGGATTGAGCGCTGGCCTGCAAAACAAAAGGTCACTGGTTCGATTCCTAGTCACAGCACATGCCAGGTTGTGGGCCAGGTCCCCAGTAGGGGGCGCTCGAGAGGCAACCACACATTGACATTTCTCTCCCTCTCTTTCTCCTTCTCTTCCCCTCTCCAAAAATAAATAAACAAATAAATAAACAAAATCTTTTTTAAAAACCTGTGTCAATTCTGACATGAGTAGATCTAATAATGGTTCCTTCCCTTGCAAATTTCCCAGTGTAGTTAGAATTGTGGAAGTACACATGAATAAGTACAGTACAGTATAAAATAATGCTACCGTAGAAGCATGAAGAGCACGCTGTGGGAACACAAAGATGGAGCAAGTAGTCTTCCTTGGGGGAGCGAGGGGCTACATCTCAGAGAAGGCATTATTTGACCTGGACTTTGAAGGGTGAGGGGAAAAGAGGGGAAAGGGCATTCCAACAAAGGGAATAGCATACTCAAATCTCTTACAAGCATGAAAGAACGTGACATGTTTGGGGAAAACTACACAATGGTTTAGCAGATGATTGGGCATGGGTGTGGTGGAAAGCAGTACCCAGTATCCAGTGGGTGAGCCTTGCCAGCAGCAACAGAAGACAAGTGGCTAGGCTAGAAGCTCTGGAACTACAACTCAGCTTTCAGTGCCTCCGGCAGGGACTCAATCACTGCCTCCTACCCCTCCCCTGCTCCTACCTTATATTCAGACCATTCCTAGGAGGAGAATGGATGTGGGCCTTACACATTTACTTTGGCCCAAAGATTTCTGTAGAATCAGTGACTAGGCATATTTCTGAGGATGTAAATTCTGTAAATTCAGTTGTTTATTTAATTTCCATTTTTTTTTACATTTTATTTATTTTCAGAGAGGGGAAGGGAGGGAGAAAGAGAAGGAGAGAAACATCAAGGTGTGGTTGCCTCTCGAGTGCCCCCTACTGGAGACCTGGCCTGCAACCCAGGCATGTGCCCTGACCTGGAATCGAACCGGAGACCCTTTCGTTCACAGTCTGGTGCTCAATCCACTGAGCCACACCAGGCACAGCTAATTTCCATTCTTTAATGGAATTTTTCCCCTCCCCATCTCTCGTGCATGTGCACAGGTGCAACACACCCTTTTGCTCAGTTGCTTTTAATTGTTCTTTCAGCAATTTGGACTTTGCTGAAAGGTTAGCAAAACACCCTTTCTGGAAGGTTAGCTTTGAAAAGAATGTATATATATTTTTTCATCTAAGGCTACAAAGGGTGACTTGCAAAGGACAAAAGTCTCTGGGCTTTTGCATCATGAAGTGCCCTGTTAAAGTGAGGAAATTGCAGAAAGAATTCAATCCTCTCAAATCGTCTCCTGGGTCCAGGGGTCATGCTCCTCTCAGGCTAGCTTTACAAAGCTCTGCAAGTATGAGGAGCGCACTTGCCTGAACCTGGATGACAAGGGGCAGAGGGCACCAGCCACAGAACAAGACCACAATGAGAGCTTCTCCCCAGATGCCTTCCAATGTTTCCTAAGTGAACAGTTCTCTGTTTACACTGCAACCACACTTCTCTCGGACTGGAGGAGTTTCTGGCTGTAATTCTTCCACAATTGCATTAGCAATCACGGGAGACTCATAGCCTTGACACTGGAGTTTGTATTGCCCACAGAACACCCTAGCTTGAAAATCCCCGGCAGGCCTGGAAATTCGGGGACACAGCACAGCCTAATAGGCACTGTCCTCTGTGTCCATGCTGCCTAGAGAACCATGAGAGAGAAGCAGACCTTACAGCCAGGCCAGGCCAGTTTCCCGGCAGCCACCGGGGTAAGTCCTTCCTCCTTAAGGAACCTCGGTCTTGTGAGGAAACTAAGAGAAATCGCGATGGAGAAGCTAAGGCTCAACGAGAGGAAGGGATTTGCCCAGAATGTGCCCATGTCAAATTTGGGGGCTTACAGCCTTATCTCCTGACTACAGATTCCGCATTCTTTCCACTATACTAGCTGGAATTGAAACTGGGGCGCCGAATAAGCCCTCTTTGGAAGCTGCCCAAATCTGAAGGGAGATGGCTTTTCCTGTTCAGCATCTTGAAATTTGGCTAGATCAGGAAACTGGGAAGATCCACTACTTTGCTACGGGGAACAGTGGAAAGCCTTAAGCTCCTGCCTCTAGGTCTTTTCTGCTCCAGGGGCTCTTCTGAGAGAGCAGAGCTCTGGCCCTTCCTTCTTGCCCTTTGTGAGCAGAGGGCCCCACTACGACGCCATTGTTTCATTCCAAATGCGCATGTGGTTAGACTGGTACCCCTGGCCTTTTGAGCGAGTGGCCCTAGGAATTCAGTTTTGTGAATGTGCAGCATTATTGTGGGGTTTTTTTAAGAGTTTATTTATCTTTTAAAAGATTTTATTTTTAGAGGGGAAGGGAGGGAGAGAGGGAGAGAAACATCAATGTATGGTTGCCTCTCACATGCCCCCGAAACCCAGGCATATGCCCTGTCTGGGAATTGAACCAGCAACTCTTTGGTTCATGGGCTGGCACTCCAATCCACTGAGCCACACTAGCCAGGGCTGCAGCATTATTCTTAAAGGGAGGATAGGAGTAATCAAGATAGGATTCTACTGCCTCGGGATCTGGGGAGCAGAGAATTGGAGCCCCTAAGGCATTATTTAAGTGAGACTTGAGCGGGTTCTGTTTCCAACTAAGAAAGTACCACAGGTGAAGATCCCATGGTGATGTCTGATAAAAGGATTCCAGGCCTGAGACCTCCATAAAAGTTTCAGAAAGCAGTGAAGGGAGGAAGGAGATGCCCATATTCAACCACCTGCAGTGCTGAAATTGGTCTGCACAGGACTAAACAGAAGGAGCTGCAGTTGTGGGTTCAAGACCACAATTAGGACCCGGTGAACCTCACTACATCCTGACAGGACTGTTAGATGGAGTGCAACGTGGAATAGGAGGCTCGAGACTGGACTAAAAGGATAGTGAGGAACAAAAGGGAAGAGTTGGTGGGCTTGATTAATGTCAATAACATTGTACATTTGAGAATAGGGCCTGTGAGGAAAGACTCTGGCAAGCTGGACTCTTTAGCCTATAAAAATGGAGGTTGGTGGGTGACAATGCCTTTGAGAATATGTGGGCTATCCTATGGATGATGGTAACTATTATTCTGTGTCTACATGAAGAATGGAATAAGAGCTTAAACTGCCACAGAACAGATTTCAGTTAAATATACTGAAAAACTTCCTAACAGTGAGGGGCAATAAACATTGGACCATTTTGCCAATTCTGGAGTGTGCAGAATTCCCTTTTCCAGAGACCTTTACCTTTAAAGATAGGGTTTAGAGAGCTCAGCTGAGAAAGCAAGATCTGCTGCCTCCTCCTCAGCTCTCTCTACTCTCCACATCTTCTTTCCTTGTTTTTCTGTCTCTCCCCCACCCCTTCCCTCCCTCTCTCTCTCTGTCTCTCTTTTTGTTAATCCTCACCTGTGGATGTTTTTTATTGATTTTAGAGAGAGGGGAAGGGGTGGAGAGAGAGAAAGAGGAACATCGATGTGAGAGAGAAACAGATTGGTTGCCTCCCTTACGTGCCCAACTGGGAATCAAACCCACAACCTAGCTATGTGCCCCGACCAGGAATCAAACCCGCAACCTTTGGGTGTATAGGATGACACTCCAACCAACTGAGACACTTGGCCAAGGCTCTCTCCCTCCCCAGCCTCTCACCTCCCAAACTCTATCCCAATCCTCATTCCCAGCATGCACTTCCCCCAGGCCCCTGGTTCCTGTACATCTGACTCCTATGGGAAACCTTCCTGGAGTTGAGGTTGCTAAGGGCAGACTGTTCTCCTAGCTTCCTCTTCTATTTGCATCAAGTCCACCAAACTGGGATGTAAATATGAAAACCACTGTCTTCAACAATAGCCCAAATCTCAGTAGTCTTAAAACTAACCCATAGGTCTGGCCACTTGGCAATTGAGCTCCTTTGGACTCAGCTGAAATGTTCCCTCCTTTTTGAAGCCTTTTCTGAGCTCTTTGGCACTTTTTTCCCTACCACAAATGTAGCACTTCTACTTTCCTGTCACTGTCTGTTTTTCCTCACCTCATTGAGCTCCTTGAGGGCTATTTATTTCTATTATATTCAACCCAACTCTGAAAATGATTATTCATGAAAGAGGAGAGGAGTGGGGTGGGGGTGATAAAGGTGGTCACGTCTTTAATAGCAAAAATTCCCAGAAGGCAGACTTTTTGGCATTGGAAGTCCACAGAACTGCCAGTACGTTCTCAGTCAGTAACTGCAAACGTGACACCAAATCTTGTCTTTCAGGAAAGAAGGCAGGACCTCCTGGGCCAAATGGGCCCCCAGGACCTCCGGGACCTCCGGGACCCCAGGGACCCCCAGGGATTCCAGGGATTCCTGGAATTCCAGGAACAACCGTTATGGGACCACCTGGCCCTCCAGGTCCTCCTGGCCCTCAGGGACCCCCTGGACTCCAGGGACCTTCTGGTGAGTTCCTGGTCCTCCACCCTCCCCCAGGCTCCTTTACGAGCACTTTATGTTTTGTAAGATTTTGTGTATTTATTTTGTTAGACAGAGGTGAAGGGAGGGAGAAAGAGAGAAACATCAATGGTTGGTTGCCTCTCGCACGCTCTCTACTGGGGAACTGGCCTGCAACTTGGGCATGTGCCCTGATTGGGAATAGAATTGGTGAACCAAAGGGCCTTGGTTTGCAGGCTGGTGCTCAATCCACTGAGCCACACCAGCCAGGGCTCCTTTACCAGCGCTTTAATAGAGCAGGGCTGGGTGTTCCTGAGAGCAGTATCAAATGGGGCTGGTGGCGGTGCTGTGCAATAAGAAATGCAGGTCTCCTGGCTCAGTGTAAAACTAGAGATCAAATAAGCCAGTAGGGTCTGACTTGCTCTCTTACTCTTGGCCTCTCTGTAGTGAGCAAGTAAACTCCTATGAGCTGGAGACAGAGGCCCTTGAGGGTTTACTGAGGTTCCTACTGGGGATGGATCGGGTCTGGTCTGATTTCCAGCATCTAACTCCTGTGCTGATGCTGGTATGGGGAAGAATGTTGTGGACTAGATGAGATACCAGCCTTAGAACAATCTCGTCCCATGCTCTCTAAAGTGCTGTTCTCGTAGAAGGTAGTCACTGATAGCTGTGGAAGGAGCAAACACGGGCACTGTCAGTGTCCTGGGGAAGAACCAAGCAGTCCTTGTACTACATCCTTACCCCACCTCATTGCCCATTCAAATAGCATTTAATCCCTTTGCCTTTTTCCCTTTGGGCCCAGAAGGGCAGCCAAGAGGTAGAGATGCAGATCCAAACCTGCCTGATTGGATTTAATGGAATTCGAACTGCCTGATTTTGAGTCACTTGTTATTTCCCTCTCCCACTCTCCTGTATCATACAGTTGGGATTTTTTTCATAAAGAGTTTAAAGATTTTATTTATTTTGAGAGAGAGGGGAAGGGAGGGAGAAAGAGAAAGGGAGAGAAATGTCAATGTGTGAGACATAAACCAATCAGTTGCTTCTCGCACACCCCCTACTGGGGACCTGGCCCACAACCCAATCATGTGCCCTGACTGGGGATCAAACCAGCGACCTTTCGGTTCATAGGCTGGCACTCAGTCCACTGAGCCACACCAGCCAGGGCTGTATCGTAGGGTTTTAAACAAATGGATTCTTTGCCACTGCCTCATCTGGGTCCAAGAATTCTGCAGCAGGACTCAGATCCTTTGACTCAGTTCAAATGGGGCAAATCAGTATTACCATGGCCACAGAACATGGAGTTGGCAGATTTTTTTTCATTCAGTCTTTCCAGGAATATTAATTGAGCGCTTTCTATGTATAAGAGATATATTGATCAGTAGTCCCTGTTCTCATGTAGTTTATGTCCTAGAGGAGGAGGGAGACAATTAAAGATGTAAGATATTTCCAAGTGGCGATGCACTTTACCAAGAAAACTAATAGAAGGGAAGCAAAAGTCAAAAGAAGCAAACAGCATGGTCTCGGGGTCACACAGTGACAGGAATGCTCTCTCAGTCTATGTCTGTGGGTACTCAGTGGGACTTGCCTTGGGCCAGCATTGGCAAGAGGCCACTTTCCCTGCTGGGTGCCAGGCCCTCAGGAGATGCAGGTCAGGGACAAGTGAGATGGAAGGAGTGTCCTCTCCCATCACAAGGCTCCCTCCTCAGACTGCCATGGGGAAGAGGAAGGCCAGGAAACAAGGCTTGCCCCTGATTTGTCCTGTCCTGTTTTGCAGGTGCTGCTGATAAAGCTGGAACTCGAGAAAACCAGGTTGGCTGGGAATTGCTCCTGTCCCGGGGAGTGGGGAAGGCCACAGGCTACAGCCACCTCTCAGTGCACTCCCTGTTAAATTTGCCAGGCTTTATTTTGTGAGCATACTGTGGAGGTTCTGAGGTTGTTCATTCACAGCCCCTCTCATCTCCATGAATAGAAAATCTTTTCCCCGGGACCTGCCTTGAGCTAAGGGAATCCAGTCTTCCCATCTTCCTGCTCCCTGCCCGTTTCTCCCCACTGCACAGGAGATAGAGGGTCCCATATCTACACACAGCAGGCAGCTAAAATGGGCTGCCAGACAGGCCTTGTTCACCTGGGCCTCCCACTCCCCCAGCCGCCCCAGACACCTTGTCAGCACTCAGACCGCCAGGGATCAGGAGCTTAGAAGTTGAAGAGTATGTCCTTGACAATCAGCCAACCAGCTCCAGGTCAAGGCCAGCCTGGGCTCCTTTCTGCCTTAACGGTCTGCAGGGCTCCTCCCTAGTCTTCGAGCTTCCTAATCTGTCTCTATTGGCAGGTTCTACTGCCCTGCCTTGTCTCATCTCGGCCTCCCGCACTACAGCTGTTTGGCCACAGTTAAATCTGCACAGCTGCACAGTGCTTCATGGCTTCCAAGGCAATTTTGTATCCATCACCTCATTTGATCTTCAGACATCCCTGTGAGGGAGGCCAAGGGATTCTTCTACTTCCCATTCTACAGTTAGGGAAATGAGGCTCGCAGGTACTACATGTGGCTGCGGTCACGGAACTAGGAAGTGGCTGAATACAAAATCATATGACACCCCCCACCAGTCACACTGTGGTCACTAGCATCCCAAGACAGGGAAGAAGGATCAGAATTGGAATCCGAAAGGAGACTGGAAGTCAGAGGTGGGAAATGGAAACTGGTGGCTGAGCGGGCTGTCATTTCTCACCATGACTGCTCTCTTTATCCTTCTCATCCTTCCAGCCAGCTGTGGTGCATCTGCAGGGCCAAGGGTCTGCAATTCAAGTCAAGAATGGTAAGAGTCCAAGGAGACTCTCTCACTAAGAGGAGCTTCCCCTCTTCCTTACCCACAGCTTCCAAAGCATCACCCAGTCTAGTTCCTCCCGGGGCCCTGAGGTATCCAGAGCACTAGGGCCGTTCCTTACTCCATGTTGCCCTCTGCTGTCTGTCCTGGGTAATGGCTTGTATCAAGACTGGTTGCTACACCCAAATTGCAATTAGAAACACCGCTCAGAAAGCTGAAAGGCACTTGAGGCACCATGTAGACTGGGGATTGTTGGGAGATGGAGGTTCCGTCAGAGTCACCCGGAGGGGATATATGGAGTTTGATCGACATTTTCACAGTGCAAATCAGAGAAGGGAAAACTACATAAATGTAAATTCCTCTCTGACGGCTCTGCACAGGGGGGCAGACAGCATGATAGACTCTCCGGGAAATGTGCAGTGCTAGTGACTACAGAAAGGGAAAATGGGTTTAAGGAGGTTCAGAAACACTGATTTAATGTAATCCCCGCTTTTAAAAACTGGGGAAACAGAGTCCCTGGGAGATTGGGTAATGCCATAATAAATCCTGCTGCTTTATATTTGTATAGTCCTTGGGAGTTTTCAACATGCTTTCTTTGTCTTTTATTGGATCCTCACAACAACCCTGTGAGGTAGGTATTAGCTCCTTCTTACCAGAGACTGAAGCTAAAGCTCAGAGAGGTTATTTAATTGGCCCAAGATTTCAGTTGCGTTCAGGAGCTGGGATTCAAAACTGCATCCGTCTGACCCTTTCCACTGCACTATGTGCGTGTGCTCCACCAAATGAGTAGGATTATTTTCTTCCCTGAAGAGACCCAGACATTCATTAAAGAATGGTCCTTTGAAATAATGGCTAGTCCCCAGAGTGCACAAAGCTGAAATGCATGAACGCCCAGGAGCCTTGGGAAGCAGCAGGCCAGCCAAGGTGCCAGATGCTTACAGAGCTTGGAGGGGAAAGGAAGGGCTGTGAGCGCGGGCACAGGAAAGGAAGGTTCAGAAACCTGCTACGACGAGGACAGCTTAGAAGAGCCCAGCCCCAGTCTGAACTGGCTGGGCCGAGCTTTCTTTCTTTTTTCTTTCTAAAGATTAGTTATTTTTTTTTTTTTTGAGAGAGAGAGGGGAAGAGAAAGAGAAAGAAAGAGAGAGAACCATCAATGTGTGGCTGCCTCTCACATGCCCCCTACTGGGGATCTGGCCCACAACCCAGGCATGTGCCCTGACTGGGAATTGAACCAGTGACCCTTTGGTTTGCAGGCTGGCACTTAATCCACTGAGCTACACCAGCCAGGGCATGGCCAAGCTTTCTTAAGGACTGGGCCCAGCTACATGCTGCACTGCCACCTGGGTGCCTGACTTAATAGCCTCAGAAATACACATCAGAGCAGAATGGAACCAAAGCCCAAGTGGTCCTGCCGGGACCAGGTGCCTTGGGCCCCAGGGCTGTGGTAAGGAGCCATAACCACCATCTGTCCAGGGAGGACTGAGACAGGCAGGAAATAGACATGTTTGGGTTTCCACATGGGTGGCCTCAGTGTTTATTCTATGCCAGAAGCTACTGATTTTGCTCCCACTAACTGCCTCATCGCAAGTCTAGTTCCAGCCCCTCTAGGCCAGTCCCCCATAGCAGTCTATGCTGATCTTTAGTTCCACTGGGAGGGGATGATGAGGCGGGTGAACCATCATGCAGACCAGTCTTTAAGCGGCTGGGCTAGGGCATCTCCTCCTAACTCCTTTCCCATCTATTCATCACCTCAAGGGGCAATGGCCGCCTTTTCCAGAAGGGCAGTTTCCTCACGCCTTGTGAGTCTAGCCAAGGGTGGGTGTTCAGAACATCCTTTCTTGGGTGGAGAATGGACAGTTTTGAGGGTGGAAGGCAGCACCCTCTTTCTGCCAAATGGAAAGGGAAACTCTTCCTCCACACTCGTGTGCTGGCTTCCCGTGTCCAGCCAGGGTGGCGCGATGGCCCCTCCACCCCAAGTGGGCTGAGCTGAGAGACAGAAGTGCTGACGGGGTGGGGGAGCCTCAGCTCCCAGATACCCTCGCCATCCCCATGGCTGGTTCTGATGCTGCTGGCAGTCTGCCCCTCCCTCTCGTCAACCCCCATCTCCCCTTGTGGGGTCTTATTACTGACGGTCACCCTCTCTGGGTGCTATGTGGTCTGACGCACCCTGATCCTAAAGGTTCTCCAGGGAGACAAATCCTTAGGCTAAGCGGTTTCCTGGAAGCCCAGCAAGGCTTTCCAGAAAGGAGTGGGCATGGAGGAGTCTCTTACGGAGAAAGAGAAGATCTACAGACCTATAAGACAATAGGGGGATTTAGGACTTGTGGCTGGTGAAATAAAATTGAATAATAAGAGCTAGCCTGCCACTCAGTGTCTGAATTTTGCCTGTGCAGGCACCAAGACAACAAAGGAAATAGATCAGTGTGCCCACTCTCTTGCTGCCCAGCCCCAGTTCCAGCGAGGAGGTGTTGGTTAAAGACCATTCCAGATGGGGAAGGGGGCGGTCAGGGAAGGAGAGAGGGAGACAGACAGGGGGCCTGAGGCCAGCCTGGCAGCTGCTTTACAAACAGAACTTTTCTGTGCTTCCAAATGCTGTTCTTACAGCTCGGGGCTCCTGGGCTTGCCAAGTTGCATTGCGATAGGGGTGGGGGTTGTGCATGTTTGAGGTGTCTTGTTTCTATTGCCCAGATTCTTCTGACATGTACTGAGTGACTGCCCTTCTCTCATACTGAGATCTTTCAGGTGGAGTGCTCAATGACTGGTCTCGCATCACTATGAACCCCAAGGTGTTTAAGCTACATCCCCGCAGCGGGGAGCTGGAGGTACTGGTGGACGGCACGTACTTCATCTATAGTCAGGTAGAAGTGAGTACGGTCTCAGGCCTAACTCTTCTTATATCCAGAATGCAGATCCGGTGCAAGCCACATAGGGGCACTGTGGAGCCAGCCAAGACCAGCCAATGGCTAACTTTCTGCTTTGGTGGATGAGGGGGCTGGGGGGACCGCCCCGGGAGGGAGTTAAACAAAGGAAATAAAGGGGCTGTTTGGGGGCTTTTCCTAGCCAGATACCCTTGAAAGACTGAAAAGAGCCCCCTCCGACAGTTTGCCACCTGATCCCATCCTGTAGCGCCCTGGACCCTTATTCTCCCCTCCCCACTCCCGGCCCCCCAAGCTGTTTGATTCTACTGCCAAACTTGAACTCTGGCTCAGTCCTGCCGTTCCAGGGCTGTTGAGAACCCCTTCCCCCCACACTGCCAGCTTTGAAATGAACAGGGCTCCTGTGCACTTTCTCTCTGCCTCAAAAACATTTTCTGACTATCCTTCTTTCCTCTTTCTCGCATTTGTTTCTCTGCCTTTCTGTTTCTGATATTCTTGCCTCCTTCCTGCTGTCATTATTCCAGCCCTTTTCTCCTTCTGTTTTTATCCTTGTCCTGTCTGGGCCCAGTCACCGGGTCTGCCACCCTACTCCCACGCTCTTGCTCGTTGCATCCACCAGATGGCTCCTCGGAGCTAGAGATAGATGAGCCCCGAGGATGGGGCTTCCGTGGGGTGGGCAGCAAGCAGGCAGATGGACAGAAGGACTGTGGAGCCAGCAGAAGGGCCTCACAGGGGAGTGGCCAGAGAAGGTGGGTTAACAAGCATTTGCTCCACCAAGCAACCCTGGCACAGACTGGGTGCTGACCAAGAAATTGGGTGGCACCTGAATACACTGCTCCCTGCGGAAGAGCTGGTGGAGGGAGCAATGTTTGACAAAGTGAGTTAGGGTGACAGATGAGGGCCGAGATCCCAAGGGGACAGGTGGGTGTAATCCCAATGTTCTATGGGGCGGGGCAGATCAAAGCTTTCTAGTGAAAGATAAACAAATTAATTTTCCAGGCCTAGGAGAGAATTGGGACTCACCTCAGGCTTTGGACCCCGGGGCAAACTGGGAAAATCCCCCTGACACCACGCCTTTGAACACAGGTTCACACTGTCTTCCAGCCACAAAGTAAAGTCAGGCACCTGGGCTTTGCTCTTCCAAATTCCTCATCTCATTAGAGGTGGAGACCTGTCCACCTCTCTGCATCTGTTTCCTCAGACATCAGACAAGGGGGCTAAGGGACCCAGTGAGGATGCAAGAGAAACATAGCAGGGGCAGGGGCTGGCTGCAAAAGGGCTGAAGAAAGGGCGAGTTGTCACTGTCCCTTCTCTGGGAGCTCAGTGGCCTCTCCCTTTATGCACAAATAGCCCTTGGGACCGGAAGCTAGTTTGTATTCACATGTGTCTGCTGCACTGACTGAGCCCCCTGAGTGTGTGCACGGCCTGAGGCTTCATGCCCAGCAGTGGGTGGGAGGCCAATAAGGTACACTTCTTGCCCTTAGAGTTTACAGCTGGTATGCTGTTGCGAGAAAGATTGGCCCTGCCACTTGAGCCCCAGGGCAGTGTGGGAGAAGCACAAACTCTAAGCCTGTCGCCCCCCGCCTTTCCTGTCGGCTAACTAGCGGGCCTACAAGTGGCATTCTGAGAAGGTCCCACCCTCCTTCCTCTCTCCCCCAATCTCTTCTCATTGTCTCTCACCCAGGTGTACTACATCAACTTCACCGACTTTGCCAGCTACGAGGTGGTGGTGGACGAGAAGCCCTTTCTCCAATGCACTCGCAGCATCGAGACGGGCAAGACCAACTACAACACTTGCTACACCGCAGGTGTCTGCCTCCTCAAAGCACGGCAGAAGATCGCCGTGAAGATGGTGCACGCGGACATCTCCATCAACATGAGCAAGCACACCACCTTCTTCGGGGCCATCAGGCTGGGCGAGGCCCCTGCATCCTAGATTCCCCCTGTTTTGCCCCTGCCCATGTCCCCATCCCAGGTTTGGGAGCTGGGACCTCCCCACAGAAGCTCTTAAGCTGCTGTGGAGGGAGGTGTATGGGCGTGGCACCTGCAGAGAGATGCCCCACTGCTATTTATTCCCCAGTGACTCCGGCATGGCAGGGCTTGCTTGCCTCGCCAGGACGACCTTGAGCTAACGGGACAGTTGATGGAGCCCCAGGGTTTACGTGAATCAGAACTGTCTTCCTTGTCTCCACGTGGGCTGCCTTACAGGCACTGACTCTTCCACCTCAAGGTCCCTGTTGGCAGTTACTATTTGTTGCACTAAAGGGAGGGTCCAGGACAGCAGGTGAGAGGAAGCAGAGGTGTGCTCCAGACTGTGCGGGCAAATTTCTGACCCCAAGTGGGGGCTGCTGCTCCTCTCAGGAGGGGGTGGGGCGGGGCAGGGCCAGAAGGCACTGTTGCAGCCTAAGAAGAGGGGCGGCGAGGGGGAAAGGCCAGCGCTTGTGGCAGAGATCAAGGGAGAAGCCTGCCACCAGGCCGGCGACCCAGGCAGCGGAAGCGTTCTCGCTGTGGCACGCTGTAGAGGGTCAGAGAGCTCTTCCCGCTCAGGCCGAAAGCCAGGTCAGCAGCTTGCCAGGCTTTGGGGACAGGAGGTTTGCTCCTCCTTGGAGCCAGTGCAGGAAATGGCCACAAACTTGCCTGCAGAAGAACCTGGAGCCGGACCTGGGGCCACATGTCTTTCACTTTGTTTACAGCTGTGCTTCAGGCTCAGAAAATGCCCTGGGTCCCCTCCTAGTAGTTCCCCCACTCACCCCTCCCTGGCCTGGCTAGACCCTCCTGTGTCTTTCTCCACAGGGCCTACCTCTGTCTGAGACAGACACCTAAGCTGGGACCTATGCTTATGTGAGTCTGAGATACTCTCTAGATAACGGGGCACAAACAGAACCTTCCATTTGTTAAGCAACACATATATTCATCTAGTCGAGGTTGTGTCTAGGGGCAAAGCATCAGACACGACGATCTCCAGAAGTCCCTTCCAATGTCAGTATTTAGGCAGCTGCTTTAATAGCCGACTAAAATGCCCAACTCCCAACCTGCCCCTGGGCATCAGCAAGGTGGATAGGACAGGGTATTTCTTCAAGTTTTCTGCAAGCCAAGTGGGCATTGGCCCAGGCCCTATCTGAGAGCACAGCTGCCAGTGCCCTGCTAACCCAGCGTTTCCTCATTCTGGCTTCAGAAAGCCGCAGTGGAGCAGCGTCAGCATGGATCCCAGGCCCGCTCCCCTGCATCGAGGCCCCGAAGGACCCAGCATCTAGGCCTTGGGGCAGAGCTCTGCCCTGTAGTTGCCACTTCCGTGAGCCTCCCACCAAGCCATATGGTGGGACCGTGCTAGGGCCTTATTTCTAAATGCCCGGGCTTAGCCTGGTGCCTGGGTGCGGGGTTCAGCCCCAAGCTGGGAGGGCCTGTCTTGGACAGTCTGCTATTCTTGCTGCTGCAACATGTTTCCTTTTGAGGAGACAGTGAGCAAGCTCCTTGGGGGGCAGCTGAAATTGACGAAGAATGACATGTACTCATGTCTCAGCTGTGCCTTCTCTTTCTAAGCAACCACACTGCCTGGTTGCTTAATAAGAGCCCTGCAACTCCCGGGGAAGTGAGCCTGAGGCATGTGTCCGGCCCTGGTTCCTACGAATTACCTTGCACGTCCCTCCGCTGCCGCAGAAACAGATGAAAATTTCTCCTTCAGACTGGGAAGGTTCTTTCTCTCTTACCATCTCCTTTAATAAAATCACAAATCCTAGTGTTCAGACGAGGCTCAGAGAGGTTAAGGGCTTCGACCAGGACCTCACCCTATTGAACTCACCGGCCTGGGGCTTCCTTCCACCAGGCCTGACTCCAAAATGATTCCATTGAGCCACAGCTTTGCATTGAATTTGCGATCCTGAGAAAACTGATAACAATAGTGACATGTGCCAACAGATCCTGTGGGTTGTAGGGGGAAATCCAGAAAAGCCCCTTTTCATTTCCCAATGGCGATGCCCATTTTCCTGGCTGCCACAGGCTCTGTGGCAAAAGGGGAGGCTGTTTCTGTGGGAGGTGGCTATCAGCTTTAGAGCTCTTGCATTCAGAACCGTCTTGGCACCACATCCAAGCAGCAGGCCTCCAGTGCCCGCAAGAGCTGATGTGTCACCCTTGTGTCCTTTCACCCAGCCATGAACCAAGCAAGCGTGAGGTACAGAGCCCCTGCTGCAAGGGGACTCCTTCTTTGGTGACGCTACAGTTGGGTTATAGGAGCTGGCTGCTTCCTGCAGCTACCAAGGGAAGCGTGCAGGCTTGTCCAAAAGCCGAAAGGCTATGATCCTAAAGGGCATTCAGACACCTATCCTATTCTCCTGATATGGAAGGGATTATAGGTGTGGTAGGGGGTCACACAAACCCTTGATTCATAAGGAACCCTAGAGGGAGGGGCATAAAGAAGGAAGCAATCGGTAGCTGGGGAGCCCTGTTGCAGCAAAGTTCACAGGCAAAGTAGTGAAGCAATTTACTAATAAGAGAATATGGACATAGATTGGCCATTTGGAATTATGCTGATGGGAATTTACAGGAAGGCAAAATCTAGCATGCAGAATGGGACAAGGACACTTACGAGCAGGTGGGTGACAGGTTTGAAGGAGAACCACATGGCAGGAGCTTTTGCCAGCTGCTTGGCCTTGAAAGGCCAAGGCTGGCACCAAAGTCGGCTGCCGGGGCTGCTCAGTAACGGGTTCCTTGGGAAATACAGTCTTGGCCTCATTTGCCCCTTCATCCATCCTGAGTCAAATTTCTTCTGGTGAGCAGGAAAGCACTAGGAACCCTGGAGGTGCAAAAGACTGGCATCCACGAATGAGAACATGTGTTTTATGGAACTTTTGGTGGATGCAAATCAATTCGGAGAGATTTAAAGCCAGGATGGCCTTTGGAGGGAATCCTGCCCAACCTACATGCTGCCCCTTGTTACTCAAGTAGAAACTGAGGCCCAAGGCAGGGAAGGTGACCCGCCCAAGGTGAAGGAGTTGGGACTGGCAGACTCAGCAGAGGTGGGGGGACAGAGTATTCCTATCCCACACAGCCCCCTTTCTTCCACCCCCAGACTCAAGGCTGGACGTGCTTGGCCCCCTTCAGGAGGCTGGCCAGGTAGGGAGAGCAGGGCTCAGCCTTAATTGGAGCTCTTTGCTCCCTTAAGGCGCTCTCCCAGCTCTGGCCTCTGGACTAGAAAGTTCTGCACTGGCGTAACACCAGGAAGTCCTGAAGTCACCATGGCGCTGCCTCAGGTCCCATTCCTGCCTGGAGGCTCCCCTAGGCCATTTGAGCACAAAGAAGGGACCGGATTTTTTTTGTTGTTTAAATCTGTGTCAGGGCACTCTCCAAGGGGAGTTGCTGTGTGTCATTTCTTTATTTAAAAAGCTTCCGGCTGGGGTGGGGGGTGGGCTATGTTGTAAGAATGGCCTGGAGCAGGCCAGTGCTGCTTTGGGGGTCAGCATCCAGTGTGAGATACTGTGTATATAGGCTATACATAATGTATATAAACTGGGATGTAAGTTTGTGTAAATTAATGGTTTATTCTTTGCGAATAAAGCTTTTCTCCCCCCTCCATTCTTCAAGTCAGCTTCAACAGTTCCTACCTGCCAGGTGTTTTTTTTTTTTTGCAACTGATGCTGCATGGAGCTGGAGGAAAGACCAAGGCCTCCATGGCAGAGGGGCAGCAAAGGAAGGGGGTCCCGGTCTCCTGTCAGAATATGCCGCCTCTTCTCGGTGCCCTGGACCATGCACCCCAACCCCCGTCACCCTAGGTCTTCTGTAACTGCATGTCCAGTGTGCTACAGGTCTTGAGATAAGCTCGAGGCTGCTATCTCTATAACACAAATTACAGGCCTGGGCCCAAAGCAGCTTGGATAGATCCGGCTGCCTGCTCCCCATGGCATCCACCAGTCTTGCAGACAAGGAGACCTACATTCAGAGAGTTTAGTAGCTCACCTAACTAGAAAGGTTACATAGACTTTCAAAGAACTGTTGACAAGATCCTACACTGTAAACTTGCTGTTAAACCTTGAGATGTCATGAAATCTAGGGTATTGTTTGCTTAGAAATAGGAAATGAGCAAAAACATTTGGCAGAGACTAATTCTGTGTAGCGCCCCGGTGTACAATGCTCAGTCACATTCAACTTCATCTAGTGAGCGATCCCCAGCCTTTGTGGCACCAGGGACCAGTTTCTTGGAAGACAATTATTCCACAGATATGGCTGGGTTGGGGGCATGCCAGGGGGTGATGCTCTGGCTGTAAGGTGAGTGATGAGGAGCAGAATGAAGCTCCAGTCCATCGCCGCTCACCTCCTGTTGTGCAACCCGGTTCCTAACAGACGTAAGGCCTCAGATCAGTATCAGTGTGTAGCCCAGGGGTTGGGGACCCCAGATCTAGCGTGTTGGTCTGGCCTGACTCCCACTCACCCCACTACTTTCTGCCAAACCATGCTGCATCCACTACTTGGCCGGAAGCTCTGTACACAAGCAGCCCTGTGAGGGCTAAAAGAAGCAAGAGGCTTACAGGAGTAGGACCAGGTAGCAACTCAGGAACACCAAGCTTTTCTCGATCCCAGCAGCCTTTACGCCCATTGTGCAGGAATTGAACATGACATGTCGGCAGGAATGTGCACACTGTAGCCTATCACAAATCAGTAGCCAGAAACATGGAGGCTGGGTGTTGGGGCCCAAGCTGGTCCTCTGGCTGCCTTAGGTAGGAGATACGTTTGTTTGTTTGTTTGCTTGTTTGTTTGTTTTGTTTTTCAGGGAAGCCAGGTTAAAAACACCCTACAAAGGTTCAGGGAAAATGTCATCTGAAGCCCAGGGAAGTAAGAGTGTTACAGAGCAACAGAAAAATTCTCGAGACTGGCAAAAAATCTTCCAAAGTCTCACTTTCTCGAACCTGAGGGGGTCAGTCTGCCACGGGCAATTCAGATCCCGGACGAGCCCCCAAAAACTGTTACCAAGCAACAGAAAAGGTCCGTTATTGTCCGCCGCCTTATGGAAAGATGTCTCTCAAAGCCAGAGATTTGTGAAAAGGAAAGGAAATGTTTATTTAATGCTATACAGAGTTAAAGTAGCGATTTAACTTCTTCATTAAAATATCAAAGTCTTTTAGGATACCCACAGATGCCCACAGTGCTTCCTATCTCCCTCTGCCCTAAGTCAGGGTACGGTAATTGCAAGGAAGAGAAGCACACGTCCGGGATCCAGGCTCTTGACACAGTCAGCTGTGTCATCATCCAGGCAGGATCTCTGGTTAATCTGAAGCCATGTGGCACCTTCTCATGGCCTACTGGCAAGAGTTCTTTCACCCTTCTTCCAGGCCAAGTCTCTCTTGTTGCCAGGCCACGCAGCCAAAGGGAGCACCCCAAAGCCGCGTGGTCCTTCTACCACCAAAGCTGTGGGGAAGGGGTCCCCACTCTGGCAAAGCCTCGTGGCTCTCCCTCTTCACCAAAGCTGCAGGGGTGTGCACTCTGGTGAAACCACATGGAATCTCTCCCTGTGGCAAAGCTGCGAGAGGGTCTCCACTCGGGCAAAGCCACGTGGCAATTCTCTGCTAAAGCCACATGGTGATTTTCCCTCATGGAGCTGCGGGTCCTGCTCTCTGGTGAAACCGCATGGATCCCTCCAATGGCTGCCGTGTCTCCGTTTAAATCCCGGCGCCAATCCTCCTCTGCAATCCTCCAACTCCTCCTACAATCGGTTACACCTGCCAGCATTCCCGTATGTTTCCAAGGTTATTGGGATGCCATCATGAGTCTGGGCAGGTGTGTCCCATTTTCTGGAGCCAATCTTCTCCAAGCTCCCACACAGGTGCTTTAACTTAGGGTTCCTCCCCCAGTCACGTCCTGGGGGAAGTCCTTTCCATCCCCCCTGGTTCAGAGCATGGTCACAGCTGTTTATCATATCTATGAAACCAGTTAAAGGCTATAGATATGTTTAATGACCATTCTGGAGGTTATCTGCAAAACCATTGCTATGCAAAACAACTCAATGGCCCTGCTCCATTTGTCCCTTCCCCCAACTCATACCTGTGGGGGAGGGGGTGACATCTTATATGTCCCTCTAATATTTCCTGGACACCGTGAGTTCTGGGCCTCATTCCAACTCCCTTTTTGGGGCCCCCCTCTTGGCTGCACCCTGTTACAAGAGACATGAGAAGTGAAAGCCTTTCTTTGCCCTACTGTGTACAGATATCACTGGAGGCAGGCACCCAGGCAGAGGCAGCTGATCATACTGGTGAACATACAGGATGTTCTAGACTGAACTGACAAGTTAATGCAGGTAAATCACAAGGACTGAGTGCCATTCACCCAAGAGGAACGGAATAGTTAAACTGTGTAAGCTGCCATTGCTAGCCATCATCTAGCTGAGAGTCCAGAAGAATCACCATCCAGGAGAGCTTTACGGTGGCCAGAAGCCAGGCATCTCTCTTCCATTTTAAGCCAGATGGCTGACTCGAACACAGGGAAGAGTCAGGGAGCCAGGCAAGAATAAGCAAGTTGCTGGGGAAAAGAGAAGACGAGGCCTGGGCCTGAGCCATTCTGCTATAGCACTATGACATGAAAATCGAGAGTGGACTGGCAGTGGTACAGGTTACTGATTGCTTCAAGTTTCAAAGGACTGCTGACACGACCCTACGCTGTGCACTGTCTTTTGAACATTCAGATGCCAAATTTAGGGCTTTTGTTGTTGTTGCTGCTGAGGGACAGGAAACGGGCAAAATGGTCACAGAATAATTTTGTGTAGCTCTCCCCATTCACAAAGTCCAATCACATTGAGTAGCATTTGAGGTAAGCGGAGGAGGGATCATTAGTCCCATTTTCCAGATGAGAAAACTGAGGCTCACAGGTGACTGATTGCTCCAAGTCACGTGGCTTGATGGGGGTGGAGCCTGCGCCCAAAGCCCACTGTGTCTCAAGGCGCCCAGCCCTGCCCGAGTCTGACATTAGGAGACGGAGCTGCTAGACAGCTAGAGAAAGATAGATGTCTGGGGATCCCAGGCCCTCAAACAGACCAGTCAGAGCACAAGCAGTATGCAGATGAGCTTTTTATTCTATGCATGTTTCCTCAAGGCCTTTCCCTGGAACCCCAAGGAAAAGGCGGAGAGGAGCTTGGAAAGAGGAGATAGATGGGAGGTGGAATTGGGGATTCAGGAAAAAGCTGAGCGGGCAGCCCCTCCTCACATTGAGGACTTGGCCAGATCAGGAGCAGGAGCCCCACAGGTGACTTCTGTCCTGTTAACTGGTTCCACATCCTCCAGCGAGGCCGAGGCAGCAGGGGGATGTCTCAAACTATCACCAGCTCCTGGCTCTCTGAGAAGCCGTACTGGGTCTTGTGCTTGTTGAACAGTTTCCGCAGGGCTTCCACGTAGAGTGCGTGGTACTTGTCCACCACCTCCTGGCTCGGCTTCTCGATCTTGGGCACTAGCAGAGGCTCCCCAACTGCGAAGGGAGACAGAGAAGAATGAGAAAAGCATCAGAACAGCTCACGCCTCAGAAGGGGCTCATCCTCATCCTCACCGCCCTGACACCACCCACCCCAGGGGGCCTCCCGGCGCCTGGACACCACCAAAGCCGAGGCTCAGCCTCACAAAACTGGATCTGCGTCCTAAACGAGGCTGCCAGCTAAGGGCCCACTCACCAACGGTGGTTATGGGGTGAGCGTGGGGCAGGAAGCCCCAGGAGTTCTCAGTGAAGCCGCGCCCATAGAAAGCACAAGGGTAGATGTGTGTCACACGCTGGAACCACTTCTGAAAGCGATTGATCCAGCCCCCGGGAGTGAAAATGTGCTGACCGTACAGCTCAGTCTCCCCAAAGGCGTAGGCAGGGATTAGCGCCGCCCTGTGGAGAAAAGGCGTGTCTTTGGATGGCCAGACCAGTAAGGACCCTTAGAGCACCAAGTGGTCTCTGGCTCTGCCTATAGGCTCCTCAGCCCCTAAGTCAGCCAGGCCTAGGTCCAGGCCCAGTGCGAGGGCCCCGTGGTGCACCCCAGACTTCCTGCAGGGACAGAGTAGTAAGTAGCAAGCCCAAGGAAGCAAGTGCCCCCTCCCCTGTGAACCCACAGGTCTCAAACACAGGAAGATAGACTCAAGGACTATTTCACACACGCTCTATTCCCTTGAATGCACACAGCTATTTTGGCACCCTCTGAGATGGGGTGGTAGCCGGTCACCTTTCACACAGGGACAGGCCCAGACGACAGGCTGCTGTGAGGGACATCGGGCTCAAACTGGCCCTCTAGCATCTAAGCAGAAATGCTTCCAGGACCTGGCCCAGGCTGTATGACACAGAAGGAGCTTCACCCACTGTTTAGAAATAATTTCCTCAAAATCCCTTCCTCCTGTCCTGCTGGGCTTTTGGGACGGCTCTTCCTGGTCTGGACCAGAACTAGTGTTACCCGTGCTGGAGGGCCTTGTGTATGAACCCAGTCCGCTTCTTCAAGAACAGGGTGGTGGACCCTGGCACGCTGTGCTTGCACTCAGCCAGGCCACCAACTACCACGACCAGCATGTTGCCCGTGCCCTTCTGGGTCAGCAGATAGTCGATGGAGGACTGGCTCACCGAGCACAACCCTGGCAGACAGAAAAAGTCAAGAGGTTGTGAGCTCTTTCCCAAACCTAGCTTTCCTGCCAAGCTCTTCAGAGCCAGGAGAAGGCTTCATCTGATACAGGTGAGCCTGGGGCAGCTTTTGAAGAACAGATGGGCTCACAGAGGTATCCTTGCTCACCCATTCCCCCAGCACTTCTTCCTCAGGGAGCCATTTTATTTGGTTACTTATTTATTTAACAGCAAGAGGACAAGGGAGGGAGGAGAAGGAGAGAAACATCGACGTGCGGTTCACTCTCGTATACTCCCCCCAACCAGGGACCTGGCACACAACCCAGGCATGTGCCCTGACTGGAATTTGAACAGGTAACCTTTTGGCTCTCAGGATGACGCCCAATGCACGCAATTACACTGCTCTGGGTGGGAGCTGTTTTTCTTTTGTTTTTCTGTCCGAAGACCCCGCTCACCTGTAGACATGACGTAGTCTCTGAAGAAAGGCACCCAGAAAAGGGCTCCCAGTGTGAGCACATAAGGGGTGATGCCAGGAAAGATCTTGGAGAAGCCCGAAGCCTCTGTGGCAAAGTTACCAAAGCCTGAATGGCACAGGAGCCCATGAGGGTGGTAGACGAGGATGTAGTTGTGGCAGGGGGAGATGTCATGAGTCTTCAAAAGCTGTGGAGGAAAGAGGTGCCGGGAGGGGTATGACCAGGGAAGAGAAGAGAACTCCCAGCCAGAAGCCTGGAAGGGGAAGGGCTGCTGTACCCAGCCTGCAGGCTGGGGTAATGCACAACTCCCGCGGTCATTGTTCCCAGGGGCCCACATGAGAATGCTGCCCCCAACCCCCACCCTGCCCCAACTACTGGTAGTGGAGTTATGGCTGGGCCTGGGGTCCAAGTGGGGATGCGGGGCTCCTCACCCTGAGTGGGAAGTAATCACAGTACAGTTTCCACAGGGTCCAGCGCCTCACACAGAGAAACCGGCGGCCACCTGAAAATAGAGCGCATGCAGCCAAGCTGTGTCCACCCGCACCATCTCCTTCAGAGCGCTTCTGGGCCTGCCACAAGGTACTCTCACCCCCTGCTGCCTCTGGCCTCTTAACTGACAACCAGAATGGAGTATGGCAGGTCACGGCCAATGCAGGGCAGCCTAGCTTTCTACTGCACTAGCTGCCCCTCCCCTACCCCACTGCGCTTCTGACCTGGGCTTTCCAGCCCCTTGAAAAGACCCCTGCCCTCGGCTTCTGCAGCCCAGGCAGGGACAGGCTGAAGGCTGCCTGGGGACTGGTCCAAGCCTCTCGGGAGTATAGAAAGAGGAAACACAGTAGTGGCCCCAGCAGGGCCCTTACCTCGTTCAGGGGTCTTCCAGTCAAAAGCCAGCCAGATGAGAATGACCACAGTGATAGGCCAGTAGCGCGTGTACAGCACCAGGTAGAGGTTGACAGAGATCACGATGGTCACTGGAGGACATTCAACCGAGAGTTAGGAAGTTCTGAACAGTCCCTCACACCTGCCCTCCCTGCGCAGTTCGGCACAACCCTGACGCACGCACCCTCAGCCATGCCCACACAGTGCTTTCACTCCCCCTACTGGGGACCTGGCCCGCAACCCAGGCATGTGCCCTGTGACTGGGAATCCAGTCATAGAAGAATACATCTGGAGAAAGAGTCAGAAATAGAACTCATAGCCCTGGTTGGTGTGGCTCAGTGGATTGAGTGGCAGCCTACCAACCAAAGAGTCGCTGGTTTTGGTTCCCAGTCTGAGCACATGCCTGGCCAGGGTTGCAGGCCAGGTCCCCAGTAGGGGGCGCACGACAGGCAACTACACATTGATGTGAGGCTGCAATGAAACAATACATGTGAACATACCTGGAACACAGTTAAGTGCCTAACATGAATTTCTTTCTCCGGGTCTCATCCAGCTGTGCTTGCCTGTCATTACTAGATTAACACTGTTCTTTTCAGCATTGCGGTGGGGAGGTGCACACCCCAGGCAAGCCTCTAAGCCCCCTGTGCCTATCCTGCAGTCTCTTCTCGCTGGTCAGCAGCAAGCCCCTGGCTCACAGAGCCCACATGCATTCTTCCTACCCAGATATCTTAGCAGGTCATTGAGTTCACGTCCCCACCCGCAGCACCTGACTGATGAAAATGCTGTCCAGGCCCCCCTCCCACAGGCCTGGTCGGGTTCAACACATAGAACGCGGCGGCCAGCCCATCACTAACTTGCCCAAGGTGTTCGTGGTGGGGATAGTGGATGGATAGATGAGTGAAGTCTTCCACACCAGAGGTTTTTACAGCCTCCCTCTGTCACCAGGACAACTGTCTGCCCCTGATGGTCTGCTCACGTTCTGCAGGGTGCAACTAAGACCTTTGTCTTGGCTGGCCTCGCGGACCTACTTCCCACTCTCCGCAAACATGCCCTCCGTGCCCCAGCGTACGCCCGGGAAGCTCCAACATACACATCTGCAGCAAGACTCTTATACATGTGTGCGTACACCCATATACACAGGTACACCCCCACATGTATACCCACAACCACAGCCAGCTATGTCAGGCTACAGGCCAGGCGGACTGACCATCCTGATGTGCTGGGGACCATCCAGGTTTTAGCATCAAAAGTCCCGCTAAGCCCTAACGCCCCTCGGTCCCAGGCAAACCCGGAGAGTTGGTCACACTACCAAAGGCTGAAGACTCACCGAAAAGCCAGGCGCTGAAAGCCCATTGGAAGATCGCAAAGACCTCCATGGCGATCTTGACATCCTTCTTGGACAGCAACGCCATTGTACCCAGGACCCCAGCGGCTCCAGCTAAGAGCTGTTCCACTGCCCAGTCCCAAATGCTCAGGGGCTAGAGCTGCTTCCTCTTTTGAAGCTTTCTTCTCCTGTCCCTGCCCAGTGTCCACACCCCCCAGCCCGCATCCCCACCCTCCACAGGATCACGAGACTATGTGCTGCCTCCACTTGTCCAGTTCCTTTCAGTTCTCTTCCCCAGCTGCACTTTCACCCCCTTCTGCTGGACCCAGGATCAGATGATGACATTCCCCTGCACACCTACATAGAGGAGCGTGGGTGCAGCTGTGGTGTGGGAAGTCGGGGGACTGCTGAGGGGCTCTGCAGAGCTCGTGTGGATTGGGGGTGGGGCAGGGAAGAGTCCAGGACATACAAGGTCTGTCCCCATTTCTTTCTGAGGCCTGGCTGTTAGATCAGACAAGGGCCGCAAGATCTGAGCAGTTCTGCATGTTATTTCTTGCTAAATGTTAAAATGTAGCAGAGTATTCTCGAGCCAAAGCTGTAAACAGGATGAGCCGGCAGGAATTGAACCCATGAAAGTAGCCAACTGCAAAGAACACTGACCTCCCCCTTCAGGGAGGTGGATCTTTAGATAAGAATCCCATCTCCTTTGTTTGTTGCAAGCAAACAAAACTACCTTGAGTTCGGTAACACAGCTGTCCCTGGTCTCTCAGGGACAATGTGATCAGAGGGGAGGAGGGGGTCACAGGCCAGGCCTAGAAATACTTTTGGCTTTTTGGTCAGTCCAGAACTCACTACTTTCTGAGACATCACATATAGTCTGTAAGCGTATAGTAGGTGCTAAATAAATTTGTATTTAATGAATAAACAAAGATGAGTACTTATCAAATTGTTCTCTGTACATGCAATTCTAGAACACATAAAACCAATCTACAGTTTTTTAAAAAGTCAGAGCGCTGGTGGCTTCGGCTAGGGGACTGACAAGGAAGGGACACAGCGGGAATTTTAAGGGTGACAACAACGTTCTCAGTCCTGACACAGCTTTGAGTTACACAGGTCAAAACCTCATTTGTTGAAACTCAGCAAATGTACACTTAAGACTTGCGCATTTCTCAGCATGTAAATTACACCTGAAAAGGAAACAAACATGGAAGTCCATGCTGAAGTGTTTGGGGGTGAAGGTACTAATGGCTGCAGTTCTCTTTGAAATGTACATAGGATGTACTAATAGGCAGATCAAGGGACAAAGTGCAATGAGTGCATATAAACAAAATATCTGTACAATCAAGGTGGTGGGCGTTCCCTGTACAAGTCTTTCAATTCTTCTGCAGGATTGAAATTTTTTCCAATAAGATATTCAAAAAAGATAGATCCCCCAAGGTCACAGTAAAAACAAATTTTAAAAATGTGGTTCCTCCATGCACATACATGTGCACATGCGACCTTTGTGTGTGCATATATATGTACAAAGGTAAATATGTGTCTAGTCAATATATGATTACAGCCCTGGCTGGTGTAGCTCAGTGGATTGAGTGCCTGCCTGTGAATCAAAGAGTTGCTGGTTCTATTCAGGGTCTAGGGCAAATGCCTGGTGTTACAGGCCAGGTCCCCAGTAGAGGGCACTCGAGAGGCAACCACACCTTGTTGTTTCTCTCCCTTTCTCTCTCTAAAGATAAATAAATAATATCTCTAAAAAAAGAGGGGGTAGGTAAGGAGGAGGAGACTTCTGGGGGGTTATCGCAGTAAAAAACATGAGCGATGATGGTGGCTCGGGCCAGATTGTTGGTGGTGAGGAGAGTGGCAGGTGGGCAGATTTCGGAAATCTCTGAAGCAGAGGCCCCACGCAGCCTCAACTCTCTGAGGCTCACGCCCCTGTACAAGGGAGTCCCATGAGGGAACACCCGTTACCCAACTCAAGGGGGTCGCAGCTTGGGGTGCTCTATTCAAAACAAAACGTGGTTGTTGCAAAGTAGTTTTATCTACTTGCAACAAGTAAAGAAAGGAAAGACAGGATTCACACCCAAAGCTCTGCCTTCCTAAGGGGAGGCTTAGCCGCTGTTCTTAAACACCATTTGATCATTAACATATCGATTGCTTCTTTGCAGTTGGCTACTAACTGTCATTCAGTTGAGGTTCCTGCCTGCCCAACCTGTTTACAGCTCTGTCTACAAAATACTTTGCTAGGAAGCTAGAAAGAATATCTAGAACGGCCCAGACCTTGAGATCCTTGTCTTTTCTAACACACCCACCACAGTCCTGCCCTGGCCTAGGTACCTTCCTTGCATTCAACCTGGTCCCACCCACCTCTTCAGGAAATGTGTGGAGTGTTGGGGGCGGCTCACCTGCTAGGACGAATGAATGGGTGTTCTGTGAAGGGGCTGGCAGGAAGTGAGGCTCAAAATAGCCACAGAGCCAGTCTCCGAAAGAGCCTGGACACCAGGGCACGGAGTGTGGGCTCCATCCAGTGAGCACCGAGCAGTGAGATCAGCTTGTGAGCAGGGATGGCGACTTGTGCCAAATGTCACATGAGGATGACTTTCAGGCACAGGGTGACTACTGTCAGGGCCCAAGGGCCTAGCTGCCCCCATGAGGTACACACAGGCTCACCCTGTTCTCTTCTCTAATACCTATTGCAAAACAAGCTCTACCTCCACACCCAGTAATTGAATGGGCTTAGGAGACTTGCCCCAGCACAGAAAAGCCCACAGGCCCAGCTGTCTCTCCCCATTGAATGGAGGGTAGCTGTACCAGCCACCCCATTGAATGGAGGGTACCCTACCCTAGTTGGGAAGGGTAGCCCACTCTTTATCCAGGCTTTTATTGAGGAAACTTCCTGAGACAATTCCGTTTGAAAACACTGCTCCAGCCCTAGCTGGTGTGGCTCAATGGATTGAGCTCCGGCCTGTGAACCAAAAAGTCGCCGGTTCGATTCCCAGTCAGGGCACATGCCTGGGTTGCGGGCCAGGTCCCTGGTTGGGCATGTGTGAGAGAACCACACGTTGATGTTTCTCTCCCTCTCTTTCTCCCTCCCTTCCCCTCTCTCTGACAATGAAGAAAATAAAATCTTACAAGAAAAAGACACTGCTCCATAAACACTGAACGCAGGTGAACAGCGAGGGATAGAGAAGGCACAGAGGAAATAGTGGAGCTTGGTGTGGAGGTGAGGGGGCAGCAGAGCCACAGCCCACATTCTGACCTGGTCCCGGGGGGAGGGGGGGTCATGAGGATGGGGACCATGGGAGGAGGAGTACTTCTTGCAGGGTGACTGGAGCACTGTTTTCAAGAGGGACCTGCAAGAGCAGCAGCCCCTGGGATGGCTGGGGTGATGGCTGGGGTGGCTGGTACAGCTAGCCTCCGTTGCTGAAGTGAGTTCTGCTGACCCTGACCTTGCAGAGATGGGCTCCAGCGGCAAGTACAGTGGGGGTGGAGCAGAGGACTCTGCATTTGCCAGCTCCCACTTAAAATAGAGCACCAGCTCTCTTCCAATCTACTTCCAATTGGAATTCCACGACAGATTGTCTTTGAGACAGGGTCGACAGGGGCCCACAGGGGCTGCGGTGGGGGAAGGAAGGTTCTACACTTCCCCGCCAAGGACAAGCTGCCGTGGTGGGCTGTGGGCCAAGGGCATGGGGCCCAGGGACACTCTCAGGGGCCAGCGCCAAGGCAGCAATGCGGCCTGTGGCCAGGCTGAACAGAGAGGGAGAGATGCTACTGAAGAGGTAGAAGAATGTGGGGTGCGTAGACAGGCCCTCCATGGAGCCACCTGTTCCCTGAGGGGTCCCCTCCTTCATAGCTGCCCCTGCCCTGAGGACTTGGGTTCTGTTATTCCTGTTTCTTCTTCAGTTCGCCACCCCTCACTTCTCACCCAACCCCCACCCTGGTCTGGGAGCTCTCAGGAGCAGAAACTGAGTGAGACCAGGTCCTACTGTCCTCCATGCCCCAGTCCCTAACACAAGTCCCACACAGTAGGCCCTGAGTGACATTTGTTCTAAAAATACCTGAGTGGGTGGAGGCCCGACCTGGCGACTGTTGCCGGGCAATCTCTGGGGCTTGGTTTCCTCAAACGTACATACTACATGAGTACCAACCACCTTCTCAGACTTCAGAGGATCCAGTCAAGTGTAAGGTAGCCAATCACTTTGTGAATTGGGAACTGGTACCCTCGAGTAAGCCCCACTGCTGGCGCTACCATTAAATGCAAGGGTGGGCAGGGGAGGGCAGGGGAGGGCAGGGCATTGAGGAAAGAAATCCCAGAGTCCGGCGGCCCAGCCCTGAGATGGGCTTCCCTCCAAAGAGTGTTACTTTGGAGGCAAGGGTGTCAGAAAAGAGCAGAATCAATGACAGCGGGAGCATGTGGAACATTCTACAATGGCTGACTCCCAATCTGCATAGAGAAGGCTCCTTGCCCAGCTGAGGCATGAGCACGCATCCCACCATCTTAACACCAAGCAGGGAAACGGTCAAAGCTGCTGGGAGGCTTCTCAGTCTTCAGACCACCCCCCTCCATCATCTCCCTACTTCAGCCTCTCAAAACCCCCGCAGATCCGGAGGCGCAGAGATTGACAGAAGCACAAAGGGTCTCTCAGGTTTCTAGTTCCCCGTGCCCTTCCCTGAGCCTCCGCTACTGCGGTCCTTGTTCCTGCTCCTGGAGCCACGCCCACTCCCCACTGGTCCTACTCCAGGTCCACCCCACCCCCCAGAAACGGACCAAAAAAAAAAAAAAGCTAGCCCTTCCCTTGCGTAGCAGTTTTTACCGAACCCAGGCAGGGTTACCAGATAAAACCCAGCACACCAGTTATGTTTGAATTTCACATGAACAAGCAAGAGTGTTTTAGTGTAAGTATGTCTCAAATATCGCATGGGATATACTTACACTAAAATGTTATTCGTTGTTCATTGGGAGGTAAAATTTACCTATTTTTAAAGATTTTATGTATTTCTTTTTAGAGAGGGGAATGGAGGGAGAAAGAGTAGGAGATAAGCATCCATGTGACAGAGATGAGGGACCTGGCCTGCAACCCAGGCATGTGCCCTGCCCTGGAATTGAACCAGTGACCCTTTGGTTCTCAAGCCGCCACTCAATCCAGTGAACCATGCCAGCCAGGACACCGAAGGTCAAATTTAATGTGGTCCTGAGCCTTTATGTGCTCAGTCTGGCAACCCTACGGCCCAGGACCATGTAGTCAGCAGCTGGCAGGCCTCGTTTATCACATCCCGAGAGCAGAGCGCGCTCAGTGGCTCAGGGGGTGTGAGGGTCACCTTCAGTTTCTCAGCTGTCCCAAAGATCAGGCTAGCCCAGATGCTCTGCATTTGATGACTGAGTCACATTCTCTCAGGACTGTCTCACTGTGCCAGGGGTCTTCCTGCACGCCTCACACTCACCCCCACCCCATCCACCCTTCTGTCTGCTGGGTAGGGCTGTAGGCCTTCAGGCCCCAGGGCCATTTTCCCTGTCTCTCTTTGGCAAACTCAGAATGATCAAGGGATGGGGGCCTGTCCAAGAAATCCAAACAGAAGGTATGTCATGGGGGCATGAAAGGCCAAGACCAACTCTGCTAGAAGGTGCCAGGGTGGACCCCAAATGCCTCAAAGGGCTGGAGATGGCTGCTTCGCTCTGCCTGCTGAGCAATGAGTGACTTTACTGCTTCTAAAGGCCCTCAGGACTTGGGGGCCTCAGATAGCCATTTCTCCAGGAAGACCTCCCCCACCTCTAACATCCTACCCCTGGTATGAGGCCTCAAACTCTCCCCTGTGTACACTGCTCCAAAGCTCTGCCTCCACTTCACAGGGCATTCTGTAGTTACTTGGGTTTTTTAAACACTTGATCATTTATTTATTTGGTTGTGGAGGGAGAGAGAGAGCAAGCAAGAGGAACACTGATTTGTTGTTCCACTTATTGATGCATTCATTGGTTGATTCTTGTATGTGCCCTAACTGGGGATCAAACCTGCAACCTTGGCATAAGGGACGATGCTGTAATAAACTGAGCTACCTGGCCAGGGCCGTTACTTGTTTTTTTTTGTTTGTTTGTTTTTATTTTTTTTGTTACTTGTTTTTTGTTTTTCAGTCTGACTTCCCTTGTTTGGCTGTAAGTTCCTTGAGGTTAGAGATCTTTGTTTATTTGCTTCACTGTTTATTTTATCCATAGTGCTTAGAAGATGGACTGGCAAATAGCAGGACTGATAAATGAGGGCCGAATGATGAATAAATGAATTAGAGAGTGAGCAAAACAGGTAAGGGGCAGGAGCAAGGTCAGGAACAAGGTTGGGGTCAGTACAGAAAGGAAGTGTGAACAGAGCATGAAACTCTTGTCATCTTAGAACCTTAAGGACAGGTGGGAGGGTGAGGAAAGAGCAAACCCTTGGTGATGTACTCAAAACCCTTTTGTGACACTGCCTCCCTGTTGCCCAGTCTCCCATGCCCTTACTCTCAATGTCTCCAGCTCACTGACGCAATCTCACGTCAGCGAGCCCAGGAGCTGTGGGTCCTGCACTGGGCGAGATGATTTTCTCACACCCTCTTTCGTTACACTAAAATACTGTGTGTGCTACTGCGTGTGATAAGGTGGATTTGAATACTAGCTTGTGTCTGACAATTTCTCAACAGCCCCAGAGCTCACCGGGAAGCGCCCTCTGATGCGAGCTGGGAACCCAGCTCAAACAGACACTTATGGGCTATGAAACTCCAAACTACTGCAGATGCTGATTACCATGGAAACTGGTGTCTCTGGTGGCCTCTCAAGGGGAGGAGAAGTGGGGGTGGTGAAGTGGAAAGGGGAGACATGGGGGTTGGATAGGAGCAGGAGCTGGGAGGTAAGGCCCGGGGTGTGGTAGAGGGAAGCACTTTTGTTCATTACTGTCCTCCGTGGTGCCAGGTCCTGAGCTCAGGGCTTTGATGCACATCTCATCGTCATGGCCCCCGGCACCCTAGACAGCGATTCTCCCGCCGCTCCCTCCTCAGTGACCACCAAGGCACATGCTGTAACATGCTGTTACAATCCACAAGACAGCCTCCCACCATTTCCAGCGCTTCTTATTGGGGAAAGGAACCCTGAACTCCCAGCCATTGATCCATTTGCTAAAAGCTTAATTGCAAGAAAACGTGTTTGTAGAGAACTGCCTGAAAAGCAGGCAGCTCATCCACTGCCGAGCATGTGTACAAGGGCAGGGAGTGTGACCTGGAGGGTGGATCACAATCCCCACATGGGAGAGTGTGTGTTGGGGAAAGGTGGCAGGTGCAAAGGGGGCGGAGATACAGAGGGTGGCAGACTTGGCCGCAGAGCTGGCAAAGGCACACTGGATACTATAGCAACTATGGTTCACTTAACACAAACGACCATCAGTAAAGCTCAACGTTTGCCAAGCTGGTTTTTCTGCACACCAGGCCACCAAAACAAACCTACGCAGTGGGGCTTGACATTCAAAGGGACCTGCCATTCCTTCTATGAAATCTCAAAACACAATCTTGATTGCAGCAAACAAGCAGACTCTGTGTGACCGCTACTGTCACACTATCCATGTGCAAAAGATGTGTCTTTCAGGACCAGCATAATGTTTTTCTAAAATTATCATTGCATCAATTGATTTCAATCCACGGTAGTTAACTTGTTTGAAAGATACAAATGACAGTAAGAGAGGGTGTATTTCTGTCAATTTAAAATAAAATGAGGGAGCCCTGGCTGGTGTGGCTCAGTGGATTGAGTGCCAGCCTGTGAACTAAAGGGTCACTGGTTCGATTCCCCGTCAGGGCACATGCCTGGATTGAGGGCCAGGTCCCCAGTGGGGGGCGTGTGAGAGGCAACCACACATTGATGTTTCTCTCCCTCTGTTCCCTCTCTCTGAAGATAAATAAATAAAATCTTTAAAAAATTAAAATAAAATACGTACAGGATTCCATGTTTTGATCAAATAGCACTCAAGAACCAGGAAGATCTCAAACTGAAAGAAAAAAGAAATAGACAGATGTCCAAACCAAGATGACAGACCTGTTAGAATTATCTGACAAAGATTTTTTAAAGGTATCATCATAAAAATGCTTCAACAAGCAACAAACATGCTTGAAACAAATGAAAAAATAGAGAATTTCAGCAAAGACTTAGAAAAAGAAAATTAGACACAGAAAAAGAGGTAGAAATAGAAACAATAAAGAACCACCCATAAATTTCAGAACTAAAAATATAACAACCAAATTTAAAAAAAAAAAACCCTCAATGAATAAGCTTATCAGAAGGGAAGGGACAAAAGAGAAAATTCAGTGAACTTAAAGAGAGAACAATAAAAATTACTCCATCTGAGCAACAGCAAGAAAACAGGTAAAAAAAAAATAAGCACAGTTTTAAAATGGACAAAAGACTTCAACAGACACTCGGCAGGCAAGTTATGCAATGGCAAGCAAGCATATGAAAAGATGCTTCATAGGTCATTAGTGAGTTGCAGATGAAAACCATGAGGAAGTATATATACCTTTCAGAAAGGCCAACCTCCAAAACACTGACACCACCAGATGCCAGCAAGGATGTGGAGCAACAGGAACTCTCACTGCTGCTGGGAAAGCAACATGGATGTACAGCCACCGTGGAAGACAGTTGCTCAGCTTCTGACAAAACTAACTGTACCCATACCACGCGACCCAGCAAATGTCCTCCTTGCTATTCACCCAGATGAGCTGAAAACAGGTCCATGCCAAAACCCGCACACAAATGGTTATGGCAGTATTATGGATACCTGCTACGACTTGGAAAGCAGCCAAGATGTCCTCAGGAGGAGAATGCGTAAACTGGGGTACAATACATCCATACCTCACAGTAGCGTTCATTGCTAAAAAGAAATGACCTATCAAGCCATGAAAAGACAAATGGAGGAAAATGAAATGCCTATGGCTCAAACAAGCTAATATGAAAAGATACATGCCATAGGACCCCAACTATATGACATTCTAGAAAAGGCATCCCTGGCTGGTGTGGCTCAGTGGATTGAGTGCTGGCCTTCAAACCAAAGGGTCACCGGTTTGATTCCCAGTCAGGGCACATGCCTGCGTTGTGGGCCAGGTCCCTAGTTGGGGGGCATGTGAGGGGCAACCACACATGGGTGTTTCTCTCCCTCTCTTTCTCCTTCCCTTCCCCCCTCTCTAAAAATAAATATATAAAATCTTTAAAAGAAAAAAGAAAAGACAAAACTGTGGAAACAGGAAAGGTCAATGGTTGCCAGGGGTTAGAGGAGAAGGAGGGATGAAGATGCGGTGCACGGAGGATGTTTAGGGCAGTGAAACTGTTCTGTCGATACTGTAATGATGGCTACATGTCATTATACATTTGTCCAAACCTATAGAATGTACACCGCCAAGAGTGAGCCCTAATGCATCCTAGGGAATTTGGGTGACAATGATGTGTCAATGCAGGCTCAACAGTTGTGACAAAAATGTCCACCCAATCAGGATGTTGACGGTGGGAGAGGCTGCACCTGTGGGGGGGGCAGGGCACATGGGAACACTGTGTGCATTCCATTCAGTTTTGTTGTGAACCTAAAACTGCTCTAAAAAATAAAGTCTAACATACAGGCAAAAAAAAAATTACACTAGACCACATTCTTACACCATATACAGAAATAAAACTCAAAATGGATGAAAGACTTAATGTTAAGACTCAAAACCATAAAACTCATAGGAAAAAAACATAGTCAGTAAAATCTCTGACATTTCTCTTAAGTGATATTTTTTATGCCATATCTCCCTCCTCAGGCAAGGGAAACAAAAGACAAAATAAACAAATGGGACTACATCAAACTGAAACATTTTTTGCACAGCAAAGGAAACCATCAACAAAATGAAAAGACAACCCACTGAAGGGGAGCACAAATTCGCTGATACATCTGATGATGGCTTAATATCCAAAATTCATAAGGAATTTACAATACTCAACACCAAAAATCCAAACAACCCAATTAAAAATTAGGCGAAGGACTTGAACAGACACTTCTCTAAGGAGGACAGAGGGCCCAGAGACATATGAAAGGATGCTCAGCAACACTAGCCATCAAAGAGATGTAAATTAAAACCACAATGAGATACCACTTCACACCAGTCAGAATGGCTGTCATAAACAAATCAACAAACAACAAGTGCTGGTGAGGATGTGGAGAAAGGGGGACCCTCATGCACTGTTGGTGGGAATGCAGACTGGTGCAGCCACTGTAGAAAACAGTATAGATATCCCTGAAAAAATTAAAAATGGAACAACCTTGTGTCCCAACGATTCCACTTCTGGGAATATAGCCAGAGAATCCTGAAACACTAATTCCAAACAATATATGCACCCATATGTTCATTGCGCACTATTTACAATAGCTAAGGTAGGGAAGCAGCCCCAGTGCCCATCAGTAGATGAGTGGATAAAACAACTGTGGTATATAATACAGAGTATACGAGTAAAAAACTTACCATTTGCAACAGCATGGATAGATCTAGAGTGTATTATGCAAAGTAAAATAAGTCAGAGAAGGGCAAATACCCTAAGTATGTGGAAACTAAGGAACAAAATAAATGAACAAACAAAACTGAAACAGACTCATAGATGCGGAGAATCATCTAAGCTGACACCTCAAGAACTAGAAAAAGAAAAGTGACCTGCACCCAACCAGGCAGAAAGAAAACATACCAGAAATCAATGAAATTTTTTGAAGATTTTATTTATTTATTTTTAGAGATAAGGGAAGAGAGGGGGAGAGAGAGAGAGGGAAACATCATTTGGCTGCCTCTCACACATGCCCAACCAGGGACCTGGCCCGCAATCCAGGCATGCGCCCTGACTGGGAATCGAACTGGCGACCCTTCGGTTGGCAGGCTGGCACTCAGTCCACTGAGCCACACCAGCCACAGCAGAAATCACTGAAATTTAAAACAGAAATGCAATAGGGAAAAATCAATGAAACAACAAGGTGGTTCATTGAAAAGATCAGTAAAATTGACAAATCTCTAAGAAGGCTGACAAAGAACAAATAGCAAAAGAAAGAAAACACAACAGTGAAAGAATTAACATTGATTTTTAAACAGTCTTTTCTAGAAAAACAGAAGATCCTCCTCTTCTTTCAAGTTCATTTGATAAAGCTAGTATTACCCTGATACCAAAATCAAACAAAAAACTGCCAAAAAAAAAAAAAAAAACTACGGGCTGATATCTTTCATTAATGTCAACTTTAAAAGCCTTACCAAAATATTAGCAAGTAAAATTTATCAATATATATTAAAAAGTTGTAAACCATGAGCAAATGTAAGACTGGTTCAATACCTGACGAGCAATCCATGTAAACCACCATATCAACAGGCTAAAAAAGAAATCACACATCCCTGGCTGGTGTGGCTCAGTGGATTGCTAGGGTCTCTGGTTCAATTCCCAGTCAGGGCACATGCCTGGGTTGTGGGCCAGGTCCCCAGTTGGGGGGTGCGTGAGAGGCAAGCACACATTGATGTTTCTCTCCCTCTCTTTCTCCTTCCCTTCCTCCCTATAAAAATAAAAATAAATAAAATCTTAAAAACAAAACTGAACTTTAACCTAAGCCTCAAACCTTACACAAAAATAAACACAGAGTAGGTCATAGATTTAAATTTAAAGACTAATTCTTTAGTAAACAACAGGACAAAATCTTTGAGCTGTAGGGTTAAACCAGTGATTTTCAACCAGTACACCGCAAAAGTTTTTTAAACACGCAATACCTGACTTAAATAGTCAGGGGCATTGACCTCTTTTCTCAAATTACAAAAAAAAAAAGACAACAGCCATCACTACAGTAGCCATCCCGTGTGATGAATCAAAATAATACCTATTTATTTTTTGTCAGAGAGACAAAAATATATTTTTTGGTGTGCCGCAGAATTTTAATAATTAGTTTATGTGTGCCATGAGATGAACTAGGTTGAAAATCGCTGGATTACATTAAGAGATTTGACACCAAAAACACAACCCATAGAAGAAAAAATGGAAAAACTGGACTTCATCCAAATGTCAAACTTTCACTCTGAGAAGCACCAGGGAAAGAAATGGAAATACAGGTTACAGTGTGAGAGAAAACATTTGCCAGCCACATAGCCAACAAAGAACTGGTATCTAAAATCTATTTTGTAAAACCTCTGAAAACAACAAGAAAAAAACAGTCCAATTATAAAACAGACAAACAATGTAAACATTCTACCCAAGAGGATATAGCATGGATAGCAAATGAGCACTTTGAAAAGATGAACATGATTAGCCACTAGGGAAATACGAATTAAAACCACAGTGAGCCCTGGCTGGTATGGCTCAGTGGATTGAGTGCCAGCCTGCAAACCAAAGGGTCACAGGTTTGATTCTCAATCAGGGCACATGTCTGAGTTGTGGGCCAGGCTCCCAGTGGGGGGCACGTGAGAGACAAACATACGTTAATGTTTCTCTCCCTCTCTTTCTCTCCCCCTTCCCCTCTCTCTAAAAATAAATAAAAAAACAACTAAATAAAACCACAGTGAGATGTGACTATACATGTATCAGAATGGCTAAAATTAAAAAAAAAAAATTATGACCACACCAAATGCTGGTGAGAATGTAGAAAAACCAGATCCCTCATACACTGCTGGTGGGCATGTACAATGGTTCTGGCCACTCTGGAAAACAGTTTCTTAAAAAAAAACTAGACATACACTTATAACACAACCCAGCAATTGTATTCCTGGGCATTTTTCCCTAGAGAGAGGAAGACTTATGGTCACACAAAAACCTGTATACAGATGTGTATAGCAGGTTTATTCACAATAACCCCAAACTGGGAACAACATAGATGTCCTTCAACAGGAGAATGGTTAAATAATCTGCAGTACACCAATATCATAGCAATAAAAAGGAATGAAATTTTGACATGTGCAACAACTGGGACAAATGTCCACTTTCTTCATACGTAACAAGGAGGCTCTCTCAGGGCCCTTCTTGTTTGGGAACTCAAGACACAGATGAGCAGGGTGGGACAAGATGAGAGCATATTGGAAACAGCTTAGGGCTTTTAATTTTTCATTTATTTTATTTTTTTGTACTTTTGCAGGCTCATAATAATCCTAGAGAAGTGCTTCCCAGGCATTCTAGGGAGCCCATTTTGGAAGCAGGGAACCCAAGAAAAAGTTTAGGGAAGATGCATTAGTTCCGTTGGCACAAGCCCAGAGGTCTCCGTAGTTGCGGCGAATGACTTGAAGGAAAGTGTTGCCTTTTTGCACTGAGATGGGACAGGGTGGACTTGAGACCTAAACTGAAAGGACTATGTTCCCAGGAACACAAGGAAGTATCTTTGTTCTAATAGGCAAAATTGAGGGTTCGCTAGTCAAGGGACTTGCAAAAGTGGAAAAAGCCACATTGCCTCCTGAACATTAGGAAGAATGGGGAGTCCAGTGTCAGAGTACTCAGCTGGTGGTATAACATTTCTCCTGCGATTCTCAATCACCACTAGTATCTGCATTGTGTTCAGGCTTGGAAATGAAGTAGGGAGTAAGAGTCCAGGAGAAATTCTGCATGCTCAGTTTCGACACCTAACCTGAAAAAGCCAAACGGCTGCATTTAAACCTGCAAAGACCGAATCGCTGCATTTAAAACCGCGAAGGCCCCATCACCGCACAAAACCTTCAAAAGCGGAATGACTGCACGTAACGTGCACAGACGTAAGTGCACGTAAGGTGCAAAGGCCAGCTCTTATAGACTGAACTTTGAACCCTGCTAAAGCCGGAAACACCCCTGCCAAGGGGTCTACTAGGGGGCGTATTCGGGGTCTCCCAACAGCCAATCCTAGTGTCAGGTGTGCTTCAGGGCGTGCCCATAGAGACACTGGCCAATGGCAGAGAGGGCTGTGAGTGGGAGGAGGGCAACTAGGGGCTTAAATTGAGAGTACAGCAGTAGCGGAGTGCTGAGACTCCGCTACCTGCTAGGCGGTTCGAGTACTGAGTGTCCAGGGTACTCAGTACTTCATCATCTGCAAACTTCGGTTATTCCTTGCCGTTTAACACCATGGAAGATCTGCAGCGGGAGCGAGAGCGCGTGGAACGACGCCACCTCCGCGAGAAAAGAGAGCTGCAGGACCGCATTCAGAGCATGAAAAATGCGGTGCCTAAGAGCGACAAGAAGAAAAGAAAGCAGTTGCTCCTAGACGTGGAGCGCCTTGAGGCTGAATTGGAGCAGAAGCATCAGCAGGAGCTGGAGAAGTTCGGGGAGATTTACCCTGATACCAGCAACTTGGATGCTGTCGCTGCGGGGTTGGCCAAGATGAATATAGAGAATCGGCCTCCCCGCCTGTCGAAGGTGCAGAAAAGGCGCGAAAGAAGGGCGGCGCAAGAGAGAGAGCGCCAGAAGATGGCGGAGGAAGCTGATATGGATTACATGTCTACCCACCGCCGCAAGGAGGAAGAGAGGCTGGCCGCCATCCTCGCAGCCAAGAATCTGGAAATGAAATATATCCCGGTTGACAGCCACTGCATGTACCGAGCCATTCAAGACCAGCTGTCTTCCTCCGAGACCCTGGAGAGCCTGCGGAGCCGCACCGCTGACTACATGCGACAGCACATCGACGATTTCCTGCCTTTCTTCAGCGACCCTGAAACCGGAGATGCCTACAGCTCCGACGACTTCTTGAGCTACTGCGACGATATCGAGCACAACGCGTCGTGGGGAACCCAGCTGGAGCTGAGGGCCCTGTCGCACGTCCTGCAGTCTCCCATCGAGGTGATCCAGACCCAGGCGCCCGCCTTCGTCGTCGGGGAGGAGTACACCGAGAAGCCGCTTATCCTCGTCTACGTGCGTTACTGCTCCAGCTTCGGGGATCACTACAACTCGGTGAAGCCGCTCCCTGCCGGCGCCGTTGGGGGCTCCGCCCCGCGGTTCTTCTAGGAGGTTGCGGTCGCCGCTGCCGAAGCCATCGCCGGTGCCGTTGCCGCTGCCCCACCGCCATGGCCGTCGCCGCTGCCGGTGTCCCGTTGCTGTTGCTGTTGCCTCTGTCGTTGCCCGTGCCTTTGCCGTCGCTAGTACCGTTGCCGCCGCCGCCGCCGCCGCCAGAGCCGCCGCTGCTGCTGCTGCCGCCGCCAGAGCCGCCGCTGTCGTTGCCCGTGCCTTTGCCGTCGCTGTTGCTGTTGCCGCCGGAGCCGGAGCCAGAACCGAAGTCGCCGCCGGGTCTCTCAGTAGCTCAGTTTTTCCTTTTGGCTTTCTCTGGTTTTTCTTCGTTTTCCTCAAAATTGCTGTCCTCCGCCTTTCTTTCCTACCTTGTCTTTCTTCTTTCTCTCTCCTTTGCTTTCCTTCTTGGTATCTGTACTGTACCACTTTGGAAGAGTCAGTTTGAGAAGTTTCAACCCCGTCTGATTTTCATGAATATGTTGGATAACTTACCTAAACTTGGCATTTATGTACTTGCAACAAGAGCTCTTTTAGTATTTTTTGTTAGTTAAAAACGTGTGTGGTTTCAAACTAATCTAACTTGTTTAGGTGTTTACTAAACTTTGGATAATAGTGTTTGCTAAATGTAGAAGATAAATATAACTGGTAGTATAAGTTTATGTATAAGTGCAAACTGATAGGCTAAGTAAGGTTTATTTTAAGGTGTGGAAGATTTCGATTTAATTTCTTTCATTAAAAATAACATAGGGGTGTGACTTTTTTCAAGTAGTTGATCCATTCTATTATACCTAGAATTGGCAATGAGGTTAAAAAAGAGTGAGTGATATACTTTCATTGATATTTGAGACTTCTTGATATTTTTGAATTTGCCAAATGGATAGTAAAAGTGAAATGGTTTTGAGTAAACAACTTTAAGAAATGTTTTCACGTCCTGTATTTCAGTGAGGCTACTTAAAATGGTTAAAAATTTCCCTGTACACACCAAATGTTCTAATACTAAAAAATAGGCAATTTGTTTAAAAATAAAAGGTTAAAAAAAGCTTGGTTCACTATTTGTGTGGAGCTTGACTTTGTTCATACAGAGTTCGTATCCCAGGATATGCTTTGGCAAAGAATCCTGCAGGGTTGGGGAGCAGGAGTGGGGGGACAGATGAGGGAGGCGCTTGGGAGGAGGAATGGGCTTGCTATCTTGGTGGTGGTCTAGAGTGAGTGCATGCGGTGTTTCACGGAGAAGAATTTAGGGAGGGACCTTATTATCTCCAGGCTGTCCCGAGTTGCTGTTTTTCCACTCTTTGGGAAACATCATGAAATGGTTTCACTTCAGGATGTTTCAATTGCTGTGCCTGACAAAGAACTCCCACTTGCAAAAAAAAAAAAAAAACTCCAGTCCAAGTGTACATTTCAGGAGGTAAAGAAATGCCACTGGTTTATTTGGAGGGGAGGGGAGGGAGTTCGGAAAATTCAAACATGGTGTATCAGGTAAATTTCAGATAGCTAGCTGGCTGAGAAAGGAGGTCCTGAGGAAAGCAGGTGTTTGTGAGAAGAGACCCTCCCCCAGGGATGAGAACACTGGCTATGAAAGGAAGAATAGGCCAGGAAGGGAGGCAGAATCCCCAGAAGGATGCTTGGCTGGGAAGGAGGCTGAACATTAGGGGGACAGGGTCAGTCTGGGAAGATAGATGGGACATGGCAGGGGAAAGGTGAATAGGCTGGGGTGGGGGGACGGGACACAGGCTGAGGAAGGGGGAACGGTCTAGGAAACAAGGCACAGGTGGCAGAGAGCCTGGCTGGAGGAAGGGGCCTGAATGGGATAAGGGACATAAGTGGATGGAGGGAGCCTCATCGGGTACGTGGGCAAAGGCTGGTGAAGAGCTCTAGAAATGGGAAGGGTGCTTAACTGCAGTGGACTGCATTGGCAAGGGAGGAGATCTGAGTTAAGAGAGGTAGGGGACCTTTATAAATAAGGGGATCTACCTGGGAAAGCTGAGCTGCTGAGGATTCCTGGCAAGGGCAGAGGCTCAGGCTGGGAGCAGAGGCATTTAGGCAGTTGAAGGGCTTCCCAGTGGCAGAAGGGGGCTCAGCTGGGGTGGGCTGTTAACAGGAGGGAATAGGAAACTTGAGAAGGGGAGCTCAGCTACACCCTGGGGAACGAGGGTCCTGCTGGCAGGTGTGGGAGAGGGGAGATAAGCTGGGGAAGGGGCAACTTTTTGCGGTAGGAGGTCTGGCTGGAAGGGAACCCTGAATGCTGAAGAGGCCCATGGAGCATGTGGCTGTTCAGTGGGGAAGTGATTCGGTCACACTTGCCCAGGCAGGGGCAAAACGCTTTGCCTGGGAAAGGGATCTAAGGAAAGTGGGCCCTTCTCCAGGGGAAAGAGGCTCTGACTAGGGAATAGAGTCTGATGTGTGGAGGACTGCATGGAGGAGGGGGCCCTCAGGCTTAGAAGGTTGGAGCAGGCTGAGGCAGGGGACCAGGCTAGTATATGGACATGACTTGGTAAGGGGGCCTAGCTGGGGAAAGGGACCTGTCCCAGAAAGGAGAAAAGGCAGCAGAAGGGGTCCTTGCTGGGGCATTGGGCTTAGGCGGGAAAGGGGACTTAGCCACGTATGGGGCACAGGCTGGAGGAAGCCCGTACAGTATAGAGAATGGGTCGCAGAAGGAGAAGGGAGCCTGGCTGGGAGTAGGGAGATGTGTTGGGTTGGGTCCTGGCTGGGAATGTGGGCTTAGGTAGGCAAATGAGCCAGGCAGGAAAAGCATACTTAGGTGGAGAATCAGTCTGGCCTGGCCAAGGAGGAATATACCTGAAGAAAGGGGGAATAGGCACAGAATGAGGACATGCTGGACAAAGGGAACCCAGCTGTGGCCTTGGGCACCGGGTTGGGAAGGAGGCCTGGCTAGGAAGGGGATGCTAGGAAAGGCTGGTTAGGGAGGGAGGAATTGGCTGGTCAAGGCAAGGAGACCTAGGTAAGTTTAGGGGGCACAGGGTGAGAAGGGAGTCCCTGACTCTTAATGGTGGAATAGCTGGGGAAAGAGGACCTGGCCAGGAAAGGAGGTTGGTTGGGAAGGTAGGCATAAGTTTGGCAGAAGGACTTAGGTGGGGGAAGAGGCCTGGGTGGGAATGCACCTGTCTTTGTAAAGGGACCACAGGGTAGCACAAGCTGAGGATTGAAGACTGGCTGGGATGGGTGCCTTGGGGATGAAAATCTCCCCACAGGGAATGCTAGCCTGTGCACATAGCTAAGGGCCTGGCAGGGGGACAGGGTCTGCGAGGGAGGCACAGTCTAAGGAGCCTCTGGCGGGAGAGGTTTGAATGCTGGGAAAAAATGGCACAGGCTGAGCCCAGAGGATTAATAGGCAGGGAGAGGGGGCTTTGTGGGTGGAGAGGACCTGCTGCTGGGGAAGGACCTAGCTGCTGGGAAGGAGGGTGTGTGGCCTGAGAGAGAGCGCATGGTTGAGGAGAGGGACCTAGCTGGGGGAGGGGGGTAAGATAGGCATGAGGGGAGGTCTGGCTGAGGAGAGGGGAATGAGTTAGGGAAGGGGCTTGGCTGAGGCAGGGGTACAATGGCTGAGGAAGGCAGGGGCCTTTCTGGGAGAAGGAGGCCTGCCTGGGAAAATCAGCAGAGACTGAGGACACATGTGGGTCCTAGGTGAAGGGCCTCACTGCGGGGGGCAGACTCGGGCTGGAAAAGAGTCTCCAACTGGAGAAGGGGACTTGGTTTCATGTAGAGGCACATGTGAGTAAAGGGGTCCTGGCAGGGAAAGGTCACATGGCTAGGAAGGGACTTGATAGGTGATCAAGAGCTGAAAGGGAGATGTTTAGCAGGGAAGGAGGCACAGGCTAGGAAAGGCCAGTGAAGGGGCAATTCTTTGGGAAAGTGGTCCAGCTGCAAAGGGAGAAGTTTGGGCACAGAACCTGGCTGTGGGAAGGAGGCACTTTCCAGGAAAGGTTCCCCACATGGACAAGGGGACCTAGGGGTAAAAGGGGACCTTGCCAGGGGAAGCGGGGCCTGGCTGTGGAGGGTGTCCACAGGATCTCAGGTAGGAGAACCCGCCTGCCTGGGGGAGAGCATGGTGGGGGGGCAGGGAGGGAAGGGTCCTGCAGGTGGAAGGGGCCAGGCTGTGGTTGACGCCTGCCTGAGGAAGGAAACACAGGGTGAGAAACTACCAGTAAGTGGTTAGAGGTCAGAGAGGTGGACACAGGCAGGTAACACAGGCAGGTGGACACAGGACACTGATTCAGGAAGGGGGTGGCGCTAAAGAAGAGAGCCCGGGGCAAGGAGCTGGGGGAAGGGGCCAAAGGCTGGGAAGGAAAATTCAAGTTGGGTCAGGAAGCCTGGGAAGTGGCTGGGGAGGGTGAACAAGCTGGGGCAGGGGCCTGGGGAGGGTAGCTGCAGAAGCGGATGCTGGGGAGTGTGGCTTGCCTGCGGAGGGGACAGGTGGAGATAAGGGAGGCCTGCCTAGCAGGGCAAAGGGGAGCAGCCTGAGGAGCTGGCTGGGCCAAGGAAGGGGGCCTAGCTGGGGAGGAAGGTATAAATGGATGAAGCAAGCCTGGCTAGGTGAGGGGGTACGGCTGGGTTCCACAGTGCAGGCAGGTTAAGGGCTTCTCACGGGGAAAGGATAATCTGCTGGGGACCGCCTGGAAAACGGTGAAGAGCAGGGTCTGAGAAGGCGATGGGGTGAAAGGCTGGTGAGGAGTACCGGGGCCTGGCTGGTATAGGGTATAAACGGGTGTGTGATTAACAACGGATTACCCGCTTTTGAAAAGGGAAGGTCTAGGGAATGGCGGCTGGCTCCGAGAGGAGGCACCGGCCAGGGAAGGGATTGCAGCAGTTACCCGCACATAAAGGCAGTGGGCACTGGATGCCGACGGGGCAGTCAGTCGCAGGGCAAGGGCGCGCTGACTGAGGAAGGGGGCAAGGATCCTGGCTGGGGATGAAGGTGCTGCCTAGATAATACGGGTCTTGCTGGGAGCTTAGGTGGGGGATGGGGGATGCGGCTGGTGCTACTCAAGGAATTCTTTGGCAGAAGATACCAAACAAGGACAGCAGAGTCCCACTTGACAGGCTTGTCCCTGAACAAAAGAGAAATAACTGTTCTGGTCTTGAGAACCCTTCGGATCCCACTGAGCCTGTCTCAGCTGCCGCCACTCGCTTTGCTCGCTGCAAGGAGAGGGAAGAATTAAGCCAGACCGGGTTTTAACTGGCCAGGAGCACGAACCAAGAGTGGGCCTGCACTGTGGGACCTGGCAGGACCTGAGGGATGTGCAGCCTGTTTCATTTTGTACCAGTGACCACAGTCACCAAGGATAGGTGCAGGGGAAGCAGAGCGTCGCCCGGGGCTACAGTGTGAAAGCACAAGCCGCCAGAGCCCCCGCCTCCCGCCCCCCCACAACATGCCCTCCTGGGATGGGGTGATCCCTCTAGACAGGGCCGCAGCAGGCCAGTCAGGCTCTTCGTTCCTGACTATTTCTACACAAACACATGTTTTTAAAATTAAATCAGTGTCCTGGCTGGTGTGGCTCAGTAGACTGAGTGCTGGCCCGCAAACTGAAATGTTGCCAGTTCGATTCCAGGTCGGGGCACATATCTGGGTTCCCTCCCGGCTAGGTTCCTGTTTCTGGGTATTCGAGAGGCAACCACAGGTTGCTGTTTCTCTCCTGTTTCTCCCTTCCTTCTCCTCTCTCTAAAAATAAATAAAATCGTAACAACAAAACAAACCCTGAAATTGGTATCATTCTGTTCAACCTCGTTTTTTTCAAATTGTTTAAAAGATTTATTTATTTAACCCTGGCTGGTGTAGCTCAGTGGATTGAGCGCCAGCCTGCGAACCAAAGGGTTGGCAGTCCGATTCCCAGTCAGAGCACATGCCTGGGTTGCAGGCTAGGTCCCCACTGGGGGCCACATAAGAGGCAACCACCCATTGGTGTTTCTCTCCCTCTCTCCTTCCCTTCCCCTCTTTCTAAAAGTAAATAAATAAATAAATCTTTTATTATTTTTTTTTTTTTTAGAGAGAGGGGATAGGAGGGAGAAAGAGAGGCCGGCACTCAATCCACTGAGCCACACCAGCCAGGGTACAACCTATTTGTTTTTCTTTAATACACTATCAGCATTTTCTTGTGTCCTCAAACAGTCTTCAATACGGTTATTTTAATGCCTGCATTCTGGCCTGTGAATGTGCCATAATTTATGTATCCTATTCTATTATTGGACATGTAGATTGCTTTCAACTTCTCACTACTATAAATATGCCACTGTAATATCATTGGAGCTGAATCTTTGTATTTCTGATGATTTCCTTTTGATCAGATTTCTAGAGGCAATCTGAGTCAAAAGAGGAGGCTTTTAATGCACGCTGGTATATTGCCTGCGACATATTTTGTCACCAAGGAGAGTGTTACTTCCCCATGCAGTTGCCAACACTAAAAGTTATCATATTTGCTAATTTGTTAGATGAAAATGTGGTATTAGTTGGCCCTTTGTTGATTACTGGTGAGGTAGAATATTCTTCTAAGTGTTTATTAGGATGTCTATTTCATTCATGCAGAAAATAATAATTCTTCATTTACTGCCTTTTCCTGGACTTTGCTTACTTTTGTATGAGTGACTTTGTCTTTTTCTTTTGGGTTTAAAAAAATTTTTAAATATGTTTACTGATTTTAAAGACAGAGGAAGTGAGAGGGAGAGAGAGAGCGCCAACAATGTGAGACAGAAACATCGGTCAGTTGCCCCCCATACAAGCCGCGACCAGGGATCAAACCTGAAATCTTTCGGTGTAAGGGACAATGCTCCAAGCAACTGAGCCAACCAGGTAGGGTTTCGTATGGATTTTTAATAGCTCCTTCCACTTGTCATTCAGATATTTAAAAAGTTAGTTTTTTTCCAGCACTTTACTAGCCTTTCAGTTGTTTCTGAATTTTTGCACATGATGCTGAAGTTTCAAATTGTAATGTTATCTATCGTTTTTCTTTATGGTTTCTGTCTTGTTATTAGAGTTTTCCCATCCTGAGGCTGGAGCAATATTTGTGAATACTTCCTTTCAGGTTTCTGATGGTTTCTTCTTATATTAAACTATATTGAACATATCCACCTGGAAGTTACTTGGAGCTAAGCTAAGGACATAAATTGGTTTTCCCCAATTATGGCGATTAACCACTTATTCCAGCATCATTTATTGACTAATCCAGGATCTGTACTACAGATATGCATATAATATTGTATTTCAAGGATGTGCATTAGAGCATTGTTTGTCAAAGCAAAAATCTGGATATAACCTAAATATACTCAGTATGGACAAGTTGAATACATTTTGGATCATCTATATGAATTGTTTCCTCACAAGATCAGGGTGGAAATGGGTGGGTAGAAGGAGGAAGATGGTGAGCTTTTAATTATTTTTATTTTATTTTTTGTTTTTGTTTTTTAGATTTTATTTATTTATTTTTAGAGAGGGGGAAGGGAAGGAGAAAGAGAGGGAGAGAAACATCAATGTGTGCTTGCCTCCCAAGTGTCCCCTACTGGGCGACCTGGCCCACAACTCAGGCATGTGCCCCGACTGGGAATCAAACCAGCAATGCTTTGGTTTGCAGGCCTGCACTCAATCCAAAGCTATGCCAGCCAGAGCTATTTTTTCAATTATACTTTACATTTAGTATTATTTTTATTAGTTTCAGGTATACAGCATAGCAGTTAGACAATTATATAATTTACAAAGTGGTCCCCCCTGATAATTTAAGTACCTACTTGGCACCATACATAGTTATTACAACATTAATGACTATATTCCCTATGCTGAACTTTATAAGCCTGTGAGTATTTTGTAACTGCCAATTTGTATTTCTTAATCACTCAACCACCACCCCCCTCCCCTCTGGCAACCATCAGTCTGTTCTCTGTATCTATGAGTCTGTTTCTGTTTGGTTTGTTCATTTCTTTTGTTCTTTTGATTTCACATATAAGTGAAATTATATTGTATTTGTCTTTTTCCGTCTGACTGAATTTCACTTAGCATAATACACTCTAGGTTCATCCATGCTGCCACAAATAGTAAGATTTCATTATTTTATATGGCTAAGTAATATTCCATCGTACATATGTATCATATAGCTGACTGTGTATTGATGGGCATTGGGTTGCTTCCATAACTTGGCTATTGTAAATGAATATAAGGATGCATATATCTTTTTTAATTACTGTTTTGGAATTCCTTGCACATATTCCCAGAAGTGGAATCACTGGGTCAAAAGGCAGTTCCATTTTTTATTTTTTGAGGAAACTCCATACTGTTGTCCACAGTGGTTGCCCCAGTCTGCATTCCCACCAACAGTGTAACTAGGGTTCCCCTTTCTCCACATCCTCACCAGCACTTGGTTGTTGATTTATTGATGATGGCCATTCTGACTGGTGTGAGGTGGTAGCTCACTGTGGTTTTTATTTGCATTTCTCTGAAGATTAGTGATGTTGAGCATCTTTTTCTTTATATGTGTACTGGCTATCTGATGTCCTTTTTGGAGAAGTGTCTATTCAGGTCCTCTGCCCATTTTTAATTGGGCTGGGGTTTTTTGTTTTGTTTTGTTTTTGAGTTGTATCAGTTCTTTACAAATGTTGGATATTAACCCCTTACTGGATCTATTATTAGTGAGCATGTCCTTCCATTCAGTAGCTTGTCTTTTTTTGTTGTTGTTGCTGATAGTTTCATTTACTGTGCAAAACTTTTTATTATAGTTTGATGCAGTCCCATTTGTTTATGTTTTTTTGTTTCCCTTGCCCCACAAGATATATCAGCAAAAAAATATTGCTAAGAGAAATGGTTGAGCTTTTATTTTAAAACTGTATACTTCTATGTAGTTGAACTTTTTAAAAAGGATTTTATTTATTTATTTTTAGGGAGAGGGGAAGGGAGGGAGAAAGAGAGGGCGAGAAATATGAAATGGTTGCCCCTCACAAACCTCAGCCGGGGACCCAGCCCACAACCCTGACTGGGAATTGTGCCCTGACTGGGAATTGAACCAGTGACCTTTTGGTTGGCAAGCAGGCGCTCAATCCACCGAACCACACCAGCCAGGGCATGCTCTGGAATAATTTAAATAGAAGAGGAATCATCTGCTCCTTGAAAATTTGAAATAATCCATTACCTTGTGAAACAGCCTTTTTTGGAGTGAGACGCTGACAGGCAGGGACAGTACTTGCAAGAAAAGCTGTGTAATGTAAAAATATGTCTCCAAAATATGCAGGGACCAAAATTGGAGAACCAGACATTGGGAGGTGAGGTAAAGGTGACAATGTCCTTATGTTGCAGTGGGTGAATCACAGATACCCTGTCGCTTTTGAGGTTGAAGAATTGAGAGTTACAGGCTGAAGCATGATGCTTAAACATCGTAAAAATAACCACCAGTAGAACTAAAACATGATCACCTGTGCTCCCCTTTAGAAGACTTGAAAAAGAATGACAAAGGAGAAGAAAAAAAGGAACCTAGCCATTGCAGCAAAAGATAGAAAATGATGGAAACAAGGAAGAAGAAAGGGAGGGAGGGAAGGAGAGAGGGAGAGAGGGAAGAGAAGGGAAAAGGAAAGAAACCGAAAGAGGAAGGAAGGAAGGAAGGAAGGAAGGAAGGAAGGAAGGAAGGAAGGAAGGAAGGAAGGGAGGGGAAGGAAGGAAAGAAGAGGAAGGAAGGAAGGAAGGGTTTACTGGCTTTTTGTTGGGGGGAGGGTGTGAAAGGAGTAGGGTATAGCTTATACATTTGTTTTTCTGGTGTCTTCGTTTTTTACTTCGGTTTAAATTGTACCTAGTTTCAGGGAGACGACATCTTACCTCTTTTTGGTTCCTTTTTATTTCAGTGGGTCTTTCCCAGGGAATTCTGCAAATTAACATTTACTCAACCATCAAGTCCCAACTTCGCTTGGAATGGGAAAAATGTGCCCCTTAAATATGTTTATTTCTCCTGAACTAATGTTGCCAAAAATCCTCATTAACCACTGACCTAGATGATCTATGTGGACCCTTTCTGCTTCCTCTATGTCTCTTTCCACTCAGTTTCTCTCTCCCCACCCCCACTCTCTTTCTCTCTCTCTCTCTCACAGACACACACACACCTAGGACCTGTCTCCAAATGCATTGTGTGTGACCCTGCACCACCACAAAGCCAGAAGCAATGGGGGAGCAGCTTTGGTTTGGCTTAAGGAGAATGTTCTCATAAGCAGAGTTATTCAAAGCTATAAAGAAGCATCTCAGGAGATGGTGAGCTGGCTGTAATTCAGGGTGTGTAAACGCAGGCTGGATAACTACCCCCTCAGAGGTTTTTCAAGCCATTTAAGCAAATGGAAATGTAGGAGCTTTCCACCTCATCTGGACAATTACAAAACAAGAGATTGCTTTTGCTTGGACTGGGGGAGAATGTATCAGTAGAGAAACTCAAAAAGCCCCAGGGGAGTTTGGGAAGCACTAAAGGAGGTTGGGTAGGCCAGCCGGTTTTACCCTTTTTTTTTATGTAAACATCAACCTTCCCCCATGGCCCCCTCAGTCTTCCAGGGTCTGGAGACTTGCTGCTGTTGTTGAGCTTCAGGAGTAGCCTGAGGTGCAACTGCGCTGTTGACTCCACCCTTGTTCCTAAATGCAAAGCTGCTGTGGCAGCCAGGGTTGCTCCAGGAGTCTGTTTGCATGAATAGCCTTGACCGGAACACATTTGCAACTGTGTTAAGTAGTGCTTCTGAAAAGTCTGAGGGGGCTTGAGAACAGCTGTTCTCTTAAGTATTGTATTCAGTTGAAACAAATATATCAGTATTTTTAATAGAAGGGACTGCTGGCTGGCTGGGACTTGGGAAAGCCAAGCCAGGAGCCCCAATATAATTCATATTATGTTCCTGGCTGGTGTGCTCAGTGGGTTGAGCGCCGGCCCGCAACCCAAAAGGTCTCTGGTTCAATTCCCTCCCAGCCAGGGCACATGCCTAGATTGCCCTGGTTAGAGGTGTGTGAGAGGCAACCGACTGACGTTTCTCTTCCTCTGTATCTTCCTTCCTTACCCTCGCTCTAAAAAATAAATTCATACTGTGTTTGTGCTCAACAGGGCAGCCTCTTGGAGGTGAGATCCGCCCCCGCACTTCAAACCCAAGTGAGCATCCACCTAGGGCTCACCAGCAAGTACTGGGCTCCACTAAGGAGATGAAGAAATGAAGTGAGACCACTCTAGGCCGGCCTGGGGCAGGGAGGGAGAGGGAATACCAACCTGAAAGGTCAGCCCAGATGTAAGCAGATAGCCCTGAAGGGAAGGGCGGGTGCTCAGGGCTGAGGTGGCACTGGGCGAGCAGCCAGTAGAGAATAGTTGTTCATCTCTGACATCTGCTTCCCTCCATTCCTAACAAAAGCCCCCACCTTCCTTTTGGGGTGTCACCCCTCTGTCACCTTCTTCGGATGAGAAGGGGTCACTGCCAGTGCCCTCCACCTTCAGGCCTGCCAATCAAAGCACTGCTTTTTCCTGGCCATGGTGATTGTTTCAAAATGAGTCTGTGGCTTGGGCCTGTACAATCGAGAGGAAAACCTAGATTTAGTGAGTGTGCACGGTTTGTAGCTTGTTCGTACACGTGAATAACAGAATGTGGAGCCTAGGCCGTCTTGCAGCTGTTGGGGTACAGGGACAAGGGGGGTTGGGGGCTGCAGTTACAGTCTGCTTGCTCAAGCGAAGCCACCATGGGAAATCACCACGCTGAATCAGCTCCTAGGAACAGGTTAATAAGGCCTTCCTGGAATTGGAGGCAAGGTTAGAGTTCTTGGAAAAAATCTCTAGTGATGACTTGGAATGTTACTTTAGAGGAGGTAAAAATCCATTAAAAGTTTGTTTTTCAGAAGGAATGAGACATCAGAGCTACGCTTTAGGGATAAGGAATCTGATGGCCTTTGAGGGAAAGAATGGATTGCAAGGACAGAGACTGCCTGCCACGTGATTTAAGAGGCTCTCTTTTCATGGAGCGCATGACTCTGACCTGCCCTGTGGTTGTGGCCCCAGGGAGAGAACAGGGGACCACAGTGATGGACACAGGGAGTAGAATTAACATTTGTTTTATGTGGGGAGTAAAGGCAGAGGCAGGACCACAGGTAATTCCCTGGTTTCTGATTAGAGTTACTCAGGAAATGGTTCACTGTCATAGGTTCTTAAAAATCCTTTAACTATCCGTGGCTCAGTGGATTGCGTGACAGCATACGAACTCAAAGGTCACGGGTTCAGTTCCCAGTCAGGGCACATGCTTGGGGTATTCAAGAGGCAACCACACATTGATGTTTCTCTCTCTCTCTCTTTCTCCCTCCCTTCCCCTCTCTCTAAGAACAAATAAAATAAAATATTAAAAAGAAAAAACCTTAAATAGCGCCAGTTTCTCGTATACAATCTCTGCACACTAAAGCTTTCTGTACCACTGAGCCAAACTAAAAGGAATGCGTTAGTGTGAGCAGCACAGACTACCTAGGAATGGGTATGTAATGAACTGAGTCCTGGCTGCTGTGACTCACTGGACTGACCGCTGGCCTTGAACAGAAAGTTCGCTGGTTGATTCCCAGTCAGGGTACGTGCCTGCGTTGCGGGCCAGGTCCCCAGTGGGGAGTGTGGGAGAGGCAACTGATCTGTTTCTCCCCGTCTCTTTCTCCCTCCCTATCTCTGAAAATAAATACATAAAATCTTTTTTTAAAAAAAGAAACTTGAAGAAGACAAACTCAGCAGCTAAGACTAGGGCGTGATTATGATAGGGGACGCAAGACCTGGAAAATTTTAGCTTAAGGAAAAAGTTATTAAGCCCAGCAAGTAAGGTATATGTTAAAGCTTTTGTTTCAGAGACTACAGATAAGGCCCATCCTGGCTCCTGGGAAGCAGCCAGCCTCCTGGGGCGCTGGCTAGAGATTACTGCCTGGGGACTAGTTGGAGGCATCCCAGGCCTTTGTATCAATGAGGAGACAGACTCTCCCCACTCCCCTTAGGAACTGCAGCCTCCCTCACCTAATCCTCCCTGAATTTCAAGGCCTTCACTGCACCTTGTTTGTCTTCCCCCATCTCCCTTATAAAAATTCTGGCCAGGAAAGAGAAGGAAGGTGGTTTGTTAGGGTACGAATCCGCCATCTTCTCAGATCGCCGGCCATCTGAATAAAGCGCGCATAAAAGATTCAATCGCTGTCATTGCTTATTGGATTTGGTGGTGACGGGCAGCCCGAACGCTGATGTCTTTTCTGGTTACAGTTATACTGTTTATTCAAAGTAATATAGTTAATGCCCTGGCTGGTGTGGCTCAGTGGATTGAGTGCTGGGCCTGCAAACCAAAGGGTCACTGGTTCGAGTCCCTGTTGGATTCCCAGTCAGGTCACAAGCCTGGGTTGCTGGCCAGGTCCGCAGTGCGGGTATGCACGAGAGGCAACCACACATTGATGTTTCTCTGCCTCTCTTTCCCCGCTCCCTTCCCCTCTCTAAAAACAAAATAAAATCTTTTAAAAAGCCAAAATAAAATAGTTAAACATTTTAAATATAAGCCAAAAGTAAAGACAGTAACAAGCCAACTGCATGTCAATAGTCAGTCACAGTCGCTGGACTGAGAACTGCGTCCTTCTGCCTGTAGTTCTCTAGTAGCTTCCTACTGGGCCGGTGTTCACAGCCTCTCCCTGTGACACACACACACATCCCACCCCTTTCAAGGAAAGCAATGGTTCCCAGAGATAATAAAGTTTAACTCCACATTTTAAAAGCAACGTCAATTTTTCCTGAATTCAGACCCGGACCCAAGATGGATTTGGGGTTTTGCATCATTTACAAAGTCCTTGAATGTTCCTTCTCCTGCTCCAGGTGCAGAGACCCTTAAGGCCTGAGACTCTTCCTAAACCAGAACAACTAAACCCCAGGGGCACCCAGAAACTGTTGCAGAAGCTTTGAATTCCAACTTTTTGTTTCGCTTTGTTATTTTGGTTGGCTTTGTTTTGATTACCTGGAGCAAGTCTGAAGTTTTGCCTACGTGTTTGCCCCTAAGTGATCTTTGAAGATAGCAGGAAAGTCCCCAGAGGCCAAGGCAGGGAGGGTGATAGCAGATAGGACAGTGAGGAGCAACTTTCACAGTTCCATTTGGGTAGAATAAGCAAGGTGAAAAGAGACACCACTATATTGACAGAGGTTTTCTACCAGCAGAATTACAGGTGAATTTAATTTCTCCAGATTATTGACACTAGGCACATATTACATCTCATTTTACATTGTATTTCAATAAAATAAATCAGTGTAAAGATTCCTAGCTACTCAAGAGACTCATTAAAATGGTTTTGTAGCATTTTGGATGTGAACAAAATGTAACCGGAAAGGACACCGGCATTCGGGCTGCCTGTCACTACCAAATCCAATAAGCAATGACAGTGATTGAATCTGTTATGGGCGCTTTATTCAGATGGCCAGTGATCTGAGAAGATGGCGGGTTCGTACCCTAACAGACCATCTTCCCCTCTCTTTCCTGGCCAGAATTTTTATAAGGGGGGTGGGGGAGGACAAGCAAGGTGCGGTGAGGGCTTTGAAATTCAGGGAGGATCAGGTGAGCTAGGCTGCAGCATTCCTGTTCTGGGCAGTTAGCTGTTCCCAAGGGGGGAGGTAGCGTCTGTCTCCAGGTTGCCACAAAGGCCCAGATGCCTCCAACAGGTCCCCAAGCAGTAATCTCTAGCCAGTGCCCCACAAGGCCGGCTGTTTCCCAAGAGCCAGGATGGGCCTCATCTGTAGTTCTGAAAGAAAAGCTTTAACATACACATTACTTGCTAGACTTATAACTTTTTCCTTAAGCTAAAATTTTCCAAGTCTTGAGTCCTCTATCAAAAATACCTTTCATCTGCCTTGGCCGAGTGGCTCAATTGCTTGCAGTGTCAACCCATACACCAAAAGGTTGCAGGTTGGATCCCTGGTCAGGATCCTTGTTGAAAATAAAATAAATAAATAATCTTTAACAAAATTAAAAAATAAAAAACAATATACATCTTAAATTCAAAATATTTTATTGCTTAAAATACTGCTAACCATCATGTGAGCCTTCAGTGAGTTGTGATGTTTTTGGTGGAGGTTTTGATTCAATGTTGACTGAATACAGTGGAGGCTGCCAAAGGTGGGGGTGGCTGTGGCCGTTTCTTGTGATCGACTCTTCCTTTCAAGAACGACATCTCTGTAGCATGCAATGTGGTTTGATAGCATTTCACTCACAGTAGAACTTTCAAAATTGGAATCGATCTCTCAAACCCTGCTGTTGTTTTATCAATTAAGTTTATTCAACAGTCAAAATTCTTTTGTCATTTCAGCAGTCTTCACAGCATCTTCACCAGGGGTAGATTCCATGTCAAGAAACCATTTTCTGGGCTCGCTCATAAGAAGTAGCTCCCCATCCGTTACAGGTTTATCATGAGATTGTGGCAATTCAGTCAAATCTTCAGCCTCCACTTCTAATTCTAGTTCTCTTGCTATTTCCATCACACCTGCAGTCACTTCCTGCACTGAAGTTTGAACCCCTCAAAGTCATCCGTGAGGGTTGGCATCAGCTGCTTCCAAACTCTTGTTAATGTTGATATTTTGACCTCTTCTCATGAATCATGAATGTTCTTAATGGCACCAAGAATGGTGAATCCTTTCCAGAAGGTTTTCAATGGATTTTGCCTGGATCCATCAGAGGAATCGCTAGCTATGGCAGCCAAAGCCTTGAGAAATATATTTCTTAAATAATAAGACTTAAAAGTTGAAATTGCTCCTTGATCCATGGGCTGCAGAGTGGATGTTGTGTTGGCAGGTGTGACAACAACATTCATCCCATTGTGCATCTCCATCAGAGCTCTTGGGTGACCAGGTGCATTGTCAATGAGCAGTATTATTTTGAAAGGTATCATTTTTCTGAGCAGTAGGTCTCAACAGTAGACTTAAAATATTCAGTAAACCATGTTGTAAACAGATTTGCTGTCATCCAGGCTCTCTTGTTCTAGTTATAGAGCACGGGCAGAGTAGATTTAGTGTAATTCTGAAAGGCCCTGGGACTTTCAGGATGGTAGGTGAGCACGGGCCTCAACTGGAAGTCACCAGCTGCATTAGCCCCTAACAGGAGAGTCACCTTGTCCATTGAAGCTTTGAAGCCAGGCCCTGACTTCTCCTCTCTGGCTGTGAAAGTCCTACATGGCATGTTCTTCCAGTAGAAGGAAGGCTGCTTTGTCCGCATTGCAAATCTGTTGTTTAGCGTAGCCACCTTCGTTAACTACCTTAGCTAGGTGTTCTGGAGAACCTGCTGCAGCTTCTACATCAGCACTTGCTGCCTCCCGTTGCACCTGTGTGGTATGGAGGCTGCTTCTTCCCGTAGACCTCATGAACCAACCTCTGCCAGCTTCAAACTTTCCTTCCTCCCCTCTCCCAGCCTTCACAGAATGGAAGAGAGTTGGGGCCTTCCTCTGGATTAAACTTTGGCTTAAGGGAATGCTGTGGCTGATTTGACCTATCCAGGCCACTGAAGCATCCTGTATATCAGCACTAAGGCCATTTTGCTTTTTTTTTTTTTATCATTCATGTGTTCAATAGAGTAACACTTTTACCTTCCTTCAGGAACATTTCCTTTGTGTTCACAAGTTGGCTAACTGTTTGGCACAAGAGGCCTCGCTCTCAGCCTGTCTTAGCTTCCACCAGGCCTTCCTCAGTGAGCTGAATCGCACTAGCTTTTCATTTAAAGTGACAGACATTTAACTAGTCCTTATGCTTGAACACTCAGAGGCCATTGTAGGGTTACTGAGTAGCTTAATTTCAATATTGTTCTGTCTTGGGGACTAGGGAGGCCCAAGGAGATGAGTGAATGGTTCATCTGTGAAGCTGTGAGAACACATAGCACCTTTACCGATTAAGTTCACCAGTTCATGTGGGCGTGGTTTGTGGTGCCCAAAACAATACAATAGTACCATCAAACATCACTGATGACAGATCACCATAATTAAGATAATAATAATGAAAAGGTTTGAAATACTGTGACAATGACCAAAACGTGACACAGAGACATGAAGCGAGCAAATGTTGGCAAAATAGGGCAGATAAACTTGTTAGACAACACGTTGCCACCTCCCACCCAGCAATGCTTCAATGTCTTCTCTATTCCCCAAGCAGATTTTTGAGTTGGCATTTATTTTCTCAAGTGGTCTTTGTCCCCCAAACCAGAAGTTTACCTGCCAAGAAAGCACTGTTCTTGGGTTCAGTTCTTGGGTGTAAGTCAGGCTTCAGGGAGTGTGAACCCTTTTTTCCTAAACTTTTAATTTATTTTTTTAGGGAGAAGGTGAGGAGGGGAGAAAGACAGGGAAAGAAACATTGATGTGTGAGAGAAATATCAATAGGGAACCTGGCCCACAACCCAGGCATGTGCCCTCACTGGGAATTGGACCAGTGATCTTTCGGTTCGCAGTCTGGCACTCAAAGCTCTGAGCCACACCAGCCAGGGTGAGTGTGAACTCTTTATTCCAAGGTCAGGTCCTACAAGTCCCAATGCCCAGTATAAGCCTTGTTCTTCCACATGAGGCCCATCCAGTAAGAAAATAAAAATGGCAGTAGGGAAAAAGAGCGAAGCCCAGGTTTATAATTGTCGATAGGAAAGCCAATCTCGACTGCTGTGGTCCCCTTGGGAAGTGGCATTGGAGAGTAAAACCCAGCTTATTCTACAGAAGAGACAGGATGCTGTGCTTCATTTTCTCACACCCCAACATTCTTTCATAATAGAAGCACAAATACCTCTCCAAAAGGAATTGTGCTAACTGTCAAGAGTAGGCATCTCATCGTTGCACACGACGTGGGCACAGAGGCCAGTGAGCCAGGATTGGGAAATACCAAGGATCCCGAGGAAGGGAAAGGGCTTTGAGAAGGAGCTGCCTCCCCTAAGGGGGCAGCAGAGCTGCTTCTAAGGCTCCAGGGCATTATCCCTCTCATACTGTGCTCCGGACCTGTGGAGGGAGTCTCACCCCCCAGGGACATCAAATGAGACCTGCACCAGCCTCTCTTTCAGCACCCACCCCTCAAATTGCACCTGTGTGTTGGATCACTCCTTTGGCTAATAGAAGCTTACAGGAGCCTAGGTCTGTGCCAGCTGGTCCTCCCAGGTACGATGAGACACGTGCTCACAGCCCCAGCTGGGCACAAAACTCTCGCCCAGGATGGAGAACTAACAGGACCCAGAGGGGTCTGCTCCTGGACAGACTGCCACTGAGGCTGTGTTGAACTTTCAGGAAAGCTTGCTTTGAGAATCCGTGCCATTACATTGGGATTCCAGCTCTCCCATTTTCCAGCTCTGTGAACTTGGGCAAGTTACTTCATTGCTCTCTGCCCCAGCTTCCCCCATCGTTAAACCAAAGAGGTACCTACCTCTTAACTGTACTGGGATTATTTATTTATTTTTAGAGAGAGAAAGGGAGGGTGAGAAACATCACTCAGTTGCCTCTCACACGCCTCCTACTGGGGATCTGGCCCACAACCCAGGTATGGCTCGTGACCGGGAATCAAACCCGGTACTCTTAGGTTCACAGGCCAGCCCTCAACCCACTGAGCCACACCAGCCAGAGTTCAATCACTTGCCTCTTGCATGCTTCCCCACTGGGGACCAAACCTGCAGCCCAGGCATGTGCCCTGAGGAATCGAACCTGTGACCTTTTGCTTTGTGCAACAGTGCCCAACCCACTGAGCCACAGCGGTCAGGGCATGTACTGGAAGATTTTAATGACGTATTTGTAAAAGCATTTGACGCAGAGCATATGCTCAATAAATGTTTCTTCCCTTCCATTAGCCTGGCAGAATATGTTTACCATGGAAAGCTCAGATACACAGAGGCCAGCCCTCTGCCTTGGCCAGGTGCCAAATTGGAGGGCTCTACATGACATGCTTAAGAAACAAAAACAGGAGCAGAAGGTTAAGTTAAACTGCTCTCTGCCCGCCCCCCATGCCATCCATCAGATACACAGTTGATCCTCTTGCTCCATGGGCGCATATATATATATATATATATATATATATATATATATATATATATATATATTTTTTTTTTTTTTTTTGGTGGGGGAGGTCATCTCTCTACACCAGGACTGCCATAGTCTGGTCCTCTTGTGACCAAAAGTAGTCATTTGCAGGACAGCTGGCATAAGGAACAGTTTTTCTCTGGGAAGCTAAGTAGTCCATGAAGTACTTTGAACTTTGCTCCCGCTTGTGTTAAACCCTCACAAATCCCCATCGCCCACCCTTTGCCTGGCTAACTTCTCCTCCTACTGACCTCCACCCTAAGTATTAATTCCTTAGGGGAGCCATCCAGATGACTAAACCGGGCCTAGGTGAGCACCTGTACTTTGCCTGAGCACTTTGCACACCTACAAGTCATGAAATGATTGCACATTTTGGTATGAGGACTTTTCCTCACTGGACTGGAACCTCCTGAGGGAGTGACAAGGCCTGCTTTGTTCAGCTCTGTAACTCTAGCACTTAGCCTGGTGCCTGGCACGTGGTATGCGCTGAAATGAGTTGTCGACTCACTATGTAATCCCTGTGGTCTCTCTCAGCCTTAGGATTGTAGCTTGGATCACGCAAGGCAGGCTGGTCCTCTGTAACCCCCAACGGCAAAGCCATGGCTAACCGGCCAGACACCATTCCGAGAGGGATTTGGGACACCCTGAAAGGAGACATCTCTTTTTTTAAAAAAAGATTTTATTTATTTTTAGAGAGAGGGAGAGAAACATTGATTGGTTGCCTCTTGCACACGCTCCAACTGGAGACCGAACCCACAACCCAGGCATATGCCCTGACCAGGAATCGAACTGGCGACCTTCTGCTTTGCAGGACAACACCCAGTCCTCTGAGGCACACCAGTCAAGATGAGACATCTCTTCCCCCCCACCTCTTTTTCTCTCCTTCCTCATCACCATCCCTAAGGAGGTGGTGACAGAATCTTGAGCAGCCATTCAGCCTCCACGACAGTGGAGAGGGAGAATGAGCAAGCAATTCTAACAGCTCTTTTGGGTTCTGACGAAGGAGAGCGAGCCAGAATGAACCCAGCACTAGCCCTGGGTGTTTCAGATCTCAGAACAAGGTCCTGAGTCCTGGGTGACAAAGACAAAGCCTGTAAGTGCCGCCTGCTGGCATACCGTCTGGTGGCAGATGTGAAAAAGAGCCCTAGGTCAGGAGTCACAAGAGCACAGACTCTGACCGCCAGGAGAAATGTGTTTCCTGGCGGAGTTCAGGAAGCTTCCCTCTTGCTGAGTGTTGGAGAAGGGTTCCAGAATGATCAGGAAGTGCAAAGAAAGAGGCAGCCCTGAAGGAACCATCCGTCAGAGGTTGAGATCGCCACTGCTCTTCTATGCGTTGGCTCAAAAATCAAATTCCATTCTCGATAAATTTCCTCATTGCATGCAAGCTGCTCTAATTTCAAGAGTGTCAAATACACAGCCAAATGCAATTACATTTTAAGCACAGCACTCACTTGAAATATAGCACAAATTTCTAAACCAATTTTAATCACATTACAGAGAGGGCAGGCATGCTCGGCAATCTGAAATTCCACCTTATCCAGCAAGTCTTTCCTGATTAGTTAGAAGAGTGGCCCATTTGCTGGCTCTGTTCTGCCTTCCCTCTGCTCTCAGGTACGCATTTATCCTTATGCTTACACATAACGTAGATGTGTTTGTTGATTATTTGTTCTGCCTTGATTACCTGTTCGCTCGGTTAGTCACACGCCCTCTACGCCTGAGCAGCCTTTCAGCTGTATCTTTCTGGTTCCCGTCTGTGAGCATAGGCCTGGCCCCGGATGCCTCTCTGGCAGGGCTTGCCCCAGCCCCACCCCTGCTTAATAAGTGTTCTTTGAGAATGAAAGCTCAGGGAGCCATAGGCCAGAGCTGGTGGTTGCTGGGACAATATGTGGCAGCAAGTGCAAGCTCTGCCAGAATTTAGGCACAGGTGATTTCCATCCGGGAAATGAGTCTAAGTGCCTTAGCATCACTCTGGCCTGTGAGATAGGCATGCAGCTTGGGGGTTAGCCTCCCCAGTGATGCCTGCGTACATATGCCTCCCATGGGGTGGCTGGAGAAAGGACTGTCTGGGTGCTTCCGGTGATGCTCAGCCCGCTGACCAAGACCTGGGGGGGACCACTTTCAGGGGGCAGCTGATACCTGGAGAAACCAGAATCTGGCTACTTAGAAGGTCTGCGACTGACTGGCCTCCAGATTGCTTCCCGTTGGAAAATCTGGGGTGCTGATCTCTAGGTTGTTCCAAAGGTCTGGAAGATCACCATTTGGGTGGGAAGGGATTCCAGACTCCACTGACAACCTGAATCTCATGCTTGCTCCTGCTGGCTTGGGTCTCTCTGTCTGTCTGTCTGTCTGTCTCTCTCTCTCAGTGTGTGTGTGTGTCTCTCTGTCTCCTGTCTCTCTCTCTCTCTCTCTCTCTCTCTCTCTCTCTCTCTCGCTCTCTCTCTCTCTCTGTCACTCTTCCTTTTCTCACTCTTTCTTTTTTTTAAAGATCTTATTTATTTATTTTTTTAGAGAAAGAGGAAGGGGGGGAGAAAGAGAGGGAGAAAAACATCATCAATGTGCGGTTGCCTCTCCTGCGTCCCCCCACCAGGAACCTGGCCCAAAACCCGGACATGTGCTCTGACCGGGAATCAAACTGGCAACCTTTCATTTTGTGGGACAGTACCCTACCCACTGAGCCATAGCAGTCAGGGCTCCTTGTCACTTTTTCATCACTGCTCACTCCCCATGCAGATACAAAAACGTTCCCCCCCTTGACAAGCCCACACACTTACAAAGGTAATTTCACTTAGAAACAAAGGCAGAGGAAGTGGCCCAGAGCACAGATGTTCATCTCAGTGAGGGTGCTAAATCCTTTGCTCTTCTTCTGCTGGTGGCTGAGACAGGTCACAGGGCTCCAGCCCCATAGGAACTACTGTCCTCCCTGAGCCTCGCTCACGGGGATACCTAGGAGTTGAGTGACAACTTGCAGGCCCTAGCATCAGACGGAGGAGTTGGAGGATCGAGGTGGACTTCACGGAGTAGACAAATGACTTATTTTTTTCAATTACAGTTGACATTCAATGTATTAGTTTCAGGTTTACAGCATAGTTATTTAGACATTTATATAACTTATGACATGATCCCCCCTAGTAAGCTTAGTACCTATTCTGTGACTACTAATTTGTAATACATTTGTTTTTATTTTTATTTTTATTGTATTTTTTCCATTACCCTCTATCCCCCTTATACGCCCCTCCCCCTTGCAATCACCACACGGTTGTCCTTTTTCCTTTTTATGTGATCCGTCCAACCCCCGCCCCCGCCCCCAACTAGCTGTCATCCTGCTTTCCATCTGTGAGTCTGTCCCCATTTTCCTTGTTAGTTCCGTTTGTTCATTAGATTCCACATATGAGCAAGATCATATGGTATTTGTCTTTCTCTGACTGGCTTATTTCACTTAGCATAATGTTCTCCAGGTCCATCCATACTGTAGCAAAGGGTAAAACTTTTTCCTTTTTTACAGCTGAGTAGTATTCCATTTTGAAATGTCGCATAGTTGTTTTATCCACTCATCTACTGATGCACACTTGGGCTGCTTGCAAATCTTGGCTATTGTAAGTAACACTGCAATGAACACAGTGTTTTGGTTTTCTTTGGATATATTCCCAGCAGTGGTATTACCGGGTCAAAACACAGTTCCGTTTTTAGTTTTCTGAGGAAATTCCATACTGTTTTCCACAGTGGCTGCACCAGTCTGCATTCCTACCAACAGTGTAACTAGGGTTCCCTTTTCTCCACTTCCTCTCCAGCACTTGTTTGTTGATTTGTTTATGATGGCCATTCTCACAGGTGTGAGTTGGTATCTTACTGTGGTGTTAATTCGCATCTCTCTGATGTCTAGTGATGCTGAGCAACTTTTCATTTATCTCTGGGCCTCTGTATGTCCTCCTTGGAGAAGTGTCTATTCAGATCCTTAGCCCATTTTTTAAAAAAATTTTAAAGATTTTATTTATTTATCTTTAGAGGGGAAGGGAAGGAGAAAGGGAGAGAGGGAGAGAAACATCTATGTATGGTTGCCTCTAGTGCATGTCCTGCTGGGAACTGGCCCGCAACCCAGGCATGTGCCCTGACTGGGAATCAAACCACGATCCCTTGGTTCACAGGCCCGTGCTCAATCCACTGAGCTACACCAGCCAGGGCCCATTTTTTAAATTGGATTATTTGTCTTCCTGGCGCTGAGTCATATGAGTTCTTTATATATTTTGGAGATCAAACCCTTGTCCAATGTGTCATTGGCAAATATGTTCTCCCAAGTGGTCGGTACCCTTTTCATTTTGATGATGGTTTCTTTAGATGTGCAGAAGCTTTTTAGTTTGATGTAGTCCCATTTGTTCATTTTTTTTTCCTTTATTTCCCTTGCCCTAGGAGATATATCAGCAAAAATATTGCTACATGAGATGTCTGAAATTTTCCTGCCTATGTTTTCCTCTAGGACTTTTATGGTGTTATGATCTATATTTAAGTCTTTTATCCATTTTGAGTTTGTTGATGGTTTCCTTTGCTGTGCAAAAAACTTTCTAGTTTGCCCTGGCTGGCATGGCCTCATACCATGAAGAGAAAGGTCACCAGTTCAATTCCTGGTCAGGGCACGTGCCTGGGTTATGGGCCTGGTCCCCAGTTGGGGGCATGTGAGAGGCAACTGATTGATGTCTTTCTTTCACATTAACGTTTCTCTCCCTCTCTTTCTCCCTACCTTATCCTCTCTCAAAAGAAATAAAATCTTAAAAAAAAACTTTTTAGTTTGACATAGGCCCACTTGCTTATTTTTATTTTTATTTTTTTTAGTTTCCTTTGCCTGGAGAGATATGCCCAAAACAATAGTACTAAGAGCAATGTCAAAGAGTTTACTGCCTATGTATTTTATAGGAGTTTTATGATTTTGAGTCTTATATTTAAGTCTTAATCCCTTTTTAGTTTATTCTAGTATACAGTGTGAGAAAATGGTGTAGTTTCATTTTTTACATGTGTCTGTCCAGTTTCCCCAACACCATTTATTGAAGACTGCCTTTGTCCTGTTGTATATTCTTTCCTCCTTTGTTGTAGATTGATTGATCACATAGTCGTGGGTTTATTTCTGGGCTCTCTACTCTGTTCCACTCATCTATATGTCAGTTATTATGCCAGTACCAGGCTGTTTTGATTATTATAGTCTTGTTGTATAGTTTGATATCAGGGAGTGTGATACTTCCAATTTTATTTTTATTTTTAAAATATTTTATGTATTTATTTTTGGAGAGGGGGAGGCAAAGGAGAGAGAGAGACAGAGAGAGAGATTTGTGAAACATCAATCAGTTGCCTCTTGCACCCCCTGAACTGCAGATTGAACCCACAACCCTAGTAAGTGCCCTCACCAGGAATCAAACCGGCAACCTTTTGGTCTGTGAGACAACACCCAACCCACTGAGCCACACCACTCGGGACCCCACACATGACTCCTTTAAAGTCCTCTGGGGATCCACACTTCAGCTGCCAGACATAAGCATGTCAGCCTCTGTGCCCAGGAAGCCCCTGTGGCCTGCCTGTGCTCATCTTCCTTCACGTATTTCCTAATTCTCTTTTCTTGCCCCCTCCCAAGGGCTTTTGGGCCATGCTTTGCAAAAGAATCACACCCACAATCTTTCCCCCAGTGTCTTACTCAGGTCTTTGGTTGGTATTGTTGCTGTGGAATCACAGACCCAGAGCCCAGCAGTGCTCCTTTCCGGTATGGTAGTGACACGGCAGCAGATGACCAGCAGGCCAGTCACCAGCAGCCAGGTCCATGTGGCCCAAGGCCCCCATGCCTCCTGCTGGGGGGGCTGTGATCAGCCAGCAGTCAGGCCCAGGATCCTTCCTGCCTGCCAAGAGATGCACTCTGGCCCATCTCTAAGTCTGGTGCAGTCACCCTGACCCTAAGCGAAGCATCTAGCAGTGGAGAAGATTATTAGAAATAGCCAAGCTTGTGAAGTGGCCCAGGTGCTTCCTTAGGAAGCATCCCCGAAGGGCTGCAGGGGGCCCTTTGGAGGCACTCCACTCCCACGGCAGCATGCCTCCAACACAGGTGCAACCACTTGTCCCTCAAGTTCATGGCTTCTAGCCTTGGCATAGTCTCCCATCACCAGCAGGGAAAATACTGAATAATAGTTCCCTAGAGATGCAGAGGTAACACGGGCAGAAGGACATTTGAGAAGTCAGGCCTAGCCTCCGAACTGGCGATGCCATGGGGCAGTGGGCCGTCTCATTCTGGAGACAGGTCCAGGCCAGGCCAAGGTGCTGAAGGGCAGGAAGCCTGCCCAGGAAGTCTCTTGGGAAGGCTGCGTACTTGGGTCAAGTGGGATATGCCAAGAGGATGTTACGCAGGTTGGATGTTGTATCGTGGCTGCTGTATTTTGCTGTGTATAATGCGGTCCTGTGTATAATGAGCACTCATGTTTTTGGCCCAAACATTCAGGAAAAAAATCTTGAGTTTTAATTTTTTTATTTAATTAATTAATTTATTTATTTATATTTACAAACAAAACTGATGATCGTATTCCATGGTATTATTTTGCATACAGATATCATTATTGCTTTCTAGAGTTACACTTTTAACTCAAAAGCATAAATAAAAGAATTAAAAACAGTTACATAGATACGGAATTAGTACTACCTATGTGTAAGGCATGTATTGATTTTTCTGTTAAAAATTTGGGTGAAAAACTGCGCCCTGTACATGGCAAAAATACAGTACTTCCAGGCAGATTCCACATCTTGGGAGCAACTGGCAGCCCCTGAAGCTGGGGCCAGGGCCTTGATTGTAGGAAGGCCAGGCAGCTGGCAGAGGGGTTCAGATACAGGAGACAGTATTGACTGGGGAGATGCGGGTAGGTCCGCAGCCAGTTATGAAAGACTGATGTCTAATAGCTGACATTTAGTGACCCCACGGGATTCACGAGGTGCTCCCACAGGCTGGGGAGGCCGAAGGCAGAGATATGAAGACTTCCTGGCCTGAGTGACTGCCTGCAGCAAGGACAAACCAGTACGTTTCCAGAATGTCGTAGTTCGGGTTTATAGCCAGTTACAAAGGGGATGCCCCGGGCCAGGTGAGTCATGTGGTTGGCGGAGACATTTCGGCTCTCCCGAAATTGGACTTTGGCTACCTAGTGAACAGTCATGTCACTGTGGAGGCAGTTGGCTGAGGGGTCCACACCTGAAGGTGACAGAAGGACTAGAGTGCTTTGTCGTTAGCCAGATGGTTGTGGTCCAGAAAGTTGGATGCCAGGATGAGGGAGCAGAGCCAGTGAAGCTGGCCGAGGGCCTGTGAGGGTCCCCCCGCACCCCGGCAGCCTTTCCGGGATGCTTCAGCTGGCAGTCCAAGCATCAGTCTGGCACCAGTTGCACTGTCCCCCACCTACCCCCAGCCCCAGGACTTTTAGAAGGCTGTGAGGGAGGCAGAGTTGTTTCACACTGCATGGGAACCATACCAGCAAAGTTTAGAAGCCGAGGCCCTGACAGGAAACACTCAGCCTGGCTGTTTCCGTCAGGGAGAGAAAAGAGAATCCTGGCCCTGGCTGCGTTGCTTAGTGGGTTAGAGCATCGTCCCCGACACACAAAGGCTGTGGCTTTGATCCTGCTTAGGGAGCACACAAGAATCAACCAAGGGCCCTGGCTGGTGTGGCTCAGTGGATTGAGCGCCGGCCTGCAAACCAAAGGGTCACTGGCTTGATTCCCAGTCAGGGCACATGCCTGGGTTGTGGGCCAGGTCCCCCAGTGCAGGGCACAATATGCAACCACACATTGATGCTCCTGTCCCTCTCTTTCTCCGTCCCTTCCCCTCTCTAAAAACAAATAAATAAAATCTTAAAAAGAATCAACCAAAGAATGCATAACTAAGTAGAACAAATCAATGTTTCTCTCTCTCTCTCTCTCTCTCTCTCTCTCTCTCTCTCATCAATCAAAAACTATGTCCTGTGAACCATGCCTTGAGAAAGCAGGGTAGAATTAAGGAGGAAGAGCTGGTCCCCATTTGCTGATAAAGGAAGGTCGTGAACCCCTTCTTTGTCGGTGCGATATATGTACGTCACCTCATTCCAAGAAGTAAGGGTGGTTATTCTGGTTTCACAGATGATAACAGAAGCTCAGAGAATTCAAGTGACCTTCGCGGTATACAGGATTTAAGCCAAGTTGGGCTGACTCAAGCCCCATGCCCTTTCCACTTTTTATCTTGCCTCCTTGAGCGCATCTTCTTCTGGTTCAAAGAGCCCTTGTTCTCTATGGCAACAGGAAATTTGTTTCTATCCATGAATGTATCAGTGGATCCTACTGCACAATGCTATCGATGCAATTCTTGAATGTGAGCGCTACAAGAGACCTTAGAGACTCATTTGAAAGCTGAAACAACAAAAGGCTCTGAGAGGGGAAAAGGCTCGTCCCAGGGGCTAGCAAACCTGAGTCTGCCCCTCACCCTCTGCCTCAGGTCAGGGTGAAGAAAGGAGAGAGAGGCAGCAGGGAATCCGTTTCTGGAGTCTTTAGGTGGGCCCTGCATATCCCTAGTTGCTCTCACTTGGAGATGCGACCCTACGCAGGACAGGAGAAACCTATCTCTAGCCCTTTCTGTTTTGTTTTTTTTTTTTTAACATTTTATTTATTTATTTAGAAAGAGGGGAAGGGACTGAGAGAGGGAAAGAACACCCATGAGAGAAACACCAATCAGTTGCCTCTCGCACGCCCCCTACCCGCGACCTGGCCCACCGCCCAGGCACGTGTGCTGACCAGAAATCTGTCAATCTTCCTGTCTGCAGGACGATGCGCAACGCACTGAGCCACACCAGTCAGGACACTAGCCCTTTCTCTTGGGAAAAGGGTCAGCCAGGGAGGTTGTCCTCCCACCCCAACCCCTGCTCGTTGTCCCTCTGACCCCGAACATAGGTTACTGGGGATAAATGGGTTTTGAGGTAAAAACAGGTGGGTTCAATTCCTGACTTCACCACTAACTAGCCTAATTATCTTGGACAAATTCTGTTCCCCAAGCCTCAGTTTTCTTGCCTGTAAAATAACTGCACTGCCCTTGGCTGGTGTGGCTCAGAGGACTGATTGCTGGCCTGTGAACCACAGGATCCTGGTTCAATTCCCAGTCAGGGCACATGCCCGGGTTGCGGGCCAGGTCCCCGGTTGGGGCCATGTGAGAGGCAACTGATCGATGCATCTCTCACACATCAACGTTTCTCTCCCCCTCTTTCTCCCTCCCTTCCCCTCTCTCTAAAAAGAAATAAATCTTAAAACAACCATACTAATACCTCCTCATAATGTAGTTGTGGGGATGCAATGCAGTGACACCTATAAAGCACTTGACACAAAGTGTGCAGCTATAAGTATTTATTCGTCTCTTTTTTATTCACCACAAACTCCCATTTTCACCCCAGTCTGGGTCAGGAAGGCAAAAGCAGCAGCCTCGGGCAGCGGGTGCAGGATTTTTGCTGCTGCCGGTGAGCTGCAGAGACAGAGCGAGGCCCGGAGCAGGCTGAGTGCTGGCTGGGCCTTGCTGTTGGGCTCCTTCCATTTTCCTCCAAACCATGAATGTGGGCTGGACCTTGGGTACTTTTATTTTATTTTACTTCTATTTTTCTTTTGTAGAGAGGGAGAGAGGGAGAAGGAGAGGGAGAGGGAGAGGGAGAGGGGGAGAGAGAGAGAGAGAGAGAGACATCAATTGGTTGCCTTCTCCCACACGCCGCAACCAGAGATCGAACCTGTAATCTGGGTATGTGACCTGACCAGGAATCAAACCTTTTTGGTCTAGGGGACAATGCTCCAAGCAACTGTACCACACTGGCCAGGGGCTTGGGTACTCCTTTTTTTATTAAAGATTTTACTTATTTAGGGAGAGGGGAAGGGAGGGAGAGAAACATCAATGTCTGGTTGCCTCTCACACACCCCCTACGGGGACCTGGCCCACAACCCAGGTATGGGCCCTGACTGGGAATCGAACCGGTGACCTTTCGGTTCTCAGGCCAGCACTCAATCCACTGAGCCATACCAGCCAGGGTGAGCTTGGGTACTTTTAAATAGTCCATGCCAGATCGAGAAGTGCTAACATAGGATGACGAAAGCAAGACCCAACAATTTTCCCTAGAGGAAAAACAAGGCAGAAAAAGTACGGGCAGAGGATGAAGGCCTTTTAAAGTGCAAAGGAAACAGAAGCGTTAGTGGGCTCTTTCAACATCTTGGGGTAGCAGGAAATGAACACACTAGCCTGTAAGTTTCCTTCATTCTTTGGGTGACCAGTATAAGGAAATCCCTTCCATGGAAGGGAAATCCAAGTTCTGATAAACTGACCAGCGTCTCAGCCCGTGTATCATGAGACTCTAGCTCACGGATGAGAGGTAAGTCAGAGGCTGGGGGCCAGGCTGAATCTGGGATAAGTCCCACCACTTGGCAGGTATTGTGCTGCGTACCCCTCTCTCTTCTCATTCAATTGATGTTGAGCCTTGTGGGGAATAGAAGAGCCTCAAGTGTCACCCATATTTTTAAAAGATTTTATTTATTTATTTTTAGAGAGGGGAAGGGAGGGAGAGAGGGAGAGAAACATCAATGTGTGCTTGCCTCTCACGTGGCCCCCACTGGGGACCTGGCCCGCAACCCAGCCACGTGCCCTGACTGGGAATCGAATCAGTGACCCTTTGGTTTCCAGACCAGCAATCAATCCACTGAGCCACTCCAGCCAGGGTTCACCCATATTTTTTAAAAAAATGGTGCCATGACTTCTCTGGCCATAGCTTTCTTTCTTTTTCAGATGAACTCTTAGAGAAACATGGTTGCTGATGTCTCCCTCTGGGCAGGGGGGGGGCACGGAGTACGTCCCTGGGTCTCCACCTCCAATATAATTCTCTACTCTAAGCCTAGCTCCTGTTTCACCTGCCTCCAGTCTCTGCTCCCCTCAAGGCATCTGGGCCTCCAAGCAATAATTGTAACCATTCACTTCCTTGCTTGAAAACCTTGGGGGGGGATGGCTCCACAGTGTCTGCCAGATCAATTCCAGCTTCAGTCATCAGGCACCTGAGGCCCCTTGTGATCTGGCCCCTGCTGATCTGTTTTCGTATCTTGTGCATTTCAGGCATACCTAACTACCTACGGCCACTGCAATACACCCATGTGGGTTCCCACATCTCTTTAGTTGAACATTCTATTCTTTATTCCTGGAATTCTCTTTCCATCTGGACTTTCTGGAAGAATTTGACCTGCCCTGCAAGTCGCAACTGAAATGTGATCTCTTGGGAAGACTTCCTTTATCTCCCAATTTTGGCTTGAGCCTTCTAGGCACCTGGACGGCATGCTGCTCATACTTGTTGTCATTACTGGTCTTGTTTATCCCCACCCGAGCCCCAACTGTTCTTCAGTTCAGCCTTATTCTATACCAGGCTCTCTGCTAATGTACATGTGTTATCCCATTGCATCTTCACACCACCCTGCGAGGTTGGTACCATTATTACCCCATTTTACAGCTGAGAAAACTAAGGCTTAAAGACTCTAGGTCAGGTATTGAACACCACCCAGGATACAGGATTAATAAGCAGCACTGTGGAGATCCAAACCCAGGCTGACTCACAAGGCTTAACCCTGGTACTTAGGTGCCTCGTCTTTACCAGGTTAAGGGGTGTAGTAACTCTGGGAGAGACTTGCTAAATCCTGGCAGAAGTAGAAATGAAATCCCTTTAGGGCCATGTGCCCTGATGTCCTTAGAGGTTGCAGTGGCCTTTGAGGGGCAGCCCACTGGCCAGAATCTGTGGCTTCTTCTCTTTGAGACAGAGCAAAGCAGGTCAGGGAAGAAACTCGTACCTTCTAAAGGGAAAATCAAGCAAAGTTTCAGGTACTGATGCTGCCTACTTCAACAGCTTCCAGAAAATCCCCTGGTCATGCCTAGGCCAACGTCCAATAGTCCTGGGCAAGACAGTCACAGGTGTCCGGAGAAGTCCTGGAAGGAACAAGTGAGGCCAGAATTCAGGCTCCAACTGCCACCTGGTGGTCAGTCTTGGAGCAGCACAAGCCAAGGGTGGAGAGGCTGCTCCAGTGAGCAGGGAGTCGGGTGAAGGGTGCTCAAACCTCCCTGTGACTTCCCATATATTAATTCAAAATAGAACTTTCAAAAAGGAAAGCCCTGGCTGGTGCGGCTCAGTGGATTGAACGCCGGTCTGCGAACCAAAGGGTCGCTGGTTCCATTCCCTGTCGGGGCACATGCCTGAGTTGTGGGCCAGGTCGATGTATCTCTCACATGTTGCCGTTCCCTCCCTTTCTTTCTTTCTCCCTCCATTCCCCTCGCTCTGAAGTAAATAAATAAAATCTTTTGAAAAACCCTAGAAGAAAAACCCAAGAAGAGATTCTAAGCAATAAACTTAGAGTGTTTGATCAGAAAAGTTTGGAGAGAAAAAATTGGATACCTCCACCATGTCACTTACAAAAAACCCACCTTAACAGTTTTATTCTAGCATTCATACCTGAACAATCAGTCCCTCAGTGAGATCAGAATTATTTATGATCCAACATTAAAAGAGGATATTTAAGATGACAATTAGTCCAACACTCTTATTTTACAATGGGAAAAACAGAGGCTCAGAGACAGGAGGCTACTTGTCCAAGGTTGCACAGCAAAGCACAATGGTGGAAAGAGAGTCATCTAGGCCCCCAGTTTCAGTGAGATGCTAAGGGGCTTGGCAGGGGATGCAAGGCCCAGTGCCTTCACCTCTGTGAGCCTTTCTGCCTTAAACTCCGTAAAATAGCTGGTAATGAGTTCAGTATGTACAGTACCCAGCCCAGTGCCTGGCACATCATTGGTGCTGAATAAACTGGAGTTTGTCCTTTGTTGAGAGAGGGGGGTCACCTTACCTTCAAAGCCAGGAGGATCAGAGACAAAGACTATGGCCACAGCAGGGAGCCACCCTCCACTGTCCTGGGTTCTAGACCTACAGTGGGGATTGAGCCTGTTGATATCTGGGGGGGGGCGGGGGGAGGGCCGAGGGTCACCATGGAGATGAGTGAGGCAGGGGCCAGACTTTCAGTTTCTATGGTGACAGCCTGAGAAGCAGAATGTGATCTGGAACAAAGGTTGGGGAGCATGGAGTTTCTTTCTATGGGGATGGGGAGGGGACTCTCTGAGGCTCACCTAGGGGTGAAAGTAGGGGAATGGGAGAAATGAAGACGCTCATCTCCATAGTGACAGATGGGGGAGGAGTGGAATCACCTAGGGAACAGCGGGAGGAAGCTTTCTATCGCTCATGTTAGAAGGTTGCTAGGGATTCCATTAGACCTATTTAAATGTTTTAAATGTCCCTCCCACCTTGGCTGTTGTGGCTCAGTGGACTGCGTGCGGGACTGTAAACCAAAGGGTCATCAGTTCGATTCCCAGTCAGGGTACATGCCTCGGTTCTGGGTAAGGTCCACAGTTGGGGGGTGTGCAAGAGGCAGCTGGTTGAAGTTTCTCTCACACATCTATTTTTCTGTCCCTCTCTTTCTCCCTCCCTTTCCCTGTTTCTAAAAATAAATAAAAATGAAAAGATCTTTAAGAAAACTCCCATATATAACAGGATGTTTTAATTTGGTGTGATAAAGTGTTTTACACACAGAAACACAATGAACAACTAATTTTTACTACTTTTTAACCACTTTTTAATCTTGGTATCATCCCAAAATAAGATGCAATACAATACTTATGACAATTTGAATATATAATATGTACTCTGACAGCATTAATAATTGGCAACTATCATAAAGACTGTCATTTTGGAGGCCATATAAAAATGGCTTACAAAGTTCAGGACCAAATTAAAATTCTGGACATTTTTTTTCCTCTTAGACAACAGTAAAGCTATGTCTTCATCCCAGCAAATGCACAGGAACAAATTTTCTTTTTTTTAAAGATTTTATTAATTTATTTTTAGAGAGAGGGGAAGGGAAGGGGAAAGGGAGGAAGAGAAACATCAATGTGTGGTTGCCTTTCCCATGCCCCATCCTGGGGACCTGGTCCATAACCCAGGTATGTGCCCTGACTGGGAATCGAACCAGTGACCCTTTAGTTCGCAGGCCCGCACTCAATCCACTGAGCCAGACCAGCAACAAATTTTCTTCATTCTCACACTTAACTGTTTCCAGGTCTCCTCCACAAGTACTCTTTGTTCTTTGAATCCCTGGCCAAGGCTGACCCCAGAAGTTCAGCTTAACTAGAGTCATAAGAAGTGTCAGACAAGTCAAATACTAGGTAATTTTCCAGAGCCTCCCTTCTCCTCAGCTTCTAAGTGGAGGAGGGAGCGTTGTAAGGGGAAGTTTATTCGAATCATCTGGGAAGCTTTATCAAGCTACACTTGTGTCCCACTCTCCTCTCCATCTTGCGAAGCATTGTTTTATAGCTAAGGGCTTCATTCTGCCCCACATAAAAGGCCCTGTCCATCTTTTTTAAAGCCACTGAATTTAAGATTGATGGAGTGAAAACAATTGAATTTAGAAGACACTGGCTTTGTCACAACTGGTTGGGCAAGTCAATGAACCTTTCTCGTGTCAGTTTTTCCCTTGGATTTTTGAAGTCCCCGTCCAACTTTGAAATTCTCTGACAGCATGTCATGTGTAAGAAGCTTTCTGAATTCCTGCCATAGAATGACTTGTCATTTCTTAAGTTTTCCAACAGCCTCTGCAATGTGACATATGCCCTAGTTATATACTGTCCTATATTGCCCTCTAGTTGTTTTTACATGAAAAATGTTTTCTTTTTAAAAAAATATTTTCTTTATTTTTAGAGAGGGGGAAGGGAAGGGAAAAGAGAGGGAGAGAAACATCAAAGGTGTGGTTGCCTCTCATGCACCCTGCATCGGAGACCTGGCCTACAACCCAGGCATGTGTCCTGACCAGGAATTGAAACAGTGACACTTTGGTTTGCAGGCTGGCACTCAATCCACTGAGCAACACCAACCAGGGCAAAAATGTTTTCTTCTTAACCACATTTAGTTTAAAAGCTTACTTTCCAGAGCAGGACAACTTGAGGTGTGTTCAAAGGTAATCAGTATGTACTTATATTGATTTGTTCAAAGCAAAGACTTCCCCAGATTGTATTTTTACATCAGCACTGTGCAGTGGAAATAAAACGTAACCACAAATGTGAGCCCGTTTTGTCAATTTAAGTTTTCGAGTAGGCACATTAAGTAAAAAGACGCAAGTGAAATTAATTTTAACATATTTAACCCAAATATACAAAATACAAGCATTTCAACAGTGTAGTCAGGGTAAACATTGAGATATCTTATATTCTTGTTTTGTAGTAGTTTTTCAAAACCTGGTGTTTCACACTTACAGTACATCTCAAATCAAAATAGCCACATTCAAGTGCTCAATAGTCCCACGTGGCTAATGGCCAGTGCAAGTTCTGCACAACTGGGCTGCTTTCCAAACCGATCACTTATTTTTCTGTTCACATGACACTGAGCTATCCAGAGGGGTGCAAAAATTAAGACTCATTCTGGTAAGGGCGCTAGATTTGTCCATCACTAACGGTAATACAATGTTGTAGGTGCTGTCTGAGAGATATGCACAGAACTGTGACTTGGCTGGGAGGTGGGGCAAGAAAGGTTTCACAGGGGAAAACTTGAAAGAAGTGTGTGTGGGGTGGGTGACGTGAAGGGAAAGTGATGGGAAAGGACCGGGTGGGAGGATCCCAGAGCTCCAGCTGTGGCTGGATAGAACTCAGAGTGGGGCGCTACTTGCACTTCGCGCTCGCGCGCCCAGACCTGCGGGCCCAGGGTGCAGCGAGGCGGCTGGAGCCCCGGCCGCCGCGACCCCGAGCCTGGCAATCGCACGGCAGGGAGAGGCGCAGGCCGCGCCGGTTCCGGAGGCGCGCCGGGGCACGCTCAGAATTCCGCCCCGCCCCAGCCGGGCCTCAGGGCCACGGAGCTTCCCAGCCCCGCATCGGCGACGAGCAGCTACCCGTAAAACAGCGCCGAGGGTCCTGCTCCCCTAGTAAGGGGCAGCTCGGTTGGAAATTTCGATTCCAACCGATTCAATGGAAACGGATGCCAGAGCCGGCAAACAGCTGCTTCCGGCGGACCTTGGGCGCTCTGGGAACAAAGGGCGACTGCCGAGGTAGGGCTCCTTCCGGTCTCGTTGGTCCTCGCGGAGTGCTTTCCCTTTAACCCCGGAAGTGAGGTCTTCCTGCTTCCTCCCTCCCGCAAGATGGCAGCCGCCGAAGAAGAAGAGTTACTGCCGCCGCGCCTCCCTGAGCTGTTCGATACCTGCCAGCGGCTTCTGGACGAAGTGGAAGTAGCGGCGGAACCCACCGGTGCCCGGGTAGTGCAAGAGAAGGTGTTAAAAGGATTACACCTCCTGAAGCAGTCGGCCGAGATGTTGTTGCAGCTTGACTTGTTCAGGTATAGGGAGAGGGTAATCGCTGACAATGAAGGTACCGTAATCGTGGTTACCAGGGGTGGAGCCATTGAGCCAGGGTGGAGGGAGAACTTTAAGACTAGCGACCTTTCGTGGCTACCTCCCACTGTGATCTCGTGTGCATTGTTTACATTCTCCATCTCTCTCCCGTATAGTCAATATTCCATGACTCTGTTACATAGCATGGGCTGTTTGCAGAGGCATTGGGTGTGACCACTCAGCCACGTTTCATTGAAGAAAACCGGCCGCTGTTCCCCTTGTCTCCTCCCTTTGCCTCATTCCCACCCCAACCCTCCCCTCCTCCAGGAAGCAAGGGCCACCGTTTGAATGACCAACTAGGCTTCACAGCCTCCTCTTTGCTCTTTCCAGCCATAATGAAGACTTGGAAGAGATTGCTTCCTCCGACCTGAAGTACCTGATGGTGCCAGCACTTCAAGGAGCGCTCGCTCTGAAACAAGTCAACCCCAGCAAGCGGCTAGATGATTTGCAATGGGCTCGAGAACACTTTTTAATCTACCTAACTCAGTGCCAACACTATCACGTGGCAGAGTTTGAGTTGCCTAAAACCAAGAACAACTCTGCTGAAAGTAACACAGCTAGTTCTTCCATGGCCCATCCTAACCTCGTTGCTATGGCATCTCAAAGACAGGCTAAAATAGAGAGGTGGGTCAATAGCTATAATTTGAAAACTGCCCAATGGCAGTGCTATTGGGGGAGGGGTGCATGTTTTTTTTTTAGGGGGTGTGGACAATGGTGTATGTTACTCTTTTGGTTTTTATTGGGCATAGCCCATGAGCAAACTCTACTGAGTTTTTCAAGAACCCTCTGCCTTTGCTGAGATGATCATATCTAAGCATTAGACTCCTTATGATTGCTCACAGCAGCAATGTACTTTAGTAGAATGCCTCCTAGTCTCTCCTATGGCACAACATAACAATATTCATATGGTACAATGGGGCAAATATCTCTGAAGGACACAATATCTTGTAGCTGTCGTCCCTGTAGGTTCCACTGATTGACAAGCTCCATTTTACCAGTGCTGGATCCAGGGGTATAACATCCCCAACTGATCTTAGTCTCGGTGCAGCCTCATCGTATGCCTTGAATAAGTTGCTTGCTCTCAGTTTAGTTAGTTTTTTTAAAGGTTTTATTTATTTGTTTTTAGACAGAGGGGAAGGGAGAGAGAGGGAGAGAAACCTCAATGTGTGGTTGTCTCGCATGCCCTGCACCGGGGCACTTGGCCCACAACCCAGGCATGTGCCCTAATCAGTGTCTCTTTGTTTCCCAGGCTGGAGTTCAGTCCACGGAGCCACACCAGCCAGGGCCTCGGTTTAGTTTTTTAAAAGCATTTAAAGAGTGCTCACAGTGTCTGGGAACTATGGTAGACACTGGGGGTACGGACTGAGTATGAGCCTTTCTATGAGTGTGGGTCATCTTTGCCTCAGAGAAGCATACAGTCTAGTGAGGAAAAGAGGCATCAGGGCAGTGTCAGCACAAAAGGATATGATAGAAAGATGTACAAGGTACTGTGACAGCAGACAGGAGGGGCACCGAGCCAAAGAGGGAGCAGGAGAGAAAAGCAGGCTCCCTGGGATAGGTGGCTCCTGGGATGAGTTGTTCAAGGATGAGTAGAAATATTAGCTAGAAGAAGAGGAAAGGAGGGTACTAGGCAACAGAGCTAGCCTTAGGAAGCTGCGGGGACATTACAGAGCTGTGCTGGTGTGGGGCTGTGTGGGTGGGGAATAACTATAAGCAATTAGGTGCTGTTAGAATGTGAAGGGGGTAGTGGAGAGCGGGGAGGAACGATCCTGAAGAATGTTGTAGCGTGCAGATCTAGGAGTGCTTGGGGTGCGGAGGAACGTGGGGGAACAACCTCATTGCTAGGAATGTGGGGAAAGGGTTTGAATCCCATCTCCACCATTCAATCACTCTGACTTTGGGTAAGCTGCTTAATCTTTCAGTGCCTTAATTTCCCCAGCTGTAAAGTTGGATAACAGCAGGTCCTTTCTCATGCATAAAAAGCACTCAAAGGCAGCTGTTGTTTTATCTTTGTAGCTGAGTACAGACAGTCAGAGACCTGGGTTCGAGACCCAGCTTTACTTAATAAGCCATTTAATTTCAGGTGACTCATTTAACCTGTCTGAGCCTCAGGTTTCCTCATATGTGAAATCTAAGTAGTAATGATACTTATAGGGTTCAGAAGCATAAATAAGATGAAGTACATAACACTGTTAGCACAGTATCTGCCACATAGTAAATATTCTGTAAATGTTACTTATGTTAATGTAACATTGATGTAATTAGTACAATGTTAACACATATAAATGTTAAAGTATTACATGTTAGTCCTTGTTAAAGAGCTTAGACTTTGGTGATTTGGATCCACTGGATTTTTTTTTTCTTCCTTCTTCCTTCCTTTTTTCTCTTCTCTTCTTTTCTTTTTTTCAGTAGCATGGCCATATTTGCATTTTCACTAGCACACCCCGGTAGCAGTCAGGCGCCAGTGTGAGGGGGCAGATCTGACACCATTAGTCCACACAGATGATAAGGCCCCACTGTGGCCATGCGATGGCAGAAGGCATGGGGGAGTATTTACTTAGGAGGGTTGCATCTATAGAAAACTTGGTGATCAGTTGGTTGAGGGCAGTGGGGTAGAAGGAAGCAGCACAGAAGATGGCCATGCTCCTGATTCAGGTGGATGGCTGAGGACCTCATTAAGATGGGGAATGGAGGAGGAAGAATAGGACAGGGGATCGGGGAAGAGCGAATTTGGTGTTGAGACACATTGCATTTAAGGTGCCTAGGAGGCATCCAAGTAGAAGTATTTGGTGGCATGAAATTCGGGAGAGACTGATAGCTGAAAGTGGGTTCATTCATTTGGCAAATATTTATTGAGCCTTTCCTGTGTGCCAGGGACTGTTCTAGGTCATGGAGACCCAAACAAGGGCATCCTCATGGAGCTTGTATTTTGGCGAGGAGGCAGACAGCTACTAAATAATAATGTAATTTCAGGTTGGGAGGGCTGTAAAGAATAATGAAGCGTGGTTAGGGACTAGTGAGTGAGAGTGGAGGATTTTCAAGGAAATGGGATAGACTTGTGGAAAGTGGAATTCAACATCATGTCCTTTGTAAGCAGGTGAGGGCAGCCCACTGGCGTAAAAAAGGTCATGTAAACAATGAGTTTGGTATCCAAATCATTATCATATATCCCCCCCCCCAAAAAAAAGACAGCGTGTGCCCTAGAGATAACAAACAGCATTGTGGAGAAAAACCAGGGAGCGATCACATCTGCTTGGAGTGATGGGGGAGGTTTCAGAAGGCAACAGCATTTGAGATGAGCCTTGACGAATAGTTAGAAATAGAGATTACAGATTTTCCTGAATGTACAAGTAATACTCATTGTAGAAAGTTGGAAAAACAGGATATTTTTTAAATTAACATAAACCTTCATCCTAGCACTCAGAGATGATCTTTGTTAACTTTCTGATGTATTTCCTTCCAGATATGTAGTTATTTTAGTTAATAAATTTGGAATAACACTATAAATACAGTTTTTTTTAATCTTTTCTTTAACCTAACATATTGCAAGCACTTCCCTGTGTCTTTTGAAACCATGGTATTTTAATAGTTACATAATATTTCATCCCATAGTTATACCATAAGTAATTAACGTAATCTTTTTTCTAAAAAAAATATTTAATTTTAGAGAGAGGGGAAGGGAGGGAGAAAGTGAGGGACAGAAACATCAATGTGTGGTTGCCTCTTATGTGCCCCCTACTGGGGGCCTGGCCTGCAACCCAGGCATGTGCTCTGACTGAGTATCGAACTGGCGATCCCTTGATTCACAGGCCGGCGCTCAACCACTGAGCCACACCAGCCAGGGCTAAACTAATCTTCTATTATCAAATACTTAGACTATGATTTGGTTTTTGTTTGTTTTTGCTATTCTGAGTAATGTTATGAACAAATATCTTTAACCGCATCTGTCACTGTTTCCTTAGCATAGATTTGTGGAAGGACCAGTGACCAGATTGGAGGTTTTAAATATTTTAAGACACTTGATGGTAACAGCATTGCTTTCTACAATAACAAATCTCAGAGCATGTCCCACTGCACTGGACTTGGTTAACACTTAGAAAATCCAATTGGACAGAGGAAAGTATCTCATTGTTTTGATTGGCATTTCTTTGGCTAGAAAACTTGATCTTTGAACAGTTTCTTTAAATGCCTGCCAGGCGAGATCAACATGATCTTTTTGCTAGTGGCTCTCACATTTATATCACTAGCCCAGACCACCCCTGGCGTTCAGACTTGTACTTCCAACACCATACACGGAAGTTTCACAGACAGCTCCAACTTAACCCGCCCTAAATCAAACCTTTGGCTTTCTAACCCACAAACATCCTCCTACACTCAGCTCTTCACTATCTTGGTAGGTTTACCACCGCTCACCCGCCTGTTTAAGCCAGACACTAAGAAGTTAGCTTCGGTTCCTCCCTTCTGAACCTCCACATGCCGTCCAGCAGCGAGGCCTGCCAGTTCTAGCTACAACGTGGATCTCACATCCTTGTGTTTCTCTCCATCTGCACCATCATACTGTGGTCTAGGCCACCAGCATCTCTCACCTGAAGCAGCCAAAGCACTAACTACAAGGCCCTGCCTGGTCCGGCGCCTGCCTGTCTCCGATGTCATCGTGTATCGCTCCCTGCGCTCATTAACTCCAGCCACAGTGGCGTTCTTTCAGTTCTTTGAACAGACCCAGCTCCTTCCTTCTATAGAGTCTTCGTGCATGTTCTCTTTGCATGGAATGCCCTTCGTTTAACTGTCTGTCGGGGCCTTGCCTTTCTCCCCTGCTAGAATGTACACTCCAGGAGGGCAGGAGCCATTTCTGTTGTTGGCTGCAGCATGCCTAGCACAGGGCCTGGTGCGTGGAAGGTGCTCAAGAAATATTTATTGTTGACAAGCAGGAGGAACAACGTGAGCAAAAGCCCAAGGCAGTTGGAGCTATGTACAGGGAATGGAGAACAGTCCCGTTTGGCAGAAGCTCGGAGGTCTGCATGAGGAAGTGATGTGTATAGAATACGGGCAAAGAGGAGACTGGCAGACAGAGAAGTTAACATGGTCTGGTAGTACCTCAACTGGGAAGAAGTAATAAACATGAAGGTATAGCTCTCAGAGCCGTAAGTCCTTCCTCCCTCGCCCCAAGACTTTACATAGTGACGTCATGCTACATAAAACACCTTTCTCTCGCCCGAAACCTTTTTCTTCGTGTATCTTTTCTACCCTCAATCCCATCTTGGAGGAGTAAGTGTAAGTCTGGTTGGTTAACCGCACCCACATTCTTTTAGAAGAAATGGAGTAGGGGTGTCAAACTCACTTTCACCTGGGGCCACATCATCAGCTTCTCGGGTGCCTTCAAAGGGCTGAGTGTAATTTTAGGACTGTATAAATGTAACTACTCCTTAACTGTTGAGTTGAAATTACATTGGGCCCTTTGAAGGCAACCGCGAGGCTGATGTGGCCCCTGATGAAAATGAGTTTGATGCCCCTGAAATAGAAGACTAGGAGCTAGGGAAGTGAGTCCAATTTTAAATGCTACTGAATTGAGTTCCTAAAGGGACAGCTGGCTGGCCATCTCCACAGACAGGTGGAACTGTGTAACTAAAACTTGTGAGACAGTTTTTGACTGATGCCGAAAGTATAGGTGCATGGTGGGTTTGTGTGATTTGCCAAGGGATAATGTGTGGAGAGAAAAAAAAAAACAAGGATAAAACCTTGAGGGCAAGTTCAGGGGGAAGGAAGGGAAAGAAAAGAGCAATCAGAGGTAAGAGACTCAACAAGGTCCAGACAGAAGTACCTGTAGAAGCCCAGGGAAGAGAGAGCAAAAGTCATGTCCTCGAAGCTTCTCCCTACCTGTTGCCCCTCCCAGATAGTGCAGTACTTCGTTTATGGCACTTACAATAACTGTGTGTTATTCTCTAGACTGGAAATTCCTAAAGGTCAGACCGTGAGTAATTGCATCTTGAGCATCCCAGCTGTATCACCGTATCCTTGGTGAGCCCAGTGCAGTAATTGCATTATAGTAGGTACTTGAGTGTGTCTAGGAGGGACAGATAGAGCGATCATCAGAAAGACAGAGGCAGTATGGCAGGTAAAGCCTGGACTTGGGAACCGGACAGACCTGGGGAGACCAGTCCAATTTCTTATTTTTTTTAAGATTTATTTTATTTTTAAACAGAGGAGAGGGGTGAGAAACATCCATGTGTGGTTGTTTCTCATGTGCCCCCCATGGGGGACCTTTGGTTCACAGGCCAGTGCTTAATCAGCTACACCAGCCAGGGCAAGACCAGGCCAATTTCTACCACTTCATGGGTGGGACATCGTCCAGCCCCTCCTAGCCTCAGTTTTCTTATCAGCGGACAATATTTGTATTACCTGGCTGCTTACAAAGCACTTCCGTGTGTGTGGTTCCATTGGATCCTCTTAACAACGCCACGAAGCAAATATTATCCCCGTGTTAGAGATGAGGACATGGACTCTGAGAATTGACTTGTCCAACTAACATAGCTAGTAAGTGCAGGGTAGGATTTAAACTCAAGTCTTTAAATTCCCAGCTCGGGTGCCATTTCCACTATAGCATAGAAGAAAAAGGGGTGGAACGTAGTTGGAGGAAGGTATTTCTAGGATGGGAGGAAAGCGCCTGTAGAGTGAAAAATCGTAACCAGTAATGATCGGGGCAGGTAACTGATGGAGCAAGGCCTGGAAGACCGTGGGTGGGGACTAGATTCACGGAAAAACGGGAATGGTAAAGACATTGCCTTGCCTGCTAAAGACAGCATGAGCACCCTGACTGCTGCGGCTCGGTTGGGTGGGTGGTGTCCTGCAAAGGGAAAGGTTGCTGGTTCAACTCCTAGTCAGGGCACATGGCTGGGTTCCAGGTTCAGTCTCCATGTACCGCAGAGGCAAGAAATTGATGTTTCTCTCCTTCTCTTTTTCCCTTCCCCTCTCTCTGAAAAAACACACACACAAAAGACAGCATTAGCTGCCCCATCCAGACAAGAGGAAGGAGGAAAGGTGAAGTTACAGAGATTTTTTAAAAAGATTGTATTTATTTATTTTTAGACAGAGGGGAAGGGAGAGAGAAAGAGGGAGAGAAACATCAATGTGTGGTTTCATGTGCCCCCCCCTTACTGGGGACCAGCCCACAACCCAGGCATGTGCTCTGACTGGGAATCAAACCAGCGACCCTTTGGTTCGCAGTCTGGCACTCAGTCCACTGAGCCACATCAGGCAGGGCCTATTTTATATTTTAAATGCATCAGATCTCACCACCTCCCTCTTGCAAGTCACTCTCTGTCACCTGGATTGTGGGAATGTCCTCTTAATCGATTCCCTGCTTCCCCTTTGCCTCCCAGCCCTGGTAGCCTAGAATCCACACACGCAGCCAGTGGCCCATATAAACAAATTTCCCCGTCACTGTCTTCCTGTCACGTGTTCTAACCCAGAGCCTCCAGTGGCTTTTCCACCACACTCCAAATGTCATGGCATTTCATGTATTGGGTCTTACTCCCTGCGGGGGTCTACAAATTATGGCCCTGGCTATCTGACCTCACTGCCAGTCATCCTGCTTCCCTTCCTGCCAGCCACGCTGGCCTCCTTGCGGCTTCTCAAACATGGCAGGCCAGGCCCTCTTCCACCTGGGACCTTCCTATCTGCTTCCCCCTCCTTAGAACAGACACCCTTCCAGAGGGAACCAAAAGTTTACCACCCTGAAGCTGCCTTTTTGCGGGTACAGATTTTAGGCTGTTGATTAAGAAACAAGACTCAGAACCTTTGATTTCTGCCTCCCCCCTAACCCTGGCCTGCCTGCCTTTCCTACCCAAGAGATTCAGCTAGAGAACCTGCTTCAGGAAGGAGGTCCAAGGATGCCGCCTTCTCCTGATTTGAATGAAGTTCTGTAAATAGCAGGGCTTTGGACAGGGGCCTGGTAGCCAGATCCCTCACTGTGTCCCACGGTTTCTGAGTCACCCAGGGGGATTTCCCTGCTGTGTGTGTTCCCCTCTTCAACTACACGTAAATCGCCCACTCTCACTTCTGAAATGTAATATCCTGTCCCCCCCCCTCCTTTCTCCTTTCTCCAAAAATGTCTTATATACCCAGTGTTGCTTCACTGTCTTTGGCATTTACACACTTATGTGAATTCCCATGCGTGTGTATTCAACCTTCATTTTCTGTTGTAAAAGGAAAACAAAACAGAAAACCCTTCTAGATATTGGCATCGCTTGCTTCCCTATATCTTCAAAGTCTTTGCTCGAATGTCACCTCTTCAGACAGGTGTCGCCTGATCACCTTGTGTACGATAGCAGCCCTACATTTCGCACCATCGCTCTCTCCACTTTACCTTACTTTTTGCTCCTTCATAGCACTCATCGCCGTCTGAGTCCTCATCTATTTATTTCTTTTTGTCCATCATCTCCCACTACAAGGAAAGCCTCAGGAGAGCAAGGGCCTTCTTGTATACACAGCTGTGTCACCGGCACTGAGAACAGTGCTTGTCATACAATAGGTATTCAGTAAATATTTGTGGAGTGAATGATGGATGAGGTACTAGAATGCGTCCTGAAAAAGGTAGGGTGGTTATAAGACTTTATATCACAGTAAGATGAGTCAGAAGAGCTGGGGATGTTTTGCCCAGCACAAAAGAGATGATCGGGTTTTTGTTTGTTTGTTTGTTTGTTTTTTTTAAGGCTATTTCACAAGGAATTCCTGCCTCAATGGCAGGTAATCGACCCCTGAGATTCTGTGACTCTCTGACCCCGGGATTCCGAAATGGACATTGTATGGTAGTCTGCCCCCAAGCTAGGAAAGGTTGATAGAAAATTACCATGGTGCTCCATCTATAAAGACGATGGGACGAGTCATTCAGATCACTGTTGCGGCTCTTTTTCTGGCTTCAGATGTATTTCTCAGCCCCTGCCAATCCCTTCCTTGCCTCGTCATCTTTTGTGAAAACTGCCTTGCTGGCAAGTTGTGGGGTAAAGAATCTATATTTTTACCAAAGCTGAAAGTAGTGTACTGACTGGCCTGATCACCTGCAAAGGTAAGATCTTACTGTGGCCTTCTTTCGAAGGACTACCTCTTCATGTTTAAGTTCACGGGTAATGCTTTTCTATGGCCCAGATACAAGCGGAAGAAGGAGATGGAGCATAGGCTGTCTGCCATGAAAGCTGCCGTGGAGAGCGGGGAAGCAGATGATGAGCATGTCCGTGAGTATTACCTCCTGCACCTGCGGAGGTGGATCAGCATCAGCTTAGAAGAGATCGACAGCATTGACCAGGAGATCAAAATCCTCAGGGAAAAAGACGCTCCCAAAGAGGTAAGTCTGGTGACTGGCTTTATAGCTCAAAAGTCAGAGATTTGAATGTTCTAGAGGGCAATAATCAAATCAAAATCCTTTTAAGTCTCCATAAAACCATTGTCCTTACTAAGATTAGTGGAATCAGCCCTGGCTGGTGTGGCTCCGTGGATTGAGTGCTGGCCTGCAAACCAAAGGGTCACCGGTTGGATTTTCAGTCCCGGCACATGTCTGGGTTGTGGGCCAGGTCCCCGGTAGGGGGCGCGTGGGAGTCAAGCACGCATTGATAGTTTTCTCTCTACTTGACAGCAGCGTCCCCCAGTGCTGTCTACCCTGTGACACACTGTTAGTCATTTGTAATTTTGCGACATGCCATGGGGGCCGGAGAGTTCTCTGAAGGAAAAGTTGGTTTTGGCTCTATGGGAGGTCTTGGCTGCTGAAGGAAGGCACAGGGCGATAGGCTTTTAAAATCTGCTTAAGTCAGATAAACAAAGGGGAAGAGAACTAGGATGGGCATGGAGAAGAAAAGCGGACTTGGAGGAGAGAGAGAAAAGAGGAGAAGATGATGAAATGAAAGACACGGAATGTGTTTTGCTTGGGGGAGGAATCGCAATTTGACCTTAACACCGTGATGCCCTCTCCCGCCTTTGGGTCACCCGAGTGTGAGACATGGCCAGGCCTTCTGTGTGCACAGTGTGGGGCACGGTGGTCAAGACAACGCAGTGACCGCAGCTTTTTCGGCTGCCTTTGACAAAATCATAACCCTGCTTTGGAGCTGCTGCTTCCAAAGATTAGGCTCTGCTGCCACTTACTTTTTGGCTCTGATATGATGTGAATCGAATTGAATGTATCAGCTGGTCACCGGCATGTGTTTAAGTCCTCAGAGAAACCTTCTCCTAATTTGATTTGTACTAATTAGCCCAGGAGCTTTTGCCTCAGGGTAACATCCACCTAGTTCCTCGTGTTAAAGGATCAAAGAAAGAGCAATTAGTGTTCCGAAGCCAGGAGGCCCCTTGAGCATAGCTTACCGTGTGTTTTTTTTAATGTTATTTATTTATTTATTTATTTATTTATTTTTAGAGAGAAGGGAAGGAAGGGAGAGAGAGAGGGAGAGAAACATCAATGTGCAGTTGCCTCTTGCACACCCCCTACTGGGGACCTGGCCCACAACCCAGGCATGAGCCCTGACTGGGAATCAAACTGGAGACCGTTTGGTTCACAGGCTGGCACTCGATCCACTGAGCCATGCCAACCAGGCTCTTAGCGTGGTTTTTAAACAGTGTGAGGCTGGACTCTTCTGGGTCCTCCCCTGCACCCCTCTTTGTTTTGTTGGTATTTTTTTCCCATGCTCTCTCATTTAGTATTGAGATTGGCCCTGGGCATGATGGAGCGCCAACCAAATACCTTTTCCTTGAGCAGACTTGGTGACATTGTGCACCCAGACAGCCAGGGTTCCTTGAAACATTTCTGTACAGCTACATCGGAAAAGTATTCACTCATTCTCCCCCAACCCTTGCATTTAGTTAGCAACGTCAATTTCATTTTCACCAGGGGCCACATCAGCCTTGCAGTTGCCTTCAAAGGGCTGAATGTAATTTCAACTCCTTAACAGTTAAGGAGTAGTGACATTTATACAGTCTTAAAATTATTTTGGCCCTTTGAAGACAACCGCAAGGCTGAGGTGGCCCCCGGTGAAAATGAGTTTGACACCCCCGCCCTAGGGGGTTCTTGACAGTTAACAGCATAATTACAATTAGAAGGGGTTTGAGAAGAACAGTCATACTTGAACTTCAGCACAGAAGGCCGGGCTGAGGAAAGGGGCTGAAAATTCAGCTCAAGGGAAGAAGGCTTTGGCATCTCCTTTGGGGAAAGTATTTTATTTTTTAAAGTTTTTTAAAGATTTTATTTATTTATTTTTAGAGAGATGGAAAGGGAGTGAGAAAGAGGGAGAGAAACATGCAAGAGATACAGCAATTGGTTGCCTGTCAGACACCCCTTACTGGGGGACTTGGCCCCCAACCCAGGCATGTGCCCTGACTGGGAATCGAACCAGCGACCTTTCAGTTCGTAGGCTGGCACTCAATCCACTGAGCCACACCAGCCAGGGTGGGGAGGGCATTTTAAATGCCAAGTAAACTTTTCCTTATGGTGAGATGATTCTGGGGAGAGATTTGTCTTTCTCTCAGCAATGTACTTAGGTGTCTTCAGCAAAGCTAAGCAATTGCCATCATCAGTATTCCGCTGCTGTGTCTCAGAGACTGATATGTAGGGAGTAAGTGACTTTTGAATCCAGGGCTTTTTAAGCACCCAAAGACCTGAGAGGCTGCAGAGTGGGGTGGGCAAAAGGCAGATACACTTCTGATAGTTAATTTCCTTTTTAGGCATCAGCTTCTGGCTCCACTCCTCAGGCCAGGCCTCCAATGAAACCCTTTATTCTCACTCGGAATGCTGCCCAAGCCAAGTAGGTTGTGCTGAAAAGTGGGTTGCCTTTGCAAGCCCCTTGCTTTTGTGGTCCCCTTGCAGTGCATGGTAACAGACAGAATGGGCATTGTTAACAGGCATGGCTCCACCTGGGAGGCTGTTCTTTCATCAAAGGGTTAGTATCTCTTCTAGTACTTTCTCTCTGTCTTCAGCAGGCATTTCCCTCACAAACCGGAGCTTCAGAAGAGGCTCAAAAGGAAACCAGTGAAAATAATCAGTCACTTAGTTGAATAATTAAAAACCAAATGAAGAAAGGGATCAGATGGAGAATTGTACCTTTCAAAATCGTTTCCTATCATGGTCTTCAGTGACAATTCTCCAAAGGACATGTGGGCCCATCTGAGTTCTTGAGACACTGTCCAATAGGGTGGCAAGAGAGTCTCCTTCCTTTGCATACCTTTTAGACCCACTGACTACAAATACACCTTCCGTGGCCTCCACACCACTCCGTGGGGCATTGGCCTCAGGGATTGCTTATTGGGAGATGATGTGGGCTCTTTATCGTCTCATGAAAACTCTTGACTTTCATGCCCCTTCCTGGATGCCTCTTTTTACAGATCCCCCTAGGAGCGTTCGCACAGCTCCTCAGCAGTTGGCTGGTTAGGGGAGGGAGGATGAACCAGGCCCGGGCTTTGTCAATGAAGAGAAGACGCTTTTTACTACCGTCATTTGTGTTGTTTTCTTAATACTTTGTGATTCTTGCAGAGTATTTGGAGCTGGTTATCCAAGTCTGGCGTCTATGACAGTGAATGACTGGTATGATCAGCACCGGAAGGTGGGAGCTTTACCAGATCAGGGAATACCCAAGACAACCTCAGGTATGAAGGGCTGGGAGGAACACAGTTCCACTGCTGGGCACTTACTCCCCAGCGGTTAAATTCCAACCAAGTGTCGCCATGTTTTAGGAGTGGAAGTAATCTGGACAGAGATTCTGAGCAACACCAACACTCTAGGCAGTCTTTTACTTCATGTATTAGTAAAATAAACAGCAGATGATTCTGGGAGAATGGGGGCAGTGGACAAGTGTAGTTTTCGAAGCTCTCCAAATATCATGGCAGAAAAGCACATGGAACAGCTAGATAGCAAAATCAAAAATCCACAGAGAGCAGTTCCACTATATGAGGGGCGTCAAACTCATTTTCACCGGGGGCCACATCAGCCTCGAGGTTGCCCTCAAAGGGCTGAATGTAACTTTAGGACTGTGTAAATGTAACTACTCCTTAACTGTTAAGCAAGAGCTCGGCACTGCTGCCTGGTAGAAACAAGGTGGAGGGCTGCATTCAGCCCTCGGGCCTTGTGTTTGCCACCTGTGCTCTATGGTATTAGCAGAGAAGGTTGGATTAGGTCATCCCCTCCTACGGTTAACAATTACCAACTGGACAAACTATAACAGAACAGCTACCTGAAGGCACTGGGCAGCAACCAAACTGGAGGGTAGTCCACACTTACAAGAAAGGAGCGGTACTTAGAACTTCTTCAGGGCAGGAATTTTATTTTTTTAAGGATTTTATTTATTTATTTTGAGAGAGAGGGGAAGGGAGGGAGAAAGAGGGAGAGAGAGAGACATCAATGTGTGGCTGCCTCTCATGTGCCCCCTACTGGTGTCTTGGCCCACAACCCAGGCATGTGCCCTGACTGGGAATTGAAACGGTGATGCTTTGGTTTGGCGGCCTGTGCTCAATCCACTGAGACACACCAGCCAGGGTGGGACAACAATTTTGAATTACTGGATTCTTGGTGCCCAGCTTGGTCATTACCTCAGAGCAGATACTTGGAGCTGCCCTGGAGAGGGAGAGGTGGCGAACGGGGTGGTCATCAGAAAGATGGAAGTGATATGGTATTAGCAGAAAAAGCCCAGACTGAGGGGGGTAACCCATTACTCCTCCCATTTGATAGAACATCATCTAGCCCCTCAGAGCCTCAGTTTCCTTGTCTCATATATTATCTCATTTGATCTTCTTTTATCCCCCAAAGATTTTATTTGGGAAGTTTTATTTTATTTGTGTAGAGGTGGAAGAAGGTATAAGGAAAATAAACATTAGTGGGAAAAAAATACAATATAAATACAAAAAGATAAAATATGGGAACTACTATCTAAATAAAAACAAAAAGGTTTGCGAAAAAAGTGACAAATATTAAGGAAGCAAGGAAGACTTGGCATATGGATAACAGGATTACCTGAAGAAGAAAACCAAAGCAAGGAAAACGAATAAAGGCTAAAAACTAATATGGAAGAAACTTTCCTTAATCTAAAGACACCAACAAACCGAAAAGGATTTGATTTGAAAAATCATACCACACGCCTGAGAATTCTGACCCCAAATGAACGACAAAGGCTAATAAAAGTACTGCGCTGGAAAGAAAAGTGAAAAACTCCCATGGACATTTTAGCAAAAAGAGCAGGTGATTTCTAAAGGAAATTAGATCACCCTCAAACTTTTTGACACTAACAGTTTGTGCCAGACAAAAAAATGGAGTAACAGATATTTAAGATACTCGGGGGGGGGAATGGGAGCCAAAGATATATATGTGGTAAAATATGTCTTAAATGCAATAGGAACATTACAGGCATTTATCAATATGCGGGAACTTGGGAACTTTTGTTCCCCTGACTCCTTCCTGAGGAAGTTGCTAGAAAATGAGCCTCAGACAACCAACATGGTGAGAGGCATTACCATAAGGACCGGTGGCAAGCATTAACTATGTCCTTATGGGTAGAGCTGAGACTAAATGAGGGCTAACAGGGAGAGAGTAGAGTATGTAATGCCTGGATGCTCAGCGCTCACATGATGTAGATTTCTAAAAAAGATTTTTACTTATTTATATTTAGAGAGAGGGGGAGGGAGAAAGGAAGAGAAGCATCGATGCGAGAGAGATACACTGATCATACCAGGCACCGAACGCACAACCCAGGCATGTGCTCTGACGGGGAATGGAACCAGCAACCTTTCGGTTGGCAGGACGACGCCTGACCAACTGAGCCACACTGGCCCAGGGCAACGTAGATTTTGTTTAAATGGAGAAATGGGGAAAGCATATGCCAAAGAATGAACTGTTCTCAGATACTAGATTGGTAACAGACAATATTAGTGTTGTCATGTGTAATACTGTGTAATACTGTGTAATGTGAGATAATATAAATGAGTAATTATGAGATATTCTAATTTTATTATCCTCTGTCTTTGACAACTAAGACTTTTTAAAAAAAATATTTCTTTCTAGACAGAGGGGAAGGGAAGGTGAAAGAGAGGGAGAGAAACATCAATGTGTGGTTGCCTCTTGTGTGCCCCACACCGGGGCACACAGCCCAGGCATGTGCCCTGACTGGGAATCAAACCAGCAACCCTTTGGTTCACAGGCCAGCACTCAATCCACTGAGCCACACCAGCCAGGGCTTTTTTTAAAGGACTTTATTTATTTATTTCTAGAGAGGGGAAGGGAATATAATGTACATGTATATATAATGTGTGTGTGCAATTTCCAGTATTCTTTATTTTACAGTAAAAGTTGTTTTTAAAAAACAAAACACAAGACTCCTAACTTGTTAGATCAGATCCCCACCCATTTCATTCTTTATCACAGTAATGAAACCTTCTCATGAGCAAACTCAGAGTCACCAGGAAATGCTCCTTCACATCACAAGAGAAAAATTTAACGCAAAAGAGAGACGGTGCAGTTGGTTCAATTTGTTTTGGGTATACACTGCATGGCAACTACCATTTGGGACTCAGACCCTGTTCCAAGCATGTGCAAAATAACACAGATATTCTTTTGTGGTAGGTTTAACTGCCACGTGATTTCCAATTTTACACACAAACAAAATTATGTAACTGTAGGCCTGGCTGGGTAGCTCAGTAGGTTATAGTGTTGTCCTGATACGCCAAGGTTATGGGTTCAGTCCCCAGTCAGGGCATAGACAAGAGACAACCAATGAAAGTATAAGTGGAACACCAAATTGATGTTTCTCTCTTTCTCTGTCTCTTAAAAAATGTACAAAATTATATAACTGTAATGGGAAATGGGTGTATGACAGGAAGTTACCTGCAGTCCCTGCTCCTTAGTATATCACAAATTATAAAATCATAAATATTTTTGACCCTGACCAGCATGGCTCAGTTGGGTGGGTGTCATCCACAAAGCAAAAGGCCCACTTTTTCCCCTTCCTAGTCAGGGCACATGCCTGGGTTGCTGATCAGGTCCCCAGTCCGTGCACGTGCGAGAGGCAACCGATCGATCTGGTCTCTCACATTGATGTTTCCCTCTCTTTCTCCTTCCCTTCTGTCTAAAAATAAATACAAGCTTTTAAAAATTAATAATCTTTTAAAAAATCATAAATATTTTTTACTTTTAGTGTTTTTGGTTTGCTGGGGTTTGGTTGGTTGGTTTTTCTTTTGCTTTTTTGTGGGTTTTTCTTTTTGGAGGGCAGGGTGGGGTAGTATTAGCCATTTTAGCAATAATTGTTTCCCCAAATAGAATTCATTCTGAGGGGTCACTTTTATGTTTCAGCCTTCTCGTTAAAACCATTTAGAGCATCCTTTATTACTATTATTTACCATGTCCTCTGTTAGGTATATAAGCACTCACCCCACTTCCGCTAGCCCCAGCCTGGGCAGCTAGCTCTGTTCCTTGTTCTCATTTTTTTATGTGTGCAGAGTAGCGCTGAGTTTCCTCAGTTTCTCATGCCCGCTTTCTCATTTTTCTACTTTGGCAGAGGTCAGAAGAGCAGCTCAGCAACAGGATGAGCAAGAACAAAAGGAGGAAGAGGATGATGAGGAAGCACTCCAGCGAGCTCGGGAGTGGGATGACTGGAAGGACACCCATCCTAGGGGCTATGGCAACCGGCAGAACATGGGCTAGTAGTCTTCCCACAACAAGACAGGTCGACAGGGGGCGCACCTCTTCCCCTTAAAGGAAAGCTGTGCTGTCTTCCCAGTACCTGGGTTCGGGCTTTAGCTCTGTACCGCGAAGGCAAAGACGCTTAATCTTGCTTTGCATTCAAATAAATTAGCAAGCAATTAAGCGTACTTGTAGCCTAGATGATGAACCAGTGATTTTTGTTTTGGCATTGTCCTGATCATGTATTTCAATTTCTTCAATGGAAAGAAAAGAGTACTGAGAAGTGGGCTCTGTACAGGCAATGGCTGTATGAATTCTCCTTCAAAAATAAAGTGATTTGTATTACAAGAGCCTGTGCAGAAATATGGGTATCAGGTGTTTTATTTGTGTGTGTGTGTGTGTGTGTGTGTGTGTGTGTGTGTGTGTGGTGGAGGCAGGGGATCAGCTCTGGGTCCCTGGGCTTATGTGGAGCTCTTGGTTGTCTCCTTTTGATCTGAGCAGTGAATTTCCCAGCCTCAGAGCTGTGCAGACAAGCTGGGGCCTACACCAGCACTGTGCAGTAACCCAACACCGCTCTATAAGGGGCAAGCACCGGAAGCCAGGACTTGCCCTACTGTAACTGAATAGATCATAACAATCCTGTCTACCTGCTCTTCCCTGCCTTGGCCAGGAGAGATAAGAGAGACTGATCAGGCGCTGTGAGAGCCATCCTTGTGTATGCATCTGAGGCCAGGGCTTTTACCCTCATGGAAGGATTTGCCATCTCTCTTACTCAGGGAGGAGAGGAGAGCAGCTCAACTGAAGCATAGCTCTTAAAGTGGCCTCCATATACCATCCGGGCCCTCCTTACATGTGCTGTGCAATACCTGGCACAGTCTGAAGTGGTCACTGTGCCGTGGTGGTCATTTTGCTGGTCAGTAAAGTGCTGATGACCAGATGTGGCACAGACAACACTGAAAGGTACCGACTTTCTGCAGTAGAGATGAGGCATGTCCTCAGCTCTTGGGTTGATACCTTAAAAAAGCAGCCATGTGTTAAAGCAAAGATCTGTATGGAAAACATACTTTTACTCTATGTGCCTTTGGTACACTTGATTTTCTAAGAGGAAGATGACTCAGCCTGCTTACTGTAGCCTCTGCAGTCCAGCTTAGGAGAAGGGTTGGGAAAGGAGACGCGGTTCCCTTGTTTTTAGGGTGGGAAGTGGAGGGCTGTCAGGCGATGAGTAGGAGGTCGTGTTTAGTGGGAGATGACAGAAGACTACCGATAATGTACTTGTATACTGCCTAGTAAAGGACTCATCTTGTCCTCTCTATAGAAGCTCCTGAAAGTGAGAGAGCACAGATGAAATTCCCCAGGGATCTGAGAAGCAAGCTAGGTTTTTTCAGCTCTTTCAATTACTGCCAGGCTGCCTCTGGCAATGACCTGTTTCCAGCCCTGAAGCTCCACCCTGAGTTCATTCTCAAAATGGGCCAGGTTGAGGTTTCCCCCTTGGTCCCAGTCTATTTAAACATGAGCCTTCCAGAATATCCAGCTAGATTAATCCCCCTCACATGTTTGATTATCTAAAAAGCAAACAAGGTAGGTGTGAATCCTGACTTTAAAAAGTGGAAGCTGCCCTGGCTGATGTGGCTCTGGATTGAGTGCTGGCTGGTGAACCAAAGAGTTGCTGGTTCAGTTCCCAGTCAGGGCACATGCCTGGGTTGTGAGCCAGGTCAGGCCCCTAGTAGGGGCATGTGAGAGGCAACCACACATCGATGTTTCTCTCCCTAGCTCCTTCCCTTCCCCTCTAAAAATAAATAAACAAAAATATTTTTTTAAAAAAGGACAAGCTTTGTGCCCTGGCCAGTGTGAGTCAGGTGGTTTGAGCGATGTCTGGTAAACCAAAAGGTCGTTGGTTTGATTCCCAGTCAGGGAACATGCCTGGGTTGCAGGTTCGGTCCCTGGTCAGGGTGTGTATAAGAGGTAACCAACTTCCGGCCAAGGTGGAGGCATACGTGGACATACTGTGCCTCCTCTCACAACAAAAATTAAGGACAACAAAAATTTAGAAACAAAAAAACAACAGAATAGATAGAAAACTGAATTGTACAGAAATCTGACAACAATTCACCCAGGCTGGTAAGAGGGGCGGAGTCAGGGGCTGGTGGAGAGCGATCGTAACAGGAAAAAGCAGTGGCTAGTGGTCCCGGATGTACAGGTGGCAGTTGGCACACCCCAGGCGCATAGGCGGCGGTTACCAGGCACAGGGAGGCAACGAGCAGACCCAGCGAGGTGCACAAGGCGGCTGACCGTGGTCACACATTCGCGCGCAGATAAACCAGGCGAAAACGGGCAGCGAGACGGACTTCGAAACTCAGGGCCCCAGCGCCGGGAAGTGAGGCCTAAAAGCACCGATTGAAAACACTTGTGGGGGTTGAAGTGCCGGAAGAGACTCCCAGCCTCACAGAAGGGACTGAAATCCGAGAGAGAGCGGAGCAAGTGCCATTGTTCCCTCTTGGACCCCGCCCCCACATACAGCATCACAACTGTGCGACTGGGTTGCCGCACCCTGGTGAACACCTAAGGCTCTGCCCCTCATATGTAACAGGCTCGACCAGACCAAAAAAAGAAAAAAGAAAGAAAGAAAAGAAAAAAAAAGAAAAGAAAAGAAAAAAATGGCTGAAACGAAAGAACAAATAAAACCACCAGAGCCAATACTTTTAAGCGACTAAGAGATAGCCAACCTATCAGATGCACAGTTCCAAGCACTGGTGATCAGGGTGCTCACAGAATTGGTTGATTTTGGTCGCAAATTAGATGAACAAATGAAGGCTACAATAAGTGAAATGAAGGGAAATGGACAGGGAACCAATAATGATGAGAAGAAAACTGGGACTCAAATCAATGGTGTGGACCAGAAGGAAGAAAGAAACAACCAAACAGAAAAAAATGAAGGAACAAGAATTCAAAAAAAAAAAAATGAGGAGAGGCTTAGGAACCTCCAGGACATCTTTAAATGTTCCAACATCCGAATTATAGGGGTACCAGAAGGGGAAGAGGAAGAGCAACAAGTGGAAAACTTATTTGAACAAATAATAAAGGAGAACTTCCCCAATCTGGCAAAGGAAATAGACTTCCAGGAAGTCCAGGAAGCTCAGGGAGTCCCAAAGGAGGTGGACCCAAGGAGGAACACACCAAGGCACATCATAATTCCATTAGCCAAGATTAAAATGAAGGAGAGAATTCTAGGAGCAGCAAGGGATAAGGGGACAGTCAGCTGATTTCTCAAAAGAGACCTTCCAGGCAAGAAGGGGCTGGAAAGAGGTATTCCAAGTCATGAAAGGCAAGGACCTACATCCAAGATTGCTCTATCCAGCAAAGCTTTCATTTAGAATGGAAGGGCAGATAAAGTGCTCTCAGATAAGGTCAAGTTAAAGGAGTTCATCATCACCAAGCCCTTACTATATGAAATGTTAAAGGGACTTATCTAAGAAAAAGAAGATAAAAAATAGGACAGTAAAAAGACAGCAAACTCACAGATATTAACAACCACAGCTAAAACAAAAGGAAACTAAGCAAACACCTAGAACAGGAACAGAACCACAGAAATGGAGATCACATGGAGGGTTAGCAACAGGGGAGGCAGAGGAGGAGAGAGGGAGAAAAGGTACAGAGAATAAGTAGGATAGACGGTGGGTAGAAAATAGACAAGGGGAGGGCAAGAATAGTGTGGGAAATGTGGAAGCTACAGAACTTATGACACATGGACATGAACTAAAGGGGCGAATGTGGGTGGGAGGGGGTGTGCAGGGTGGAGGGGAATGAAGGGGGAAATGGGACAACTGTAATAATATAATCAATAAAATATATTAAAAATAAATAAATAGAAGAGGTAACCGATCAATGTTTCTCTGCCACATCTATGTTTCCTTCTCTCCCTCCCTTTCCCTCTGTCTAAAATCAATCCGCATGCCCTACAGCGAGGATTAAAAAAATTGCAAGCTGTGTGACCTTGGGCAATAAAACTTCTATGAACCACTCCACTGTGTCCTCGGTGTCTGTAGATGAACTGTCCCGTGGGGTTGTGAGAATTAAATGAATAATGGCAGCCATTATACCAGAATGGATCAACTGAAGAATAAGTACTTTCTGGTCATCTGAGCCCAATGACCGCACTCTGTCCATGTGGAAGAGAAAGCAAATGGACAGGTGTTGGGTGTCAGTTGGGGCCCAGGCACTGGACCCAGCACTCTCACATACTATTAACACAGTGAGCCCTGGCTGGTGTAGCTCAGTGGATTGAGCACTGGCCTGCGAACTAAAGTGTTGTGGATTTGATTCCCAGTCAGGGCACATGCCTGGGTTGCGGGCCGGGTCCCCAGTAGGGGATGTGTGAGAGGCAACCACACATTGATGTTTCTTTCCATGGCTTTCTCCCTCCCTTCCTCTCTCACTAAAAATAAATAAATAAAATCTTTAAACAAATACAATGACCATGCAAAAGAGGTAGCGTTGTCCCCATTTTAGAGACGAGAAAACAGGCCAAGAGAAGCTCAGCGATTTCCTCAAGTTCACACTAGTAAGAAACTGTGCTTCTCTCATTTCCCAAGTATTTCCCCATTGTTTGTGCTTTTAGTTATGTCTTAAGGCAGCTTTAAAAGAGGCAGCAGCTTTAAAAATCCAAACTCAAACCACCACTTATACATCATTGGAGCTCTAGAAATTCCTTGTTAGCTGACTCACCAAAGAAAAGGTTATGCCAGCTCCCCTGCCATCTCCCCCTCAGCTGGGGGATAAGAAGACACAGGCAGTGAGCGAGCCCAGCCTCCTCCATTTCCCGCCCGCCAGAGAGACTAAAAAAGAACCATCTTCTCTACTCCCACCTCCCACCAGAGCCAGGCCTTTCAGGGTCCTAGAGTGAGCTGGGTTTGGGGGACTCCGGGAAGCAACTATTCAAAGGTTTCAACAGATCTGGAATGATACTATTTCAGTTTCCAGAATGCTTTCACATACGCTGCCTCTGTCATTTCCACAATCTGTCCGGCAGGAAATGATGTCTTCCTTTTATGGAGAAGGAAACCGACTCTGGGAAATGAACTGAGGGGCTGACTTCAGTCACGTAACTGGTAAGTAGAGAGTGCAAGCCACAATATTGGCTCTCACTATCTCTCCCCCGGAGGCCCACTCGATTGGAAAACAGGAAGCTGAGCACTATGCTGTTATGCAGTGATTAGTGCTTTCCAGGTTGTTCCTCTCAGCACTTAGGTGAGAAAGGCCAGGGGACTGAAGGCACTGATTTCAAGCCCCGGGGCTCTGCCACTGTCCAACTGGGGGCCTCTGGAGTATCCAAGCCACCTGCATCACTTCTGTCCTTTACAACAACTCGAAAGGGGGAAGAGTTTGAAATCAATCCACCTACGTGTCATCCGAACTGCAAAGTTGGCCTCTGCCTCATTGGGGCCTCCAATTTGCTCATCAATACAGCAGATGCATGGCCACCCATCTGTGCCGGACAGCACAGCTTACAGCCAGGTGCTACTGTTTTCACCGTCTCCTTACAAAACAGCTATCTCCAACACCTCCACATCATTGCCCCACAGGTTGCTTTTAACCCATTCATCCAAGGGACAGTTTAACCTGGCACAGTTTGCTCGTGTTGTGTGACAAGGAAACCTGGCTCCAACTCCCAGCTCTGCCATTGGCTTAGCTCCTCCCCCGTTGCAGGCAACACATGCCCTACTTACCTCACAGGTCCCGTGGGGAGCAAATGGAATCCACGTGTGCAAACACTTCACATAGTTCTAAAACAGAGCCCAAGAGCCCTCACTGGTGTGGGTCAGTGGGTTGGGCATCATCCTACAGAGCAAAAGGTTGCCGGGTTCAATTCCTGGTCAGGACACATGCCCAGGTTGCTGGCCTGGTGCTCAGTTGGGGTGCATGTGAGAGGCAACCACATGTTGTTGTTTCTCTCCCTTTCTTCCTCCCTTCCCGTCTCTCTAAAAATAAATAAATAAAATCTTCAAATAAAAAGTAAATGGAACAGTTCACAAGAATGAGGAGGAAGAGTAGCCGGCTGTTGGTAAGCAAGGGAGACAGAGGAGAGGATGCATTATTTCCTCTTCAGCGTTTCACAACTTGACTTTAATCCCTGCCCCTCTAACGCTTTCTCAATCTACTGTTTGTATATCATCCAGCGAAAAGTTTGTGAAATGCTTTCTTTGTATCTGCCCGCTAGGCCACTTCTGACAAATGTATGTGAAAGGATGGTGAACAGACTTGTAGATTTCAGTTTCTTGTCCCACCCGGCACTGAGTCTCTGAAAGAGTGTACAACCCAGCAATGACTGGGGCCAGCCTATGCCCATGTGGTCGCCCAGATAAAAATAGCAGCCACAGGGGGCAGGAGCCATGTATTGAACACCTACTTTATATTAGGAGCTTTGCATTATTCTTAATCCTCACGACAGCCTGAGGTGGATGCTATTATAGCCTTAATTTGCAAATGAGGAAATGGAGGCTCAGAAGAGTGAAGTCTTGGATTTTGGTCAGCCTGACTGCAAAGTCTACTGTGTGGTGGCCTCGCACAAGGAAGGTGGGTGACGCTGCCTGGTGGTACACTGCTCTGGAGACACCCCTCCCCTTTCTGTAAGTTTTGGACAAGAATTGCATCAGCTTTGCCTGCCAAGCTCTTCAAGGGCACGTTGGAGACCTGCTCACCAGGGAAAACCCCACTCTGAAACCTCCCTTTCCTTGGGCTTCTTATCCCTCAAGCCACAGGGAAACATTCTTGTTCCCAGAGCCTGGTGCCCCTCTGCGCTTCCAGCCCTGGCTGACCTTGGTACAAATAAATCATTTAAAACCTCTGCTACAGCCTCTCACATAAGGGTTCCTACAATTTTCTAAGCCAGCCGAAGCCCCTGTGGTCCAGCAGGCTTTCCCACATAACTAAGACCAGACACAGGCCAGGAGTGCATGATGCTCAGGGGCCAGGGGCTGGGAGGAAGAGTTTCTGCCTGAACTCTGAGACCCTTCAACCCTCAGTGACAGACAGCATCTGTGCTCCCCAGGTGCCCTTGGCCCTGGCTCACAGACATTCTTGCCGGCGCACCGCTGGCTTCCTGAGCACGTGTGCACTGTGGGCTACCTCTAGCCCTGACCTTCCCCACCTATATCCAACCATCCGCCACACAGCTCTGCAGGGGGAGCAAACTCAAGTCCAACTCAAGTCTCAGAATGAGCTCATTCATTGTATTCCCCACCCCTCTCTATCCATCACAGCTTGTTAGGTCGTCCCCACCTCTTTAGTGCTCACCCTGAGAAGCTTAGCATTGTTTCAGCCATTTTCCTCTTGACAAAGCTAGCATTCAGTGTTTGTGGAGTGAATTACTGCATAAATGAGTCCCGTGATGAATCGCACTTCTTCATCAGGCACATTCACAATAATCCAGCTTCTTTCTTTTCATGTTCAAACAATTTCACATAAAGGAAAACCCAGAATCCCTTCACCTTCAAGCAGCAATCATTTCTCTCTCAGACCTTTCAAGCTGACACCGAAGAGAACACGTTTTCACAAAGGGCATTCAGTGAAGGGGTCTGCTTTCTATTCTGCTTTTAACATGTCATAGACTACAGAGTCCACCTTACAATAATTTTAATGGCTGCAGATTAGCGTATAATGCTGCTATGTAATGGCTTACTTAGCCAGCTCCACATTTGGAACATTTGGATTATTTCCAGGTTTTTACTGTTTGTTCCTTGGTTCGTTTAACAAAGTAAATCACGTTATTTGCATAAAATAGCCCTGTAGGAGGAGGGGCATTGGGTTGTTCGGGGCCAGGAGTGGGAAGGAGACTTTCCACTGAATTCCCTATCATCCCCTTTGATTTTTGAATCCCAATATTCTCACTCTTCAATATAAATATACCAAAAGTTACCAAGCGTTGCCTTGGAAGCGGGGTGTAGCGGGGGTTTATATTTCCAAACCAACTTCCTGATATGGACTCTCCCCAAAGTGTGTCTAACGTGCCTTCGGAACCCAGAGGAGAAAACCTGGTAGAGAGTCTCAGGGTATGACACGCTGAAGTCTGGGGCAGGACTTTGTCCTTCTGGTAACAGACCACACAGTGGGCGAAGGTCCAGAATAAGAAAGAGCACATCTTATTTGGGGGAGGGGGCTGTATCTGATGTGGGGTGACAACAGTGAAGGGAAATGAGACTTTCAAGGAAGGCAGAACCCTGTGTAGACTCGGCTATGGCTGCCAGGCTCTGAGGTCCAAACTTGATCCCAGAGGTGATGGGAGATTTTCTAGGGTTTGAAACAGGGACGAGGCTAAGAGCTGTGTGTGACCATGACCCTGCAGCAGCAGCATGGGGACCAAAGTACGGGAGACAGGGACAAGGGCTCAAACTAGGAGGTCAGCTGTCCTAGTCTGTCCAAGACCTCCCTGGTTTTACCATCAAAAGTCCCATGTCCTGTGCAACTCCTCAGTCCCTGGCAAACAGAGATGGTTGGTCACCTCAACCTGCTGCTGTGTCCCAGGGCCTGCCCGTCCTGAAAAGTGGTCTAGTGATTTCTAGGAGACTTTGAAATATCCACCCAGTTGTGCCCTACCCTTTACAGATCCTTCCTCAAACCACCACTCCTCGGTCCACTTTCACTGATTCTAGACCCGCTGACCTGTACACATAGAGATTTGTAAGAAACACATTCCCCCTGGTTGGTGTGGCTAAATGGGCTGAACACTGGACTGCGAAGCAAAAGGTTGCTGGTTTGATTCCCAGTCAGGGCACATGCCTGGGTTGTGGACCAAGTCCCCAGAAGGGGGCGTTTGAGGGGCAACCATACATTGATGTTTCCCTCCCTCTCTTTCTCTCTCCCTTCCTCTCTCTCTAAAAATAAATAAATAAATAAAATCCTTAAAAAATAATTAAAAAAAAAAACCAACACCCCCACTTACCAACTTCCAGCCTTCTTCCCTACTCCCCTCCACGAAACTGAGGCTTCAGTCATACTGAACCAGTCCCTGTGCCAAAGCAAGGCTTGTAGATGTTTGTATCCACCGGGCCACTACAGGAAATGTTACGTTCCTTATTTCTCTGCTTGTTGGAGCCCATTGCGAACGCCACCTCCCCACAGGTCCACTGAGTACTAAAGAGCAGCTCCTGGATGTCAGATACCTCCTAAGGAGCTTTTCAAACCATACCACGAATCCTCAGAGCAAATAAATATCAATAGTCCCTTTTTTCAGATGAGGAAACCGAGTCTCAGAGAGGGGAAGTGTCTTGTCCAAGGTTACACAGTTACTAGCCTTCCTCTCTGTCTTCTTTGCAATTCTCTCATGGCCCCAATCCTTGTGTTGATGATGCAGGCACTTCTTTCACTCCCTACCTGCCCCCCTGACTGTGCATACACATAATTGTCAACCTAGAACAATACCAGGCTTCTAGTAGAAACATTTGGTGAATGAAGGGACTGAGTATGTTTCTTCTACAGTACCTTAGGTTGGTGCCTGGCATTACATAGATTCTCCACAAATGGTTTTAATCGAGCTGTAGTTGCACACCCAACCAAATAAGAGTATGTCAGAAGAGGGCAGATCAGAAGAAAAGTCACTATGGCAAAACCTCAGCTACCCAAAGCTTTCTGGAAACGAGTCATTCTGAGAGCTGAAGGGGGAACCTTTGAATCCAGGAAGAAGAATCCTGGGGCTGCTTCTTTCTCAGAGCTCCCCTTCCTTCCACCGCTCCTCCTGAGCTCCTTGGTCCCCTTGGCCTTCTTTTTCTTTCTTCTTGTCCTTTCTTTGTTTTGTTTTTCTTTTCCTTTAAAAAAAATTTTTTTTTAAAGTTCTGTTGCCTCTCGCACAGCACGCCCTCAGACGGAGACCTGCCCCGCAACCCAGGCATGTGCCCTGACCTGGAATTGAACGGTGGCGACCTTTCAGGTTGCAGGACGATGCCCAACCCACTGAGCCACATCAGTGAGGGCCTTTCTTTGTTGTTCCATTGCTCCTTTGAAGGTTCTTAGCTTCCCAGCTTATCACAGACTCCCCATTCCCTCTGGTTTGCCACACTGATTTCAGTCTTCCTTGTACTGCCCTGCACACTCTTGGTGCCTAGTCCATTTCTGCTGGCCACAGCAGCCCTTCCTCCAACAAGCCCACCCTGATCACTTCGGGCTAGTGGCTGCTGGTCTCTTGTGCACCTCATGGTTCCCATGCAGGTATCTGGGCTTGCGTCTATCTCGCAGGCTGGGCTGTGAGTTTCTTGCAGGTTCGAGTTGTGTCAGCTTTAAATGTTTGTGAATGGACTTGGCAGACTTTTGCTGCTTTTTGGCCACCTTTCCTTTGGCACTGCTGACTCAGCGGCAGTGAACCTTTTGCTTTTTGGTTGGTTGGATTGTAATCGAGAAATCATGAGTGCCAGCTGTTCAGCATTTGTCTGGCAGCCTACTTCTTCTTCCTGCCTTTTGTACGTTCCCTGGTATTTTACAGTTGTCCATTTCACTCAAGAGAGCCGCAGCTCAGGCAGCATGCTCTCTCTGTTTGGGGGAGGAAGGGGTGGCCAATCGGGGTCTGACCCAACCCTGCCAGTCACTCTTGCTGGAGGGACCAGGAGAGCAGACCTCATTCCTTTGTTCCAGAAGCACCTACTTGAGAAGTGCTTACTCTCTACCAAGCCCTGAGTCATGCGTTAAGGAGACAGAAATGAACATTGGTCTGTCCTTGCCCTGAACCTGGTGTCCTGTGTGACCTTGCGTCCTTTCTAGGCCTCCTCCACTTACCAATCTGAAAGTAAAGGGGCTAGAGGCTTGATCTGTAAGGAGACTTGGAGCTCTGGACAGTGTGGATCTCGTTTATCCTGGACACCGCAACCCTCGTCACACCTGTGCCTTCTGTTACAACAGTCAGGCCTGCCTCTCTTACCTCTCTTCCTCTTCCCCCGCAAATTCTAAGTGGTGTATCTCACTCTGGATGTGGTCAAGTGGCCCCAAGAAGCAGCTTAAGAACCGCAGCCAACTAGGGTAAAGTAAAGAACAAGGAAGCGGAGCCCTGACTGGTATACCTCGGTGTGTTGGATGTCTTCCCGCTGATCAAAAAGTTGCTGGTCACAGGGTTTGATTCCAGGTCAGGGCACAAAGGAGATGCAATCAATCAATCAATCACTGTTTCATTCCCTCTCTTTCTCCTCCCCTTCCCCTTCTCTATAAATAAACAAACAAATAAATAAAGTCTTTAAAAAAGAGAAAGGGGTGACATGTCAGGTGGCCATCTAGGGGACATTGGAAAATGAAAGCACACCCCTGCAAGATGCAAAAAAACTTCTCTAAGCACAACTCTGAAGAGTTGTATTAATCAGTTTAGTTAGGAAGCTCCACCAAAAACCAGAGTTGGGGATGGGTGGGTAGGTAGGAAGGCAGACTTCTGCTCATCTTCCTGGAGAAGGCTAAGGAATCAATATTTTCTTGCACTTATAGGACACTTTATATCATTTTTATATTTTATTTTCCTAGCAACCCTTTTGATTACATTCAAAAAAATTTCCCCCACCCTGGCCAGTGTGGCTCAGTGGGTTGAATGCCATCCTGCAAACCAAAGGGTCACCAGTTCGATTCCCAATCAGGGCACACGCCTGGGTGGCAGGCCAGGTCCCCAGTAGGGGGCCCATAAGAGGCAACCAATTGCTGTTTCTCTCCCTCTCTTTCTCCCTCCCTTCCTCTCTCTCTAAAATAATTAATTAATTAATTAATTAATTAATTAAATCTTTAAAAAAGTTTTTTTTTTCTTTTTGAGCGCTTTGTATACTCAAAGCTATATGCTAGGAATACTGTCTCTTTTCCTTTAAGGCACTTAATCAGAAATTCAAGTGTGCAGATGTTCTTTGTGACTTTTTGTTTGTTCGATGTCTATACCCTCAGCTAGACCATAGGTCAGTGAAGACAGGAATCATATCCATTGTCTTCCCCACGGAACCCTCAGTACCTACAACAGTGTCTGGCAAACAGCAGTCACTCAATAGCTAATTACAGAACACCAATACACCCAGAGGTCTGAGACCTTAGAACAATCTTTACTTTTGCAAAGGCTGGTATGCAGAAGCAAGTCTCTAACCCTGGAAACCTAGTACATATTCAATAAATATTAATTGAACTAAATAAACAACAAGAGGAAACACATAATGCCAACTGCGTGCCAGGCCCTGTGCCAAGCACTTTATATTCATTCACTGATTTAATCCTCAGACAACCTCATGAAGTAGGTTACTATTGTTATTGTCATTTTACAGGTAGGTGAAATTGAGGCTCAGAGGTTCACCAATTTGTAAGTGGCAGAGCTGAGATTTGAACCCCAGCCACCTGACTCTAAAGTCCATGCCCCTAACCACTACATTACCTCCCAACAAGAGTGGTCACACTGAGATCTACAGAGATGAACAATTTCCAAAAGTGTCATGGCAAAAACATGCATGGTAGAGCTGGGACCGGAACCCAGGTCTGCTCTCTGTACAGTGCTCTCTCCACTCTATTGTATGGTGTCTAGCTGCTGATACGCAGCCCCTGGGAACAGAGGCACAAGGAGGGGTTTGAGAAGGATAGACAGCCATGTAGAAAAGGGTCCTGGTCAACTAGGTGGCTCTCAGTGGAAGACAGAGGGAGGCAGAGGGCAGCAACTAGGGCAGAAACAAAGGTGGTACCAGGTCCCTTTTCTTAAGCAGTGAAAGGTAGCAGGTTGCTTTCAGAGGTCTTACTTCAGGCTTAAGTCATTCTTTTTCCTGATGTAATTTAGCAAGGAGCCCTCCCCCCACACACACACAGCTAGAACCAGCCCAAGGCCATTTCCGCCTCATTGCAATCAAAGACACTCGGAGAAAGGCTATATGTATATTAGGGAGTTTAGAGACTAGGATCTGAAACAAGAGGTGTGTAGGAAGTTGGGGCGGGGCAGAGAAACAGGGAATGCTGGTGGGAAGTCAAGGTCAAGTCTCAAACTTCCGGCAGCTGAAGGGATTCAGTGATAAGAGATTAAAGCAAAGCACCTATAAGCACCTCGGCTTTAGAGGCACTGGCCTCCTGTTTGGGCTTCTTGCCACAACAGAACAGCTCCACGATCATGGCCTTCCTCTCCCGACTGAATCTTCAGGAGGGCCTCCAAACCCTCTCTGTTCTGCAGTGGATCCCAGTATACGTAATTATGGGTGAGTGAGCCCCAGGAGCCGGAGAGTACAAGGAAAGAGGCTAGGAAAGAGGCTAAGAAAGAGGCCAGGAATCTCTGGATGAGGGGGGCTCCCAAGAGCTCATTTGGTCAGTCCTGTCCCTATGGGAAGGGCTGTGAGTGCTTCCTCAGTCAAGACAATGGCTAATGTTGAGTTCACTGGATTTCTCTCCTCCCAACGGAGGGGAGTGAAGGCCAGGAGTGAGCCTGTGGTTGTTCTAGATTTTGTTTTGTTTTTAATTCTCATTTGAGAGAGACAGGAAGGGAGAGAGAGAGAGAGAGAAAACATCAATGTGTTACCTTCTGCACGTGCCCCAATGGGGGACTGAGCCCACAACCCAGGTATGTGCCCTGACTGGGAATCGAACCATTGACTTCTTCGTTATAGCACAACGCTTCCACCAAGGAGCCACGCTGGTCAGGACAGGCTGTTCTAGTTTACAAGACCAGTGCTCTAACCCATGAGCTATGGAGCCCTCTGTTCTAGTTTAAAGATCACCCCAGCCCTCTCAGGACTGCTCCTTCTAGTTCACAGTCATATACAGGGACTGAAGCAGAGGTGGTGTGGCTTGCAGAGTTGGTGTTACTGGGTAGGTATAAGGTGATTTCACAGTATGAGGCAATGGTGAGAGAATCCTGGAAAATCTCTGGGCTCCTGACGAACTCATTCGACAGAATTTTGAGAAAAGGCCAGTTGTTCAATGGACACCCAGGCAGAAATCAGGGCTTTATGAACAGCCAATTAAGAGGCAAGCTTGGAAACTGGATGGGGAGAAATGTCATCCTGAAGGATGGGGCAAGTAGGAGGTAGCCTACTCCAATCTAGGGATGGCTGTATGACTCCTTCCAGCAGAGGTTCTTAACCAGGACCTTGAATTCGGGGGCAGGGGCAACTTTGAACTTGGATGGAAAAAAAATTGCCTCTTTATTTTCACTAATTTCAAATTGAAATGACAAATGTAGGCAACAAACCACTCACATGTTAGCAGTACCTGGAAATCTGTTGGTGACATCACAGGGATGTGCCCATCACTGGCCAGTTGCTGCAGGCATCTTGACATTTTGTTTATGGCTCGTGACTACTTCCAAATTCTTACAGTTCTGAAAGCTACCATTAGGTCTGCTTCTTTAATGCACAAATTAAGAAGCCCATGTTACTGTATCATATTTTCACCTGTTTTGATGGCTGTGTTTTAATATGTTGAGTTTCCTTTGTAAGTCTGTATTTATTTTGTGCATTAAAAAAGTACTCTTCAGAGAGGGGTCCATAGGCTTCACTGGACTGCCAAAGGGGCTCATCACCCCCAAAAGGTGAAGACTTCTTCAGCCTCATTGAAGCCAAATCATGCTGAGCTCTCAGTCTGTTCTCGGCTTGAATCTAAAACTAAGAGAAGAAAGCGATTTTTCTGTAAATTCATTTGTTTCTAGTCCTTCATATTTTCTTGTTTTCTTTGGTGTTTATCTTTTTTAAAAAGATATTTTCTTTCTTTATTTTTACAGAGAGGGGAAGGGAGGGAGAGAGGGAGAGAAACATCGATTGGTCGCCTCTTGTGCGCCCCCCATGGGGAATCTGACCTGAAATCTAACCGGTTTGATTCCAGACCTTCCAGTTTGTAGGATGATGCCTGACCCACCGAGTCACACTGGTCAGGGCTCCTTTTTTTCCCTTTATTTATTTATCTTAGACAAACAGGAAGGGAGGGAGAAAGAGAGGGAGAGAAACATCGATGCATGAGAGATACATTAACTGGTTGCCTCTCACATGCCCCTAACTGGGGACCTGGCTTGCAACCCAGGCACGTGCCCTGACCAGGAACTGAACAGGTGACCTTTCAGTCTGCGGGCCAGCACTCAGTCCACTGAGCCACACCAGCCAGGGCTGGTCAGGGCTTCTTCATGCTTATCTTAACTCTTCAAAACAACTCCCTTGACAAGTTCTAGCCCTGAGCTAGGAAAGTGAGGGGCCCAGGAGTGTCTGAAGAGACTTGGCATCGTGATGGCAGCCACCATTTCAAGTCTGGATCCCAGAAAGAGTGGGCAAAGATAGGGTAAACAGAGCAGGGCAAAGAGGTCAAGAGAGAAAAAGCTGTGTGAGCTGATCCTTTTAGGCGTGGGGTCTGGCCCACTACAGAAAACTTTTCTGTGATATTTGAACACAACTGTCCAGCCAGATTGTTCTGGCTCTTCTGGGGGCCCCTCCTCAATAACATGTTCTCGTTTTTCTCCCCATAAATGATTTCTTCTTAAGTATTTCTCTCTCTCTCTTCCTTTTCCCCTCTCAAAGGGACTGTCTCTGGACAGGGATAGGGTAGAAGGCACATCCAACAATGAATATTGAAGGTCCAAGAAGGTGAGAGTTAGCCTCCTTGTCATGCCCACCCCCAATCTCACCAGCTGCCAGTTGTCCTGAAAGAGCTGAAGGAGTGGAGTGGGGATGTCAGGGACAAATGATGGCATTGATGTGTCTTAAGTAAAAACACTAATAATAAATGCGAATGTTTTCTTTCACTTGCATTAAAAAAAATTTTTTATCCTCACCTGAGTACATTTTTTCCCATTGCTTTCAGAGAGAGAGGAAGGGAGAAAGGGAGAGAGAGACACATCGATGCGAGAGAAGCATCTAGTGGTTGCCTCTCATACACACCCACACTGGGGATTGAACCTATAAACTAGGTTTGTGCCCTGACAGGGAATGGAACCCACAACCTTTCAGATATGGGACAATGCTCCAACCAACGGAGCCACACTGGCCAGGGCTCACCTGCATTTTTAAAAAAGTTTTTAAAAATTGTGTCACCCTGGCTGGTGTGGCTCAGTGGATTGAGTGCCAGCCTGCAAACCAAAAGGTTGCTGGTTCGATTCCCAGTCAAGCCACATGCCTGGGTTACAGGCCAGGTCCCCAGGAGGAGGCACGTGAGAGGCAGACACACATTGATGTTTCTCTCCCTCCCTTTCTCCCTCCCTCCCCCCTCTCTAAAAATAAACAAATAAAATCCTAAAAAATTTTCAAAATCTTGGTAAAATGTCATAACAGAAAATCTACCACCTTAACCATTTTTTAAAAAGATTTTATTTATTTATTTAAAGAGAGGGAAGGGAGGGAGAAAAAGGAGAGAAACACCGATGTATGAGAGATACATTGATTGGTTGCCTTTCACATGACCCCAGCTGGAGACTTGGCCCACAACCCAGGCATGTGCCCTGACGGGGAATTGAACCAGCAACCTTTTGGTTTGCAGGCTGGCACTCAATCCACTGAGCCACACCAGCCAGGGCTATCTTGACTTCTTTTTAATTGATTATTTTTATCATTCTATTTGTCTTCCTCTGCTAGTTTAGGTGTTATACATTTTGTTTCTATTCTTTTAGCGATTATGCTAGAAATTCCAACATGAATCCTGTGTCTTCGAGGTTACAAAGGTAGTTATAGCATCTAACAGTTGTGATGCCCACAGAGGTACCTAAGATATTCAGATCGTTTCAGCGGTTACAGAGCAAATACTAATGATAAGACCTTGGCTCTCCATGCTGAGACTACAACGATGCATTGAATCTTCTGATCCATAGTCAGAAGCATTATCCATTGTGCCACTGGCCCTATATGTACAACAATGCATTGAGTACAGGCTCCCTACTATCTAGTAACAAAGATCAACCAATCATTCATTCTACCATTTTACACACTTCAGGTGTTACTGTCGGACATATACACAAGTCACTGCAATGCAGGACAGACTGTGGTTAGTGCCAGAAAGAGCCACAACAAAGTGATATTAAGGTTTCAGAAAAGAAATGAATACACTCAGTAGAGAGGATCAGGGAAGGCAGGAAAGGGAAGCAGTGAACATGATGTGGGTTCTGGAGTTCATCCGATCTGGATAAGACAGTTAGCTGTGTGACTTTGGACAAGTACTGTAACTCCTTTAACATCAGTATCCTCATCCTCTAGCTTGGTGCACAGTAAATGCTCCATGCAAAGAAAAATGTGTCCTTCCTTCCTTCCTTCCTCCCTCCCTTCCTTCTTTCCTTCCCTCCTAATTTACTTCCTCCTTTTTCTCATTGTCTTTCCTTCACTCCTTTTGTCTTGCTCAGAGCATCTTTCAGTGCCTCTCCCTCCTAAATGATATTCAGAATCATAGCTGATTACTGAGCATTACCGGAAGGGGTGGGCAAGGAAATAGGGAAAAGGGAGACAAAAAAAAAAAAAAAAAAAAAAAAAAAAAAAAAAAGGCAAAGGGAAGAGAAGGAGGGAAGAAAGTGAGAAGAAAGGAATGCAAAAAGTGTTTGGTGGATCTCTGACTGGTGTGGCTTAGTGGGTTGGGTGTCATCCTGCAAACTGAAAGGTCACCAGTTCGATTCCTGGTCAGGTTGTGGGCTGTCCCTGGTCTGGGTGCACTATGAGAGGCAACTGATCAGTGTTTCCCTCCTTCTTTTTTCCCCTCCTTTCCCCTCTCTCTAAAAAGAAATAAATAAAATCTTTTTAAAATAAGTAAGTAAGCAAATAAATAAATAAATAAATAAATAAATAAAATATTTTTAAAAGCTGATTGGGGGAGATGTGGAATACAAATATTGATGACCCTTAGAATTAAGCTATGGCCCAGAGAGCCCCTCTGAGGGCCAGCTTCCAGAGGATGGGTCTCTGTCTCTTCTTTTCTGGGCTTGTATCACCATCCACCTAAATATCCTGTTTCCTAGCCCTCTACCCTCCATTCTCTACCTTCTCCAATTTACTCCACTGCCTGCTCCCAGGAGAGTCTTTCAAAAACATCTTTGATTACAGCCCTCTGCTCCTCAAAACTAGTCAGCGGTGTCCCATCACCCACTTGGCGAAGCACCAATGGGTTAGCCTGTGCATTCAAGGCCCTCCTCCATTCTCTGGCTCTAATTCTTTATCAGCTATGAAGCTTGTCATCCCAGCAATCTCTTCACAAAATGAACATGATCACATCTTGGCCTTTTGGCTAAGATCAAGTGTAGTACAAAATGAACATGAATGGTACTCTCCTGCTACTTCACCTCTGCTCCATTTTCTCCACTGGAAATGCCCTGATCGTTCTTCCTGGACTACCCACAAACAAGCCCTCCTTTGAGATATTGCTCAAGTCATAGCTTCTCTGCAGTGTTTTCCAGACAACCCAAGACTACATCAGCTCTGAAAACCCAGAGCACTATGTAGAAACAGGTTGGGTAGCAGCCCTTATATTATTTGTCTCCTTTATTCAGTGAGCTCCATAAGAACAGGAAAACATGTCTTATTATTATTATAGTTCTCACAAGACCAGGCTCAACAGCAAGTTGATAGTTCTTCCAGATTTCTTCTTCCTCAGTAAGGACATTTAAGTCCACCTCTTGTTCTTTCTTTCTCCCTCCTGGACATCTATCTGTATGTATATGTGAGTATGCCTACCTTCTTTCTCTAGTTTCTTTTTTAAAGTTATTTTTTTCATAAAGGCACACTATTTATGTTCTAGTTTCTGATACTACAAATATAGAACATAGTCTTGGATGTCTGACAGACCAGGCATGCCATTTACTTGCTATGTGACCCTGTGCAAGTGAGTCACTATTATTTTCTCGTTGACTGAGCAAATAAGTCATTCACCCTCCACCATTGTAGAAACAAGCATAGTACCTGCCTTTCAAGACCATTCCAAAGATCACAGAAGCAAGAAAATCCTCAATAGATGTTCATTTTCTTTCTTTCTTTTTTTTAATTAAATTTTATTTTAATTGTTGTTCTTATACAGTCTTCTGTTTTCTACTCCCATCCCGTCCCTCCGCCCCATATCCAGGGAAAAGGGGAAGGGATTAGAGCAACAAGTATGAAAGACATTTTCTTTCTTTCTGTTCTAGAAATGGACATTTCCTAGGTCCTCAAAAATGAGGCAAATAGAGATGTTGATACATTCTCAGCATTCCCACAGGCCCCTTCAAAACTTCATTCACTAATCCCTTCCCACCCCCACATCCAATTGATTACCAAACCCTGAGAATACTCTCTCCGTATTATCTTTCAAAATGATCTGGTAAATAGCAACACATTTCAGGTTCCCATTGCCTCTCTTCTAAATCACTGCAACTTTTAGCCCATCTGACTGCCTACGGTTTCTCCTGCTCCCCCAGTTATTCCAAATTATCTTCCTGATACACAGATATGATCATTCTACTCCTCTGCTTAACTCCCTTCTCTGGTGTCTCACACCTTTCAGCATCCCGCCTCATCTCCCCATGCCTCCCAGCTTCATATCCTATTCCATGCCTTCCCAGGTTGCCCAGACTGTTGGAAGTTACAGTGTTACTCACAGGCTTTGGACCCCCCCATCTCCAGGCCTTTGTTCACATTCTTCCTTGTGCGTGGAAGGCAGTCCCTTGACTAATCTCTCTGTCAAAAGCCCAGTCTTCTTTCAAAATTCAACTTACCATATTTTGCTGTGTATAATGCACACTTTTTTGCCCAAATTTTTGGAGGAAAAATAAGGATGCACGTTAGATGTGGGTAGTACTAAGGATGCACATTATACATGGACAGTACTAAGATGTGGGTGCACATTATACATGGCAGAATGCAGTAAATCTCGCTTTCTACAAGAAGCCTTTCTTGGTTCCTAGGTAGTAAGAAATTGTCTTCTTCTTGGGTTCCTATAGAATGACATTGGAGCTCTGAGTATATAGTTCTCACTCTCTGGGGTGTAATTGTTATTTATGGTATCAGACTATGCATTTATGGAAGACAAGAACTTGGTTTTCTACATGTTTTAATGTGAGTTAACATACAAAAAATTCTTAAAAGAGCTCTTGGTACATAAAAAAAATTCAACAAATGCTATATACTTCCCCCCCCCCCAAAAAAAAAGCTTGGAGTGAAGGTCCATGACCTCTCTGAGCCTGTTTCTTCATAAATAAAATAGGGATGATAAAATTATCCATCTCTCAGGGTCATAAGGGGATTAAATGAGATAATGTATGTTAGTGCTAAACAGAGTGATTCTTAATAAAAAAATGCTGGGTACATGGCATTAATTACCATATTTACATTGTTTCCATCATTTCCATATTTATTCGCTTCACACTCCTCCTTCCAGTCCCCAACCCTATCCCCATGGCCTCTAGCACAGAGATTTCACATGAGGTGTGCTCATTCAGTGCTGAGTGATTACTCCCACAGGTTGTTAGATCCACAGTTAATTTAAATCCAGTAAGTAACCAACAAAGCCACAGAAATTCATCTTTGACAAGATCCAGCCCTTGGATTGCTAAAGGCTTTTAGTAGGATGCTGGGTCTGCCCTTTACACTGGAAATAACTGATTGCCTGTAGCATCACACACATGTGCACGCCCTGGAACGTCAGAAGGCCTTTCCTTGTTTGGAATAAGGGTATTGGTGGTTTCTCTTCCTGTTTTCACCTGCTGCCACTGGAGAATTTTGAACTCAAACTTCCACTTACGCTACGATTTAATGTAACAGATTTTATTTTTATTTTTTTTATTTTTAGAGAGAGGGAAAAGGAGAGGGAGAGAAACATCAATGTGTGGTTGCCTCTCTCATGCCCTCAACCCACAACCCAGGCATGTGCCCTGACCAGGAATCGAACCAGCGACCTTCTGATCTTCAGGCCAGCATTCAATCCACTGAGTCACACCAGCCAGGACATAATGTAACAGATTTTATCATCAGTTATCTCCCCATGCTTGGCACTGTGCTAAAGGCTGTTTTCAAGAAGCTCAATGGCTAGTAGGGAAAGACAGGTGAGGTACAAACTACACAAAGAGTAAAATCAAACAGGCCAAGTAGAAGCATAAGTAATGTGCTGTGGGTGTGTGGAGGAGGAAGCCTGAAATTCTGACCAGAGAACCAACAAAGATATCACCAAAGAGATATCTTCAAGCTAAGACTTAAAGGCTGAGAGAATTTTGATAGGCAGAAAGCTGGGGAGAGGGTAGTCTGAATAAGGAACAGCATCCCCAAAGGCATGAAGATAATAAGTGGCATGGTTGGTTGAGGGAATGGGGAGTAAATGAAGGTGATTGAGCCCCTGTTTCCCATACTTCAGCCATTTGCATCCCACCTTCTGATTCTTTCTGGGGCTGAGTACCACCTATGCTATTATTACTAACATTTTCCCCAAATTGACTCATTTTTGTAATCTAAATTAATGTATTTTAATAAGAAACTATATCACTACCATGAACTCACTTTTATTCACTGCACATTAAAATAACTTTTTATCCATACATCACCTCACATCATCCCGTGTTCTTACAGTGGAATGGGACCACACTTTGAGAAATACTGGGCTAAAGCATAAGGGATGTGAGTGCGGGTACTGAGAGATGTGGCTAGGAAGGTTGGGGCAAAGCTAGTCCATAGAGGGCCTTAAATGCCAGCCTAGTCCTGACTGGTGTGGCTCAGTGGATTGGGCATTGTCCTGCGAACTGAAGGTCACCGGTTCAATTCCCAGTCAAGGCATATGCCTGGGTTGAGGCCTGGTCCCCCAGTTGGAGTGCATGTGAGAGGCAACCAATCAACGTTTCTCTTGCACATCAATGTTTCTCTCCCTCTCTCCCTCCCCTCTACTCCCTCTAAAAATAAATAAATAAAATCTTTAAAACATATGCCAGGCTAACACATTCAGACTTGATTCTTTCAGCAGTGGAACATATTGAGGATTTCAGAGGAGGCAAATAACACTATGACTGTGCTTTAAACCATGATCTGGCAGTGGCATGTCAAATGGACTGGAGAGGAGGAGACCAGCAGGCAAAGAGCAGACCTACAACTGCAGTCCAGGCCAGAGGAGATCAAGTCCTGGACCAAAGAAGTAGCAACGGAGACAGAGGCAGGAGGATGGATTGGAGGAATGTTTTTTTGGAAAGGCAGAGAAGTCAACAATAGCTCCAAAATATTGAAACTGTGACATTTCTCCTGAGGCCTGAAAGATGAATAGGAACTGCTCAGGCAAAGAGTCTTTTAGGTAAAAGGGACAACATACACAGGCCAGAAGCTAGAAAGCAGAATGAGTTGAAGGAATGAACAGAAATACAGTAGGGTAGAATGCAGAGAACACGGGGTGGACAGGGGTCCATCATGGAGGGCCTTTGAAACAAAGATAAGAAGACTGGACCTGATCCTAAGAGTCATGGGAAGCCATGTTAGTTGTTGAATTACTACATTAGCATTTGTTCCCACAGATTCTTATATCTATAGTTAATTTAGATCTACTCAGGAATCACAAAGCCAAAGAAATGCCTCTTTGATGAGCCTGCCATGTTTTTGTTTATATGCTGCCAAGGGCCAGAGGCAGATTTGCATTCAGCATGCTGGCTGCGTCGTGGCTCAGATGGAATCAGAAAGCCTGTTTAGAAGACAGGAGCAACCATCCAGAGGAGAGACAACAGTGGTTTGGACCAGGTGGTAGCATGGAGGTGGGGAATGGAATCATTCAAAAGATGTTTGGAAGACAGAACTGACAGGAAGCAGTAATTAGAATTGAATGGTTAAGGGTACAGTCTCTAGACTAAGACAATCTGAGTTCTCAACTCTGGCTTCCCCACCAGGTAGCTGTATGACCTCAGGTGGTTATTTTTAAAAAGATTTATTTACTTATTTTAGAGGGAAGGGAGGGAGAAAGACAAGGAGAGAAACATTGGTTGCCTGTTACACATGCCCCAAATGGGGACCTAGCCTACAGCCTGGATATATGCCCTGACCAGGGATTGAACCAGCAACCTTTTGCTTTGTGGGACAACACCCAAGCAATGTGGGCCAGGGCTCAGGTGCTTATTAAACATCACTTAACCTGAGTTGCTCATTCACAAAATGAGAATGGTTATTGTCCTAATGAGGTCTTTACAAAAATGAAAATATGCATATAGAACAATTTTACATAATGAGTACACAATGAATATTGGCTATTACTATATGGAGAAAGTGAGCAAGTGAGATGATTTGAAGAGAGGACAAATTTGGATTCATATTGGTACCATCTTTAACTTAAGCTAGTACTCATTAGTAATTTCAGGCTGTACAGGTTTAAGAAAGTCAGAACCAGAAATAAAGAGGGACATTACATAATGATAAAAGGGTCAATTCACCAAGAAGACATAACTATTTTAACTGTGTATGCACCTAACAATAGAGCTACAAAATATATGAAACAAGCACTGACAGGACTAAAAAGAAAAACAGGCAAATTAGTAATCGTATTTGGAAACTTCCTCAGAAACTACAAACGGCCCTGGCTGGTGTGGTTCAGTAGGTTGGGCGTTGTCCTGCAAAGTGAAAAATCACCAACTCCATTCTGATCAGGACACATGCCCGGGTTGTGAGTTCAGTCCCTGGATGGGGGTGTGAGAGAGACAACCAATCAATGTTTCTCTCCCTCTCTTCCCTTCTCACTAAATATCAATAAAATCTGAAAAGAAAAACAACCCACAAACAACCAAAACTCACCCTACATAAAATAGATAACCTCTAACTAAAATTTAATTTTGGAAAGTGAAAAACCTTCCAAAATTGAATTCTGCAAGTCCAAATGGTTTTGATGGCAAATTCTAGCAAATATTTTAAAGAATATATATCACAGCCCTGGCTCATGTGACTCAGTGGTTGAGTGCTGGCCTGCAAATTGCCAGTTCAATTTCCAGTCTAAGGCACATGCCTGGGTTGCGGGCTAGGTCCCCAGTAGGGGGTGTGCCAAAGGCAACAATACATTGATGTTTCTCTCCCTCTTTCTCCCTCCCTTCCCTTCTCTAAAAAATAAATAAATAAATAAAATCTTTTTTGAAAAAGAAAAAAATAAAGAATATATATCACAAATTCTACACAATCTTATCCAGAAAATAGAAGAGGAAGAAACACTTGCCAACTCACTGATGAGGCCAAACCCTGATACCAAAGCCAAACAAAAACACTACAAATAGAGGTGGGTTTGGCTGGGGTGGGGGGAGTGATAGGGGGGTAAATGCAGACAACTGTAATTAAACAACAATAAAATAATTTAAAAAAAAACAGTACAAATAAAAGCTATGGACCAATACCCCTCATGAGTATAAATGCAAAAATCCTTAACAAAATACAAGCAAATCAAATCCAGCAATATATTACAAAGCATACTTCTTAATTTAATTTAATTTAATTTAATTTAATTTATTTTTTTAAAATATTTTATTTATTTATATTTTGGAGAGGGGAAGGGAGAGAGAAAGAGAAGAAGAGAAACATCATTGTGTGGTTGCCTCTCACGTGCCCCCACAGGGGACCCAGCCTGCAACCCAGGCATGTTCCCCAGACTGGGAATCAAACCAGCAACCCTTTGATTCACAGGCCAGCACTCAACCACTGAGCCATACCAGCCATGGCTAATTTTTATTTTATTTTTTTTTAATTTAAATCATTTTTATTTTTCAATTACAGTTGACATACAATATTAGTTTCAGGTGTACACCCCAGTGATTTAGACATTATATAACTTTACTAAGTAATCATTCTGATAAATCTTATACTCATCTGGCACCATACATAATTATTAAAATATTTTTTACTACATTGCCTATGCTGTACTTGACATCCCCATAACTATTCTGTAACTACCAATCTGTACTTCTTAAGCCCTTCACCTTTTTTGCTCATCCTCCCAACCTCTCTCCCATCTGACAACCATCAAAATGTTCTCTGTATCTATGAATCTGTTTCTGTTCTGCTTCATTTGTTTTTTTAAGATTAACTTGTTGATAGATATGTATCTATTACCATTATATTGTTCATATTTTTTATCTTTTTCTTCTTCTTAAAAAGACCCTTTAACATTTCTTTTAATACTGGTTTGGTGGTGATGGACTCCTTTAGCTTTTTCTTGTCTGAGAAGCCCTTTATCTGTCCTTTGATTCTAAATGATAGCTTTGCAGGGTAGAGGAATCTTGGTTATAGGTCCCTGTGTTTCATCACTTTGAATATTTCCTGCCACTTCCTTCTGGCCTGCAAAGTTTCTTTTGAGAAGTCAGCTGACAGCCTTATGGGAGATCCCTTGTAGGTAACTGCTTTTCTGTTGCTGCTTTTAAGGTTCTCCCTTTGTCTTTAACCTTTGGCGTTTTAATTATGATGTGTCTTGGTGTGAGCCTCCTCGGTTTCAGATTGTTTGGACGCTTTGTACTTCCTGGACTTGTCTATTTCCTTCACCAGGTTGGGGAAGTTTTATGTCACTCTTTCAAATAGGTTTTCAATTTCTTGCTCTCTCTCTTCTTCTGGCACCACTGTGATGCACACATTGGTACACTTGGAGTTGTCCCCAAGTCTCCTTACACTATCTTCATTTAATTTTTTTTTCTTTTTGCTGTTCTGTTTGGGTGTTTTCTGCTTCCTTATATTCCAAATTGCTGATTTGATTCTTGGCTTTATCTACTCTACTGTTGATGCCCTGTAAGTTTTTCTTCATTTCAGTTAGTGTACCCTTTATTTATGACTGATTCACTTTTATGTTTTCCATTTATGGTTGTCATTTTTTTTATGCTGTTGAAGTTCTAAGTTGAACTGCTTTTCCCCTGAGTTCACTGAGAATCCTTATAACCATTGTTTTGAATGCTGTATCTAGTAGATTGCTTGTCTCCATTTTATTTAGTTATTTTTCTGGAGTTCTGTTCCGTTTTTTCTTTGTCTCCTCCTTTTGGTAGGCTCCCTGTGTTTGTTTCTATGTATTAGGTAGAGCTGCTATGTCTCCCAGGCTTGGCAGAGTGGCCTAATGTAGTCAGTATCCTGTAGGGTCCAGTGGCACAGCCTCCCTGATCACCACTTGCATCCCCCACACCTTGTGGGCTGTGTATGCCCTCCTGTTGTAGTTGAGCTGTGATTACTGTTGGCACATCAATGGGTTGCAACCCTCAGTTATAATCAGATGCAAGCACTGGCTGCTACCACTGTGGAGAATCAGATGTGCAGGGACCCACCCCACACAGAACAGGACTTATTTCAGTGGGGCTCTGGTGCTTGCTGAGGTGATCGGATGGTGCTTCAATGTGGTCTGAAGCTATCCACTGGATGAACTGCCTTCGGAGCCTCCCAGGAGATGCAGCAGAAGGTCAGCCACAATCTGTGTTCTGCTCTGGACCACCTGGCTTGAGCTACAAAGTGATCAGCAGGTGGCTGCTACTTTTGCTGGACTTGAAGGTGCCCGGGAGAGGCCAAGCTGTGAAACATGGTCAGCTGCTGCTAGTGCTGTACCTGGGGCCACTTAATGAGAGATACAGGGGCTCACTGAAACCAAATGCTGCTTGTAGCAGAGATTTTAGGAAACTCTGAAGCATTAGCCAACATAGGCCATTCATATAGTAAAGGTAGTGGAAATACCTTGGGTGGGCCTGCAAGTTGGGTAGGATGGGTATCAGGGAATCACTAGGGTGGGGCCAACAGTGATAGCTAGGTTGATGGAGACTCAGCTATGGTGCCTGCCTGCTGGCTCTGTTGGGGGATGGCTCATCAAAGCAACAATGGCCTCTGCCAGCACTTTCATCTGGAAGAAAGCTGCCCCCAGCTCTCACCCTGATGCCAGACACTTCAATTCCTCCCTGTATGTCCCTGGTGCATTTCAAGCTGCTATCCTAGTGCTGGAACTTAGAGGAAATGAGTCTGAGCAAGTCCATGTGCAGACCCTTTAAAAGGAACTGCCTGGGACTCTAGAAGCTTCCTTCTTTCTCAGCCTCAATCCCTGCTGGTTTTTACAGCCAAAAGTTATGGCTGGTTTTTACAGCCAAACATTATGTGGGCTTCTATTACTGGCACTGTAACCCTAGGCGGGGAGTGGAGGCTGGTGTGGGACTGGGACCTCTTGCTCCTCAGGGGTGACCTCCACAGCCAAGATATTGCTCCAGATCTGTATCTGCCATGGGTGTGGAACTAGCCCAGTACACATCTCTGCCCTTCCTATCAGTCTCAATGTGGCTTTCTCTTTAAATCCATAGTTGTAGGACTTCTGTTCAGTTAGATTTCAGGCAATTCTTGGTGATGGTTGTTCTGTACCTTAGTTGTAGTTTTGATATGGTTGTGGGAGGATGTGAGCACTGCCTTTACCTATGCCACCATCTTGACTGGAAGTCCTAGCCAGTTGATTTTTGACAAAGATGCAAAGCAATTCAATAGAGGAAGGATAGTCTTTTCAACAAATGATGTTGGAACAATTGGATATTCATATGTAGTAAATAAACCTTGACCAAGACTTCACATTTTATTAAGAAATTAACTCAAAATGGGTCACAGACCTAAATTATGTAAACACAAAACTTAAAACTTTTATTTAAAAACATAGGAGAAACCCTTCATGACCCCAGGTTAGGTGAAGAGTTCTTAGATTTGACATCAAATGCACAATCTGTAAAAAACAAACAAACAAACAAACAAAAAACCGATAAATTAGACTTCATCAAAATTAGAAAGCTTTTGCTCTAAGAAAGACCCTGTTAAACAAATGAAAAGATAAACATGGCAGGAAATGTTTGCAAAGCACATATCCAACAAAAGACTTGCATTCAGAATATATAAAGCACTCTGAAAACCAACAGTGAAGCAACAGTGAGAAAACAAACAAGCCAATTGAAATATGGGCCAAATATCTAAACAAACACTTTATGAAAGAGGATATACAGAAGGCAGATAAGCACTGGTAAGCATCATTAAGTATTAGGGAAATGCAAATTCCAACTATGATGACCTACAACACTACACATCTAGTGGAATGGCTTGACCATCTTCAGTACAAACTAAATTAGAAGCTCATTGTATGTGACCTTCCTCCTTGATAATCCACTCCAAGAATCCTCACTTTAACGTGGGCAAGATGTTGGAAGCATGTCCTGGTATCAAGGCCATAATATCTAAGGAAGAGTCACCCATGCATATGCACAAATGGATTTTTTATCATTCTTGCCTCAGATCGCCTTGCTTTTCTATTTTAACTTTTTTTAAAAGATTTATTTTACTTTTAGACAGAGGGGAAGGGAGGAGAAAGAGAGGGAGAGAAACATCAGTGTGAGGTTGCTTCTTGTGCACCCTCTGCTGAGGACCTGGCCTGCAATCAGGCATGTGCCCTGACTGGGAATTGAATCAGTGACATTTTGGTTCTCAGGCTGATGCTCAATCCACTGAGCTACACCAGCCAGGGCAGATCTTCTTGCTTTTTGTCAAGGAACTCCTTGTTCCGTGTTTGGTTTCCATGTTTGGCTTCTGTTTCTTCTAGTTTTTAAAATCCTACTTCTGTTACCATGAGTGACAATGATGACACTCACACAGGTTAGGTCTGGCAGGAAACTTAGGGTTTCCTAGGTGCCACACCTGCAATTAAAATAGATTCCACAAGGGGGAATGATGTTCATTGAGGTACTGCTCTTTTAGATTACCTTTAGGACTTGTGGATAGCTAAAAGAGATGAGATATAAAGTGCACAATTAATCCATCCATGCTTTTTATTTTTTTCAAGTTTCAACGAATACTTCTATTATTTATATAATAGATCTCCAACTTCATCTCCCTCCCTCCCTACAACTGGAATTTTATCTTGATTTCATGCCAAGTAGCAAAACAATGACAATGCTAATCAGAGTAAGCCACTCCAAGAAGAGGATTAAGCTAACAGGTTAACAGGCAAAATATAAATATATGCACTCTAGCATGCCCAATGGTTTAGTCACTAGGAAATGCCAGTGGGATCCTGAAGAATGCAGTCAGATCCAGGATGCGGTGAAGGTGAGCTGCCGTGCAGCTGTGCTACGTGTTCCTGGGCTGCATCTCTTGGCCACTAGCTGGATCTTGCCGGGGGGCAGACTGTAGCTAATAGCAAGTAGAGATGTGGAAAGCACTGAGTGGTATTAGAGGATGCGGACAGGAACCAAAAGGCAACAAAACTACTCAGCCTTGCTGAGAGCATCCACCCCAGGAAGGACTTTATCTTCCAGGAGCTCCAAACTGGCACCACCCCCAGTGCTGACATGGCTGACTTTGTCCTCCATGTTTCATTTGGCACAGCAAGTGGCAGTGTCTCCACCACCTATGATGGTGATGCAGGCCCTGGAAGTGGCTTTCACCACCTCGTCCATGAGGGCTTCAGTCCCTCTGGCAAAAGCTTCCCATTCAAATACGCCGACAGGTCTGTTCCACACAATCTGCTTTGCCCTAATGACAGCCTAGGTATACTTCTTGCTGCTCTCAGGCCTACAGTCCAAGCCCATCCAGCCAGCAGGTATGCCAGAGGCCACAGTGGCTTGGCCAGTCTTCACATTCTCATCAAACTTGTCAGCAGTGACAAAGTCAACCAGCAAGGTAATCTTCACACCATTCTTCTCGGCTTTAGACATCAGATCTTTGACGATCTTGACTCCCTCTTCATCAAACAGAGAAGTGCTAATCTCCATGTTGTTGAGCACCTTAAGGAAGATAAAAACCATTCCATCACCAATAGTCATCTCATTGACTCTGTCCAACATGTTATTGATCAGCTGGATCCTGTTTGCAACTTTAGCTCCACACAGGATGGCCAGGAAGGGTTGCTCTGGGCTTTCCAAAGCTTTGCCAAAGTAGTTCAGCTCCTTCTTCATCAAAGAACCTCCAGCTTTCTGTGGCAGATTGCACTCCCACCCTAGAGCTGTGGGCTCGGTGAACAGTGCCAAACGCATCGTTGACATAGACATCCCCTAGCTTGGAAAGTGAGGCTTAGAAAGCTTCTATTTTAGCTGGCTCAGCTTCAACCTTGTTCCCAGGAGCATCTTTTCCCTTCCCTTCTTCCTCCACATGAAAGTGAAGGTTCTCTAGCAGGATGACAGAGCTGGCAGCTAGGTCAGCACAAGCTTTCTCCACTTCCGGGCCCACGCAGTCCTTAAGAACAGAACATCCTCACCCAGCAGGGATTTGAGCTCTACAGCAGCTGGCCCCAAGGAGTACTTCTCAGGCATGGGGACACCATCAGGCTGGCTCAGGTGGCTCATGTGAATAACTGACTTGGCTCCATTGTCCAAGCAGAATTTGATGCTTGGGATGGCAGCCTTGATCCTCTGGTTGCTTGGTATCTGGTTGTTCTTCATAGGAACACTGAAGTCCCCTTTCATGATGACCCACTTCCCCTTCACGTCCAGCTTGTCCAAAGTCAGCTTCTTAGAAAGTGACATCTTGGCAATACAGCAGTGGCGAGAGGCCGAGGGATCGCACAGCGAGGGAGACAGCAGTGAGAGTGCCCATCCATGCTTTTAAAATAATATCTCATTTAAATAACATAAATGCTGACTAAACACTAATCATCTAAGTTCAGCTATTTTTGAAAAGAGAAAACATTTATCTTTCAGTCCATCCATAGATATTTGTTAAACACCTACTGTGTACAAGGTTTTATTCTAAATTTTGAGGATACAAACAAAATGTATTTGAAGCAAGATATAAAAGAAATTATACACTTCAACTGCCTTTAACTAAGAATTATCCCTGTTTAACTGTATCTGAATTTTCTTCTGAAGTTTACCTGGCAAATTGAGTCTCACTTGAAAAAAAAAAGATTTTATTTATTTATTTTTTATGGGAAGAGAGGGAGAAAGAGACAGGGAGAAACATCAATGTGTGGTTGCCTCTCACACGCCCCAACTGGGGACCTGGCCTGTAACCCAGGCATGTGGCCTGACTGGGAATCAAACCTTTTGGTTTGCAGGCTGGTGCTCAATCCACTGAGCAATAGAAGCCAAGGATTGACTCTCATCTTTTATGAGGGTCAGAGGTAGCAGGACTTTTATCCATGGCAGACTTCCCATACAATTTCTCCCACCACTGTCTCCTATTCAATCAGCACGCTTACAACAACCATTAGCTAGCTCTTGTGAAGGGGATTCAGCCCATCACCAAGGTTTCGTCTATTTCCTAACATGAGTTTTTAAAGAAAGGCCCAATCTGTCTTTCTCCTGTTATTTTCATCTACAAATATAAGAGGCAGATCTGCTGGTAAGTAACCCTTGATTTTCTTCCCCTTCTCTGAAATTTTTTTTTCTACCATCCATGATGTTGTTACCTGGTCAAAGAAGTCATTCCCTTCAATGGGTCTTTTTTTAAAAAAATTTACAATATGTGTACTTAGCCCCTTTCTTATGAATCTAGAATTTATTTCTTTTTAAGATTTTATTTACCTATTTTTAGATACAGGAGAAGGGAGGGAGAGAGAAACAGAGGGAAAGAAATATCAAAGTGTGGTTGCCTCTCACATCTGCCACTGGGGACCTGGCCCACAACGCAGGCATGTGCCCTGACTGGGAATTGAACCAGTGACCCTTTGGTTTGCAGACCAGCACTCAATCCACTGAGCCACACCAGTCAAGCCTAAATGCGGATTTTAAAATGGAATTCAAGTCCCACTGCTGTTAAAATGTATCACATTTGCAGTTCACAGCCTGCTGTGGCCCTTTGCTAACAGAGATCATTTTTCCCCTTGTGAACTGAAGAGACTTGTTGACTGGAACAAAATTGAATGTAGTAAAACAAGTTCTAAAGTGTTTTCTCATTTGTTGTTTCTCCGCAACAAATGGCCTGTGCACTGCAGGCAGCCCCTCTCCACTGGGATGTGCCAACTGAGCGGTTCCACAAAGGAAGGAGGGTCAAGCTTCTAGAAGGGACTTCTGAAGTCCAAGGATGAAGAAGGCAGCCACTGGCCCATGGTGCTGTGCTTTTCCACTTGCCAAGCAGTGCTACCTTTTGATCCCAGCTGAGGGCTTAGTCTGAGAGCATCATGGTTCTGCTGTTTCCTCAGTTAAGATCCGAGCCATCCAGGGGACTCAGATTCAGGGACTCAGCAGTCAGCCTAGACCACAGCAGAGCTAGGTGAGGATTTGGAGAGAGGGAGACATGGGCCTCACACCAGCCTTGACCTGCTCCTTCAGTTATAGAGCAAAGATCAGAGTTCTAAGAGGTGTATTAAAATTATAACAAAGATTATATATCTTTACAAATATATTACTTTTATCATTATAAAAATAAATAACAAACTTTTTTTAAAATCTTGATGAGAACTGAAGAGCATGAAACCTTTGTGTCCCCTCAGGAGCTATTTCCATTATCAGCTTTATCTTTCTGTTGTTCACTAAGTTCTGGGCCCTGTCTGTGCTTGCCTTAGCCTGGTTCACCTATGATTGGAAAACCCACAATCAAGGTAAGAGACACGGGAAGAGCGGTGGTCCCTGTCTGTGCCAACAATGTAACCACAGAGAGAGGGATGTGGAGGGAGAGAATGGGGAAGAGGCAGAGGGGGAAAGGGTAGGGAGAGGAAAGAAAGGGATAGGGAGAGGAGGGGGTAGTGAAGAGGGGGAGGGAGAGGGAAGTGCAAAGGGTGGTTAGAGGAAAGGGGAGGGAGAGAGGGGAGCAAACTTCAATCAGGGAACAGAGGTCTCTGCCAGGCCACCCAGGAAGAATTGTTTAATGATCTTATTAGTTTTAGAGAGAGGAGAAGGGATGGAAGGGAGGGAGAGAAACATCAATGTGTGGTTGCCTTTCATGTGCCCCCTTCTGGGGACCTGGCTCACAACCCAGACATGTGCCCTGACTGGGAATCGAACCAGGGACCCTTTGGTTCACAGGCCCACACTCAATCCACTGAGCCACACCAGCCAGGGCAGAATTTAAAGGTTGAGGTTTCTGTGTAGGTAGCCCTCCTCACACTCTTGCCTATTCCCTTTCTAGCTGACCCCAGAAGTATGTTTTCTTGGGAGTTGAATTCAGAGTCAGTACCTACAGCTCTGTACCCTTGTGTGACCTGAGAACTGTAGGAAGAACCCTCCAACTCTGGGAATGGTAGAAGAATTGGCAACATCTCACCTGCTCTTCCCTTTCCTTCTGTACCCGTAGGTGGTAGGCGTTTAGCCTGGATACGAAGATGGACGCTCTGGAAATATTTCCGAAATTACTTCCCAATAAAGGTGACTACCCCTTTGTCTGGGTGTCCTCAGGCCCTGTTGCTCAGATTCTTCCCTCTCCACTCAGCTTCACGTTTTCAAAGGCTTTGGTGGCCAGCAGTGAAGGTCAAGGCTCAGAAGCATAATGCAGAGTAGTGGCCCAGGATGGATGGGGAGGTGAGGAGATGGATGGATGGAGAGCAGCATTTCCTCACAGAGAAAAACCCAGGTCAACCTCTCTGAGCATCATAACCCCTGGTGACATCCCAAATGCACAGGAATTTGGGCTCCCCAAGGGAAACACAGGTTACCTGCTGGGATCTGAGTCTACATGTCCTCTCTTCCTTCTTCCTATCCACTGTTCTGATTCAATCTCCCTTCAACAGCTGGTGAAGACTCATGACCTCTCTCCCAACCACAACTATATCATTGCCAACCACCCCCATGGCATTTTCTCTTTCGGGGTCTTCATCAACTTTGCCACTGAGGCCACTGGCTTTGCTCAGCTTTTCCCAGGCATCACTCCTTCTCTAGGGACCTTGGAAGGGATCTTCTGGTGGCCAGCTGTGCGAGACTATGTGATGTCAATGGGTGAGTATGGGGAGTAATTCTATCCTCTGACCCACCTCAGGGCTCCAACTTCAATTAGCCCTGAGAGACAGTCTAATTCTCACTCCCTGCTGGAAGAGGACTTAGTAGAAAATGAGTCCACAACACACTGGACCAGTAACAGGAGTACATAGCTAAGCATCAGGTTCTGTCTAAGATCTGGGAGGGAGGGTTTGGTTAGGCAGCAGGGTAAGTTAAGAGCATTCATAAGAGTTGCCAAAAATATATTCAGAGAAGAAAGGAAAAGGCTGGAGTTCAGGATCAAAGTCAAATATCAAACCCAAATGATGGGGAAGTCAGTAATGAAAGGAGCAGCTTGGATGAACTTTGCCAGACTTTTTCGTGGATATTAGTTGGCTTCTTTTGGTCAGTCATTAATAAAGCAGCTCTCATCCCAGGGTATCTTAAAGTTATTGTAAAGTCTTTCATACTAGCTGGCCCATGACCTTCACTCTCTTGGGAATCTCTTCAAACTTGCATAAGATGTCAAAAGATAAAGGATAAACATCCATCAGAATCCAGGACAACTGCCCCATGCCAGGCTTCAAGCTAGGGTACAGTCACAAATGTTCTTCTCTCTGGATGAATATCCATCCTTGTGGACACCAGAAAAAAACCGAAGCCAAATATTAACAGGTAAGATACATTTATCTGGAGGGACCAGATAGGAACACTAGAGTCCCAAAGAATGGTTCTGCTCCTCTCTGAGGTTGGCGTGAACCTGGAGCAGCGGACTCTCTCAATGACTGAGGCCTGGAGGCAATTTCTGCCATCCCAGGAGAGTACAGAAAGCAAATTCAGGGCAAAGATGGGAAGCAGAAGTGAGGAAAGAGTTTGTGAGTGTTTTTTTTTTTTAATTTTTTAAAAATTATTTATTTATTTTAGAGAGAAGGGAAGTGAGGTAGAAAGAGAGGGAGAAAAACACTGATCAGTTACCTCTCACACGTACCCCAGCTGGGGACCAGGTCCACAATTCAGACATATGTTCTGACTAGGAATTGAACCTATGACCTTTCACTCTGTGGGAGGTCATCCAACCAACTGAGCCACACCAGGTCGCTCGGGCTGTGACTATTGTTGAGCAGAGGGGTGTTATCTTTATTCCATGGTTCATCTACATTTTAATTTGGCTTGGGCAGGCTCCTGGGTCTGCCTACTCTCCAGAAACCCCAGCCAATGGCTCCCCTTCAGCAGGTACTCTAGGGAGGAAGCAGGTTGGTGGTGGCTAGTTCTGATCAGTCCTGGGGAGAGGACTCTGGTGAGTCTCCAGTGCTGTTAGCCTGGGGAAAGTGAAAGATGGCTGTGGTTCATGGGTTAAGAGGGAAGGGATGTGCTTAAATGCTATTGAACTAAGAGGAAGTAGGCAGAGGAACTCAATGTCGCCCCAACTGTAGTAGCATAGACTCCCAATGCAAGCAACTGACCCTAGGGACAAACCTCAGACTAGAGGTAACCCAGGATGTGGAGGTCAAAGACAGAAGAGAAACACTAGTCAGGAAACAGAACTGTCTCCATCACTAAGAGCCCAGGAGAACCCCTTACCTCATCCTCATGCATCAAGTTTGTTGACTTTTTGGTTTCACAGGTGTGTGCCCCGTGAGCAAGTTGGCCTTGAAATATTTGCTAACTCAGAAAGGCTCAGGCAATGCTGTGGTTATTGTGGTGGGCGGAGCTGCTGAAGCCCTCATGAGCCAGCCAGAAGTTTCTACCATCTTCCTTAAACAGCGTAAAGGTTTTGTGAAGTTGGCACTGACGACAGGGTGGGTCTCTAGGTTCTGGTGCCCTATTGTCTGGGTGCCATAGGTCCTCTGTCGCGCCTCTCCAGAATGGTTTCCTTCCTTGGAAACTTGTAGAGGGGGCTCCCTCTTGACTCTGATTAAATCTCTCTACGTCCTCACACTGTCCCTTAAAGGTGTTTGGGCCTCCAGACACATTTTGGTGGGCACTTTTTTTTTACCTGAAGTTGGAGAAAGAACAATAGAAGAAGACCCATTAGCCTGGTAGGCAGGCTGGGGGTATGGAGAAGAGCAGATTCACTCTATATAAACCTATTAACTGATATGCCTAGAGAACCTCCCCAGAGCAAGGAAGACACTGGGCTTGATACCATTGGGATTGCGAAGACGAATAAAACATGATTCCTGCCCCCAGAGAACATATAATCTGGTTTGAGAAATAGAATGCATTCATTCAGCAGTTATTGGACACCTGCTGTGTGTCAGACACAGTACTAGGCATTGAGGATATAAAAATAGGTAACACCTCATCTCAACTTTAAGGAACTCAGTCCAATAGGGAAGACAGACATATAATTATAAAGTATATCCAGAAGCCAACCACTTACCATCTCAACTACCACCCTAGTTTGAACTACTATCAAATCTCCCCTGGATTATTACATTGGTCTCCCAAGGTCTCTCCCTGCTTCTACCCTTGTCTCCCCCACATCCAGGAATCTATTCTCAACTGTAGCCAGGATGATCCTATTTTTTTATTGACTTTATTGGGGTGACATTGGTTCACAATACCATACAGTTTTCAAGTGTACAACTCAACAAAACATCTGCACATTGCATTGTGCACCCATTGCTCCAAGCAAAGCAGTTTCTTTCTGTCCCCATTTATCCCCTCTTTGCCCACCTCCACCGCTCCCCACCTCCTTTCCCTCTGGCTATCAACACACTGTTGTCTGTGTCCATGTGAAAGAATTATATATATATATATATATATATATATATATATATATATATATATATATATATATTCTTTTTGCTTAATCCCTTCAGCTTCTTTCATCCAGCCCCCCAACACCCTTCCCCTTTGACAGCTGTCATTCTGTTCCATGTATCTATGCCTATGTTCCTATTTTTTTTTCATAAGTTCAGTTTGTTCATTAGATTCCACATAAAAGTGAGATCATATGCTGTTTGTCTTTCACTGCCTGGCTTATTTCACTTTGCATACTAATCTCCAGGTCCATCCATGCTATTGTAAAAAGTAAGAGTTTCTTCTTTTTAATGGCTTTGTAGTATTCCATTCTGTGAATGTACCACCGCTTTTTTTTCCTAAATTTTATTTTTTAATATATTTTATTGATTATGCTATTACAGTTGTCCCATTTTCCCCCTTCACTCCCCTTCGCCCTCCACACCCCCTCCCACCCACATTCCCCCACACACACTGCCTTTAGTTCATGTTGTACATATAAGTTCTTGGCTTTTACATTTCCCACACTATTCTTACCCTCCCCCTTTCTATTTTCTACCTACTATCTATGCTACTTATTCTCTGTACCTTCCCCCCTCTCTCCTCCTCCCGTTCCCCTGTTGCTAACCCTCCATGTGATCTCCATTTCTGTGTTTCTGCTCCTGGTCTAGCTTTTTGCTTAGTTTCCTTTTGTTTTTGTGTTAGGTGTGGTTGTTAATAATTGTGAGTTTGCTGTCATTTTATTGTTCATATTTTTTATCTTCTTTTTCTTAGATAAGTCCCTTTAACATTTCATGCAATAAAGACTTGGTGAGGATGAACTCCTTTAACTTGACCTTATCTGAAAAGCACTTTATCTGCCCTTCCATTCTAAATGAAAGCTTTGCTGGATAGAGCAATCTTGGATGGAGGTCCTTGCCTTTCACGACTTGGAATACCTCTTTCCAGCCCCTTCTTGCCTGTAAAGTCTCTTTTGGGAAATCAGCTGACAGTCTGATGGGAACTCCTTTGTAGGTAACTGTCTCCTTATCCCTTGCTGCTTCTAGGATTCTCTCCTTCATTTTAATCTTGGCTAATGGAATTATGATGTGCCTTGGTGTGTTCCTCCTTGGGTCCACCTCCTTTGGGACTCCCTGAGCTTCCTGGACTTCCTGGAAGTCTATTTCCTTTGCCAGATTGGGGAAGTTCTCCTTTATTATTTGTTCAAATAAGTTTTCCACTTGTTGCTCTTCCTCTTCCCCTTCTGGGACCCCTATAATTCAGATGTTGGGACGTTTAAAGATGTCCTGGAGGTTCCTAAGCCTCTCCTCATTTTTTTGAATTCTTGTTTCTTCATTCTTTTCTGTTTGGTTGTTTCTTTCTTCCTTCTGGTCCACTCCATTGATTTGAGCCCCAGTTCCTTTCCCATCACTATTGGTTCCCTGTACATTTTCCTTTATTTCACTTAGCGTAACCTTCATTTTTTCATCTAATTTGTGACCAAATTCCTGTGTGGGTGGGTTTTTGTATGTTCTAGGACCCTGTGGGTCTCTCCAACGAACTTTCCTGTGAGGCTGGGAATTTCTCCCACTGCCTCCTCAACCCCCACAGGTGTTTTCAATTGGTGGTTCGAGGCTTTATTTCCTGGTTCTGGGGGCCTGGGTTGCCCTGTCTCTCCTGCTCCCAAGCTGTTTCTCCCAGTTTCTCTGTGCGTGAATGTGGGACCGTCCAGTCTGCAATTTACCACCTTGCCGGGTCCACCCGTTGCTGCCTTGCCCGCCAGTCACTGCCTTGTCATGAGTCCTCTCCACCTGGCTGCCTGTCTCCTACCGGTCTGGATGAATGTGTCTTCTTTAACTCCTTGGTTGATGGACTTCCATACAGTTCGATTTTCTGTCAGTTCTGCCTGTTTTTTTGTTTTTAAATTGTTGTTGTCCTTTTGATTGTGCAAGGAGGCACAGTGTGTCTACCTACACCTCCATCTTGGCTGGAAGTCCTTTTTTTCTAAATTTTATAATCGCTGTTCTTCAAATCATTTGTATTTTGATTATCCCAATTACCCTTAACATTTCTTTAAATTTCTAAATTTCCAACCACATTAAAATGCAAACTCAGAAAAGACTAAAAGTATAAAGCTTCTTGAAGAAATGATAGGGGATATTTTTTGAACTCTAAGAGTAGGGAAAGATTTCTCAGAGAGGTGTATCACAGCTTTTTTTATCCATTCATCTACTGATGGACATTTGGGCTGCTTCTAAACCTTGCCCATTATAGATAACACTTCAATGAACACAGGGGTATATATATTCTTCAAACTGGTGTTTTGGGATTCTTAGAATATATTCCCAGAAGTGGGGCCTCTGGGTCAGAAAGAAGTTCCATTTTTAATTTTTTGAGGAAACTCCATGTTATTTTCCACAGTGGCTGCACCAATTTGCATTCCCACCAACAGTGAATGAGGGTTCTCTTTTCTCCACATTCTCACTGGAACTTATTTGTTGTTGATTTATTGATGATGGCCATTCTGACAGGTATAAGGTAATATCTCATTGTGGTTTTAGTTTGCATCTTTCTGATGATGAATGATGTTGAGCATTTTTTCATGTCTATTGGCCATCTCTATGGCCTCTTTGGAGAAGTGTCTACTCAGGTTCTTTGCCCATTTTTAAATTGGGTTGTTTGTCTTCTTGGTGTTGTGTATAAGTTCTTTATGTATTTTGGAAATTAACTCTTTATCAGATGTATCATTGGCAAATATGTTTTCCCATTCTGTGGATTCCCTTTTCATTTTGATGATGGTTTCTTTTGCTGTGCAAAAGCCTTTTAGTTTGATGTAGTCCCATTTGTTTATTTTTTTCTTTGTTTCCCTTGCCTCAGGAGACAATCAGCAATGCCTGCGATTTTACTGCCTATGTGTTCTTCTAAGAGTTTATGACTTCATGCCTTACATTTAAATCTTTAATTCATTTTGAGTTTATTCTGGTATGTGGTGTAAGTTGGTGGTCTAGTTTCATATATTTGCATGTGTCTGTGCAATTTTCCCAACACCATTTGTTGAAGAGACTGTCTTTACTCTATCGTATGCTCTTGCCTCCTTTGTCAAATATTAATTGACTATAGAGGTATGGGTTGATTTCTGGGTTCTCTGTTCTGTTCCATTGCTCTATATGCCTGTTCTTATGCCAGTACCAGGCTGTTTTTCTTACTATGGCCTTGTAGTACAGTTTGAAATCAGGTAGTGTGATACCTCCAACTTTGTTCTTCTTTGTAAAGATTACTGAGGTTATTTGGGGTCTTTTGTGGTTCCATGTAAAGTTTTGGAATATTTATTCTAGTTCTGTGAAATATGCCATTGGTATTTCAATAGGAATTGCATTGAATCTGTAGATTGCTTTGGTAGTATGGGCATTTTAATGATGTTAATTTTTCCTATCCATGAACACAGTATATGCTTCCACTTATTTGTATCTTCCTCAGTTTCTTTCTTCAGCATCTTATAGTTTTCCAAGTACAGATCTTTTACCTCCTTGGTTAAATTTATTCTTAGGATCTTTATTTTGTTGTTGTTGTTGTTGTTGTTGTTGCAGTAGTAAATGGGATTGTTTTCTTAGTTTTTCTTTGTGATAGTTCATTATTGATGTACAAAAGTGCTACCAATTTCTGAATATTAATTTTGTGTTCTGCTATTTTGCTGAATTCATTTATTAAATTTGTAGTTTTTTGGTGGAGTCTTTAGGGTTTTCTGTGTACAGTATCATGTTGTCTGCAAATAATCAGTTTTACTTCTTTTTTTCTAATTTGTATGCTTTTTATTTCTTCTTTTCTGATTGCTGTGGCTAGGAACTCCAGTACTATGTTGAATTAAAGTGGTGAGAATGGACAGACACCCCTGTCTTGCTCCTGATATTAAGGGAAACACTTGCAGTTTTTGCCCACTGAGTGTGATGTGTGCTGTGTGTTTGTCATATATGGCCTTTATTGTGTTGAGGTATGTTCCCTCTATCAGGATGATCTTATTAAACATGAGTGAAATCGTGTCATTACTCCAAATGCTCCAATGACTCCCATTTTACTCCAAGCAAAAGTTAAAATCTTTACAAGGGCCTTAAGGACCCTGTATAATATGGCCATTGGCCACCTCTGTGACCTCATCACCCACTGCTCTCCTCCTTGCTCAATCCCTTAGAGCTATACTGGCCTCCTTGTTGTCCCTCTAACAAGCTGCATGCTCCTGCCTTATGGCCTATGCCCTAGCTGTCCCTCTTCTCAGTATGGTTTATCCTGACTATCCTGCTCTCTCTTTTCCATTACACTTATCATTTTCTTTTTTTAAGATTTTTTTGTTTTATTTTTAGACAGAGGGGAAGGGAGGGAAAAAGGGTGGGAGAGAAACATCAATGTGTGGTTGCCTCTCGAATGCCTCCTACTAGGGACCTGGCCCACAGCCCAGACGTGTACCCTGATTGGGAATTGAACCAGCAACCCTTTGGTTCACAGGCCAGCGCTCAATCCACTGAGCCACACCAGCCAGGACTCATTTTCTTATATATCATCAATTTTATTTATATACCTGTTTTTGTTTGTTATTATTATTTATTATCTGTATTCCCTAAAGGTAAACTCCATGGTTACAGAGATTTTTAAAAATCCATTGTGTTCAGTAATGTATCCCCAGGGCTTAAAACAGTACTGGAATGTAGAAAGAACTTGAATGAATTATGTATTATAATGGAAATATGTACAAAGTTCTATGAGAGCACCAATTAATGGAAAGACTTTCACCCAAACAAGAAGTTACATCAGTGGGTGATATTTAAATTGTGAATTAAAATATTAGTAGGACTTGCCAATCAAACCAAAAGGCAGAAACAACTCAGGGGACCTACAACATATGTGGCATTATGCCAGGCCCTAGGGACTCATATATAAATGAAACAGTTCCCAACTTTGATCAGCTTGACAGATAACTGGGGAGTCAGACAGGTAAGGAGATGACTATTAGAGTTAAGATAGTGTTAGTATAGGAGAAAAATAAGCATTAGGTGAGGGGTACCTCATCCACATTGTGGGGGAGGAAATTGGAGGTGGTCAAAGTTTCTTTAAGGGGATGAAATTAGAGCTGAGTGTTGAAGGGCAAAATAGAATTAGCCACGTGAAAACAGAAAGAAGGCACTTCCAGCAGAGGGAGCAGAATGCATAGAGACACACAGACAAGAGATAACTGGGCACAGTTAACATGGCTTAGCATAGCAGATGGCAAAGAAAGGGTGGGGTGAGGGGAAGCTAGCCAGGTAGGTAGGGCTAGAATACAAAGCCCATGCTAAGCAGCGTGATACAAAGTGAGGTGCTCTGGAAGATTTTAAAGAGAAGAATGACATGTCCAGATACGCAGATTAGGAAGATTACTCTGGATGCTGGGTGCGATAAAGGCAGTTAAGTTGCCCAAGATTGGTTTCTTTTGATCATGGAACAATGTGTAGCAGCTCTTCATAAAGGGTTCAGTTGGGAGGGTGGGGCATGGCAAGAATGAGACATAGGCTGGAGATGCTTGGGTGCTTGGGTTCTTGTCCTATACTGGGGAGATTTAGAGGTTTCCCACCTTGGTGAGGGTTTCAGTGGGGGAAATTTCCTGGGAAAATGCACACTTCTGCCCCTCTTTTTGCAGAGCATACCTTGTCCCTTCCTATTCCTTCGGAGAGAATGACGTTTACAAGCAAGAGGCATTCAATGAGGGCACATGGATAAGGTTATTCCAAAAAATATGCAAAAAAATCGTGGGACTAAATTTCTGTGTCTTCCACGGCCGAGGCCTCACTCAAGAATCCTGGGGCTTCCTGCCTTTCAATCGGCCCATTACCACTGTTGGTGAGCTTTCAGTATCTCTGAACCACATTGGTCCTGGATTCCACCCCCGCCCAAGTCCCAGGAGACCCATGGCACACAGCTGGGACAGGCAATGGGAATTCCATTGGGTGTGGTGGTGGGCATGGTGGGGAGGACAACTGAACAAATAAGAATTATGGCCATTCACGAGTGGGAGAGAGTTCAACAGCTGCCACGAGGGCATCATTATTCACTTACACTCCTTTGGCACTCCCCTGAGTTTGTCCTCGTTCTGTTGTGCATGTGTGACATTAGGTATTTGGAGAATATGGAACAGGATGAGGTTGGAGTGGAGGGGAAAAAAACAAAGGGAGGGGAGGGGACCCACACACTGAGTTTCAGTATGTGGCTCCCTCTAAGGGGTGGGTAATTAGAGTTGGGAGGGAACTCTGATGCTTATCTCTTCTTCCCCATAGTCGGGGAGCCCCTGCCTATCCCCAAGATTAAGAATCCAGATCAGAATACAGTGGACAAATACCACAAACTCTACATCAGTGCCCTGCGCAAGTTGTTTGACCAGCACAAAGTTCAATATGGCCTTCCTGAGAACCAAGATCTGACAATCATATAACAGGAGCTGGATTCCCTTATTCTTAAACCCTGAAGCATTGAAGGATCCAAGTAAGGCCACGTAGGTGGAAGAATTTGGGGAGGGGGAGGTGTGAAATAGGCCAGCCAAGCTACAAAGTACTTAATGAGTCAAGTTTGAGGGAAGAAACCAGAGGAACATGGGAAGACTGGACAACAACCCAGTTGAGCAAGCAGTCTTGTGAGTTCACAGGTGCTTTTTGGCCTGCTGACTCCAGCTAATTCTCTGAGCAGAGGAATGAGAAGCCAAAGAACACCATGACACTTCTTCCTGATCCTTAGTGACACCATCACCATTTAGGTTTATACTTAGAAGCCTTGTGGAGAACAGGGATGATTTGTTTCTTCCTGGACCCTTTCCCTACAATTTGGGGACCACTACAAGAAAAACTGGGGACCTGAACTGTGGTTTTCTGATCCAAGCCCTCAGTTGTAACACATTTCTGCACTGGCAAAAAACTTTTGCATGCAGTTATGCTGTTTGTTTTTAAAATTAAAATAAAGGTCTGGGTATATAAAACCAAGTATGACTATTTCCTACTTACTCTGTGGTTCACTACTGTACTTCCCTCAAACCTGGCCAGAAAGCTGGTCTGTGGACAGCCATTCTCCTCTTCTTCATCTGCCCTTTATACTGCCCCTGACAGAAAATGTAAGGGAGTGGAACCATAATTACTACACAGTGTAGGAGACAGGAGCAGAACTGTGGGAACTGACAGGTACCCACCAAGGAGTCCATCTCGCTTGATATCACATGAACTACCCTGGGTCAGAAGGGAGGGAGCCACAAGACCATGCACCATCTGTGAGTTGACTTTATGTCAAGTACCTACTGTGTACCAAGAACTATGCCATTATTTTCAAAACCTTTGTCTCTTAATATTAACTGAAGCCCTGCAAGATTGGCATCATCTTCATTTCACAGTAGCTAAAACTTATAGAGGCTAAGTAACTTGCATATAGCTTTGGATGGAGCTAGCATCCAAACCCAGGTCTTACTAATTTTAATCCAAAGTTCTTTCTAATGCACCAATCACCACACTTCCTATTTCTCATTTCGTGGAGAAGTCAGTTTCATTTTCCTCAATGAGGTCACATGGCACCCCACTTAAATTAGTTCATAAGTGTGGGCAAAAATGACATGAATTCTATTCAGAGTGGTCCTAGTTTAGGCTTTGGAGAAATAACTTATCAATGAAAAAAAAAACCTTTCTATAGTAATAGAATGGAATTGAGAGTCCAGAAGCAAACTAATCCATTTATGCTTAATTGCTTTTTGCTGAGGGTACCAAGATAATTTAATGGAGGGAAAGAATACTCCTTTCAATAAATGATGCAGGGGCAACTGCATATTCACATGGAAAAGGGTGAAGTTGGGAGCCTATCTCACACCATACACAAAAATAAACTCAAAATGGATCAAATACCTAAAGTGAAAGCTAAACCTATACAACTCTTAGAAGAAAACATAGGGTAAAGTTTGCTGGCCTTGGATTTAGTGATGGTTCCTTGTCTATGACATCAAAAGTACAAATGGCAAAAGAAAAAAATGAGAAGTTGGACTTCATTGAAATTAAACACTTTTGTGCTTCAAAAGACACTATCAAGAAAATGAAAAAGACTCACAGAATAGGAGAAATTTGCAAATCATGTATCTGATAAGAGAATAGTATCCAGAATATAGAAAGAACACTTACAACTCAATGACAAAAAAAGTCCAATTAAAAATGGGCAAGAGCTAAGTAGTATTCCACTGGGGATGTGTGTGTGTGTGTGTGTGTGTGTGTATGTGTGTGTGTATATATATATAATTTAAAATATTTTATATAATGTATATATAGTATGTAATATAACATAATTATGTATTGGGAAAACTCTATATTGTGAAGATATTGTTTCTAAATTAAATCAAATGTTTAATGTACTTCCAATAAAAATTCTCATAGTGTTTTGGTACTTGAGAAAGTTATTCCAAAATTCATCTAAAAGAATAAACAGTCAAAAATACCCAGGCAATTTTTGAAAATTAAGAGTAATGAGAAGGAACTAGCACAACTAGATGTTAAAACATGATATAAATATACAAACATTAAAACCGAATAGGATTGGTACAAAAATAGGTACACAGGTCCATGGAATAGAACATAGAACCCAGAAATAGAGATAGATAGATTTATTATACCTACATCTTATAGGTCCATCCATATATATACAGCCATACCTTGGAGATATTGCAGGTTTGGTTGCAGAACACCACAATAAAGTGAATCACACATTTTTTTTGGTTTCATAGTGCATATAAAAATATATTTACTTTATATAGTCATCTATTAAGTGTGCAATAACATTATGCTAAACATGTACATAACTTAATTAAAAATACTTTATTGCTAAACAATGCTAACCATCATCTGAGCGTTCAGCAAGTCATAATCTTTTTGCTGGTGGAAGGTCTGGCTTCAATGTTGATGAAAATGCCGTATCTGCTAAGTGCAATAAAAAGCAAAGTGCAATAAAACAAGGTAGGCCTGTACTGAACACAGTATAAAAGAAACCTCACAAATAAATGGGGAGGGGTAGATTGTTCAATAAATAGTATTATAGTGGAAATATGCATCTGCGGGGAAAAGGTATAATGTCACTTCATACGGTATACCTAAATACAATTTATTCTTGTATTATCATTTATTAATATTGTATTATTTTCCATATGAACAACTATAAGTCTCCTTATGCTCCACTCTGTATATTTTTAAATATTTTATTTATTTATTTTGAGAGAGAGAGAGAGAGCGAGAGAGAGAAACATCAATTGGTTGACTCCTACATGCATCCCAACTGGGGACCTGGCCTGCAACCCCGGCTTGTGACCTGCCTGGGAATAGAACTGGCAACCTTTTGCTTTGCAGGACAACAGCCAACCTACTGAGCCACATGGGTCAAGGTTATATATTATAATTAGAATAAAGAGTTTTATTTAAAGCCTCAAACCATAAAACAATAGCAGAAGAAAATGTAGGAAACCTCAGAAAATGGGCTATGGGTTTAGTCTCTCTACTTAAAGGTCCCCCCAGGTCTCTTCTGTCAGGAAGATTGTCTTTGGCCCCGGTGCTTTCTAGGCCAAAGCAAGACCCCAACAAAATGGCACAACACTATTGTGTGAGTGTGCAGCAAAATCAGTAGTCAAGGTCCCTCAGAATTTGTTGAGCTGGAGAGTTGAGTGGCGCCTCTACCTGGGAATCCCTGAAAGGCCTCCCTAAGCACTGCAGGTCCAAGCTCTCTTCCATCTTGTGGCTGTGTAACCTAACAAGAAAGTATCAAGAGGTACAATGGAGCCCTTGATGGTGTGGCTCTGTGGATTGAGTGCTGATCTGCAAACCAAAGGATTGCAGGTTCTATTCCCAGTCAGGGCACATGCGTGGGTTGTGGGCCAGGTCTCCAGTGGGGGACACGCAAGAGGCAGCCACACATCAATGTTTCTCTTCCTCTCTTTCTCCCTCCCTTCCCCTCTCTCAAAAAATGAATGAATAAAATATTTTTTTAAAAATAGGTACAATGGAGAGAGGCTGGAGAGAAAACAGATGAGGGGAGGTTTCCTTGTTGGGGGAGGAAGAAGCCCTGAAGTCCAAGACTGTCATAGGGAACTCATCCTTTTTGAACTTCCACAAAGAAACCACCACAGTCTCAAGGCATAATATCTAAGGGAAAAACTAAGAAGTTTTTCAAGCCCTAAGCTCTGGATCTCAGGACCTGGTGGAGGTTTTTCTCAATAACCTGTATTCCTCTTTTCCCCAGTAACAAAGCAAAGTGAGCTTAGGGATGGCCTCGGACAGGGAACTGGTGAGTCAGAAAACAGAGCAGTTAAGATGATAGCTGGAGGGGGACTCCACCCTCCTGACAAACCCAACTAGTTGGAGGTAAGCCAGGGACACAGCCCAAAAGCATCTGTGCAAACAGGTCCTCCCTGAAGACAAGCAGAGTCTGGGAGATGCCTCAGTCCTTATTTCCAAGATCTCTCACACCATATGGCATATGCAGGTCATTACAGCACCTGCTGTTTGTACGGGATTAGCAGTTCAGCAAAAGTGTCAGACTGAATTGCTGTCTGTCCGTGCTTTCAAGCTGTCACAACACTATTTTGTCATTATTTTAGTGAGTATTTGTGGTGTTCTTACTATGTGACAGGCATTATTCCAGATGTTGGGGTTGTAGCACTGAATAAAACAAAGACCCTCCCCTCACAGAGCTTATATTCTAGTTGAGGAAGGCCGATTAGCAAGCAAACAAGCAACACCACCAGATAGTGGTAAGTGCTGTGAAGAAAAATAAAGTCAACAGTGGATCAGTGTGTGATGGGGAGTCCAATTTCAGGGGGAACTTCCTCTGGAAAGGTGGTATTTTAACAGACATCAGAATGAAGAGAGGCAGCCAGTCATGTTAACAGTGGGGGTACATTAGTCCTAGCGGAGGGACCAGCAAGGACAAAAATCCTGAAGAGGGAATCTACTTGGCAGCTTCAGAGAACAGCAAGATTGCCTGGTAACTTTGTTAGAATGGAGTGAACAGGGGGAATGGAAGATGAGGTTGAGGCAGGAGAGTTAGAATAGGGAATGAAGGCCTCAAGCTCCAGCCCTCCCCTTCTCTGTCTTGGCTGGGACATCACAGACATGACCTTCACTGACCACCTGTTCCCCCACTTCTCCCTCCCTAATTACCTCTAATTGGGAAGACCAAAAAAATCCCTATCAAGAGAGGAGAGACAAGGATGAGCCACATGGGTAGTAACCTCACCAGTGCCAGAAGCAGAGGACCACCCTGTCCCCCACATTTGCCTACATTTGTCAAATCTTTCTATCCAGACCCCATAGGATGACTCATTCTCTGATGATGCCCACTCTCTCTTCTTGAGTGTGTACTATCACTTTAATAAATTTACTATGCTTTGGTAAGTCTTTCTGTGCTGCACTTGAATTCCTTCTTGGGCTGCAAGAAGAACCTGGATGGGGTTGAGGCTTCCCTTGGCCTCCCCGGGTACTGCCTGGCAGCAAGGCAAGAGAGGTGGAGAAGCGCTAGATCAAGTGGGACCTCATAAACCCCTGTGATGGCTTTCTATTTTCATCTGAGTGAGATGAGGAGTTGTTGGAATGTTCAAAAAGAATTTATGGAGAATTTTAAACATACACAAAACTAGAGAGAATAGTATAATGAACCTCTATAAACTTATCATCTAGGTTCAACAATTATCAAGATACTGTCACTTCTTTCATCTATTCTAACTTTTCCTTTTTTAGATGAACTGGTTTTTTTTTAATCCTCACCCAAGGATATGTTTATTCATTTTGGAGACAGAGGAAGGGAAAGAGAGAAGCATTGATGTGAGAGAGAAACATTAATCAGTGGCCTCCCCCTCCACACCCCAATCAGGGGTCGAACGTGAAACCTCGATATGTGCCCTGAGCAAGGATTGAACGTGCAACCTTCTGGTGTATGGGACAGTGCTCCAACCAACTGAGCCACGTGACCAGGGCTTAGCTGAAGTGTTTTAAAACAAATTTTACCCTTATGTTTCTCATGCCCCCCCAAAATGATCATTTTCTTATAAAACAATAAAGCCATTATCACACCTAAAAATTGACTATAATTCCTCAGTATCATTTAATACTCAGTCCATAGTCAAATTTCCTTCATAGCCTTCAAAAAATTTTTTGCAGTTGATTTATGATAGTCCACAAATTATTTTAATCTAGAACAGTCCTCCCTCTCCCCTCCCCCATTTTAAAAATACCATTCACCTCTTTAAGAAACTCAATCATTATCCTGTAAAAAGTCCCATATACTGGGTTTGTCTGTTCACCTCCTCATGGTGTCTAACTTGTTTCTTTATCCCTCCCATTTCCTGTAAACTGGGAGTTAGCCCAGAGGCTTGTTTAGATTCAGGTTCAACTTTGGAAGTAAGAGTACTTTATACGTTGATATAGGTAGATATTTTACATTGTGGCTATCCCCCTTTCTAGTACTTCTTTTTTTTAAGACTTATTTATTTTATCTTTAGAGGGGAAGGGAAGGAGAGAAGGAGAGAAATATCAACGCATGGCTGCCTCTTGTGCATCCCCCGCTGTGAACTGGCCTGCAACCCAGGCATGTGCCCTGACTGGGAATCGAACCACGATCCTTTGGTTCACAGGCCCGCACTCAATCCACTGAGCTACACCAGCCAGGGTGCTAGTACTTCTAAGACTGATCCAAAAAGTGTAGGTAGTGGTGACCTGATTTTTTCATTGTGACAGTCCACATCAACCTTTCACCTCATGGTTTTAGCAGTCAATGATAATCATTGCATGACACAATTATTTCATAAGAGGATCTATGATGTTTTTCTATTTCTTTCAGGTCATCCATACTTACTAGTTCACATAATACAATATATAGATAAGCCTCACTTCCAACTCTACCCCTTATAATCTGTTCCTTCCTTCTCCCTACAGGTAAACATTTTTTTTTTAATTTGGAATTTTTTCCTTCTAGAGTTATTTTTGCAACAAGAAGCATTTTTATTCATATATTTACATGTATACATATATATTTGTATCCCCCCTTCTTAACAAAAGTTGCATTACTGTATATGGTATTCTGTGTATACCTTTTTTCACTTAAATATATCCTGGAACTCACTCCATATCTCTGTCTCCAGATCTATTTCATTATTGGAGGAAGATCTTCCTCCTTATTGGTATTGAGCAAGAGGATGACAAAATCTGACTTATAATTTAGAAGTCTTCTGTTAGCTGGCTTATTAAAAAAAGATTTTTTAAAGGGTAAATACCAAAGCAGAGAGATCATTAAGAGGCTGCTACAATAATCTAGGAAGATGTGGTGATGAGCCATCTTGAATCATGCAGATCATCCCAAAACCCTAGTAATAGATGGACTTGGACCCCTGACAACTTCACTGAGTAGACCTGCACAACAGCTCAGACATGTTGTGGTGTCTGAAAGAGGAAGAAATAGATCTTTATCTTATTTAAGCTACATTTAATTTTTATCACCTCTTGGCCTTTTGGCTAAGATCAACCACAAGCTACATTGTATTTTGGATCTCTGTCACATGCACTGAATCTACATCCTAGCTAATGCAAATCATTCTAGTTCTGACATGCCCTGATTATTACCAATACAAGTCTCTTGTCTTGACTCTCTTTGGTCACATGATCTTGAGCAAAGAAGAAATGAGAGTGTGTTCCTGGTAGAGAGAATAGCATGGGTGAGGTTTAAGGGCTGTGTTACTTGGCCTTTATCTCGTAAGCAATAGAGAGTCCCTGAAAGTAGCAAGAGAAATTTTCAAAAGGTTAAGTGAGTAATAGTATAGAAAGGAAGAGAAACCAGAGACCAGGAGATCAGAATAGGAACCCCAGCTTAGGAACCCAACCCAGTTGCTTCTACCCTACAGGTAGTCATCGATGGCCCAAGAGAACCTATTTCTTCGGTGGCTAACTCTACCACCACCCCTCAAACTCCAGTTCTTACTATATTCTCTACTTGTTGCTAACTGCACTTCAGCCACACTGACCTGCTTGCTGTTCCTTGAATACATTCCTTGAACAAGTATGCTCCTGCCTGAGGGCCTTTGTACTTGTTGCTCCCTCTGTCTGAAATGGTTCTTGACCTGGATAGCCACATGCTTTCCCTACCCAATCTACCTAAAATGGCATCCCACTTCCCATTCCCTCTACTCTGGTTTATTTTACTTCAGAGATGTAGCACCACTTTGCATCATATTATATATATTTATTTGTTTTTTGTTGTCTTCCTCTTTAGATTATAATCATCATGAAGATAGGGACTTTGTCTACTTCAGTGCTGTAACGCCATAAAACTAGAACACTGTATAGCTGGCACACAATAAGTATTTGTTGAATAAATGAATGAGATATAAAATAGATTTCACTTAAGTCCTTCTACTTGTACTTCAAAGAGTCTTAGCTAATGAAAATGTGAGGCAACAGAGGTGAGGAGGAGAGGGCTAGGATGGAAAACAGCCCTGAGACTAGAAACGCACAGGAAGGAACTTGAAGAGGATCTCAGAAGCTTATCCCAGGCCCATTTACAGACTTTTAAAGTCTGAAAGCACTTGGATTAACTTTTGTGGAGATTTTTAAGTTTTCTGTAACTAACTAAATCTGCTATTTTTGTGTCTCTGCCTTTTCTCTGAAGTTATGAAAATTTTGAAAGAATAATTTTTTTTAACTTTTGGAAGAAAATACATCTCCATAACCTCAGAAATGTGAAGAATTTATTAAACAGCATACAAAAAATACAAAGCTTAAAGGAAAGGATTGAAAATTCAACCACATTAACATTAAGAACTTTAAAAAATCTCTTAGGAAAGTAAAAAGACTATCTATGAAGTAGGAGAAAGATCATTCATTCGACAAGTATTATTGAGCACCTACTATGTGCCAGGCACTGTTAATGGTTCTTAGGATAATCCAGTGAACAAATCAAAACAAAATTCCTACTCTTAAGGAGTACTGTATTGAAAATGTGTATGTTTACCACATGCCAGGTACCACTGTAAGTACTTTACATATATTAACTCGTTTAATTGGCACAACTCTGTGAGTTAGGTACTACTCCACAGATGAGAAAAATGAAGTTCAAAGAGGTTAAGGAAATTAAGACACAGAGAGGTTAATTGCCAGAGATCACACAGTTAGTAAAAGGTGGAGCTGGGATTTATACCCAAGCAGTCTGGCTCCAGAGACATGTTTTTTTATACCTTACTGCAAACAGGTACCTTAACATTCATAGAATCTAACTTACAAGGATTGGTATATGGACTTTATTAAGAGTGCCTACGAATCGTTAAGAGAAAACAATCAGTAGAAAAATGAGTAAAAGGCATAAGTAGGTATTTCGCAGAAGAAATATGGCCCATAAACACATGAACCAAAGCTCAACTTCTTTTCATAATTAGGGAAATACAAGTTAAAACTGCAAGAAGGTAGCATTCAACACTAAACTGATTGGCAACAATTTTAAAAGTCATCCCTGGCTGCTGTGGCTCAGTGAATTGAGCACAGGCCTATGAACCAAAGGGCCACTGGTTTGATTCCCAGTCAGGGTGCATGCCTGGGTTGCGGGCCAGGCCCCAGTGGGGGCCACATGAGAGGCAACAACACATTGATGTTTCTCTCCCTCTCTTTTTCTTCTCTCCCTTCCCCTCCCTCTGAAGATAAATAAATAAAATATTTTAAAAAAAATTTAAAAGTCAGTTCAAGCCAAGCTTTAGGATATGGAGCAATGTGAACTCACACCTGGTGAAAGCGTATGATACAATCACTTCGGAAAACAGCCTAGCACGTCCTAGTAAAACTGAATTTGCACAGAACCTATGACTTAGCAGTTCTACTCCCAGGTATGTGTCCTAAAGAAACTTTTACTCATGAGCACCAGAAGACATGTGTAAGAATGCCGGATCCCTAGCAGCATGGTTCACAATAGCAAAAATGAGCTGGAAACAACCCCAATATCCATCAGTGAGAGCATGGATGAAGAAATTATGCTATATCCACCCAATTTCATACAACAGAATACAAAAATCAGAGGTACACATGTCAACAAAGATGAATCGCAAAACGTTAGTGTTGAGTGAAAATTATCAAGTCTTAGTATGTATACATACACCTACATTCATATATAGAGATAAAATATTGATAATTGTTGAATTGAAGAGGTAGATGATATATAGATATGTATTAGGCTATTCCTTCAACTTTCCTGCATGTTTCAATTTTTTACAAGAAAAAGTTGGAGCAACTAACTTTGAAGGCCTTGAGAAGAAGTATGCCTTCTCTAATTCATCACCATCCCCACTATTCCCTATTCATACCTCTCAACCTATTCCCTCATTTCTAGTACCTCTAGTCCCTAGAGACATTGGAGTTTGCAACTTGTGGCCCTGCTCATTGGTCCTGGTCTGTCCTAGATCTCCCTGTCTCCTGCCCTGTAAACAGATCATGGTGTAGGGACGTGACAGGTGTTTCTCTTGTTCCCATAGGCCCAATAAACCATACGTGAACTTTTGCTGTTTAGAACAGGACAGTACGAGCTGATGTAATTCCTTATGACCGTGCAGTGGAGAGGGAAGCCCTCTTCACCCACCTCCCAGCAGCTATAGCAACTTTGGCAAGTGTACCATTCCTTTTAAGATAAGGGTGGGGTATCTTTCCCACAAGATAAGATGAAGAAATTTATGATTCTTTATGACTCTTGTAGTCTCTCTGGCACCATAGGTGAAAAAGGTGGGAAAGTAAGATCTTCTGGGAACATCAAGGGACCAGTGGGATTAAACCACTGTATCAAGGATTTAATAGATGAAGGAAGTGGTGGTTACCTCTGCTTGGACTTTAGAGTGAAAAAGAATCCACTGAGGGTGCACAGGCACAGAGAGTTGGCAGCTGATAAACCCTTCTTATTCAGACTGGCCACTTCTTAGTTGCTCAGAGTCCAATGACATCAGAGAGACTGAAGCAGCTTCCCAGTTAGCATTTGCTGAGCCATATTCAGTGATATGACAGGTGCTTTCTTTGCAAACTCTGGTTTTCACTCCCACAGCTATCACATTGTACTAAACAAATCCTCAATCCCTGCCACCCCCAGCTTGGCTATTTCTGTGCATACCACACAGCATGGATTTATCCAATTGTTTAGCAGGAAAAACAGGCTTAGACAGAACAGGCAGATAGCCAGAGGCAGGCAGTGTCCACTGGGGGAAAGCTGAGGTTGGCCAGTGACAGTGCATGACAGTCTGGACCAGGGTGCCGAAGCAGGTGGGGAAATGGCAAGACTCCTGTCTGATTGTTCTAATCACCTGAACAGAAAGATCAAGATCACTTGCTTTTCTGATGTCTACCTACTTTGGACCAAGAACTAGACCTGGGGGGGTGTCCACAGGCTGTGTCTCCTTTGAGAATATGACCTTGCCTTTTGGTTTATTCTTGACTTGACCTCCACATCTTGCTGACTTCCTAGATCTCAGAACTTCAATTTGTGGCTAATATCTAGATCTTCACATGACCAGGCATTGGCTTCGGGAATACTGATGCCTGTCCTTATTTCTCTGTGACTTGCTTTGGATGTTTGCTGCTCCATCCTATTGTGACAGAACTCAATTGAGGATTTGATGCTGCTCTGATAAATGCTTAGCAGGCCAGCAACTGAAGATAAGGCAAAGCAGGACTTGGTTACCAAAACTGTAGCATCAAACAGACACCTGCAGACTTCTGAGAAGGAAATATAAGGCCAAGACCAGACTATTAGCTTTTAAATTATGACCCATGGGGCAAAGACAGTACTTCTCATGTATAGTGCTAAAGAAGAAAACCCCTACTGGAAAAGGGTGCACCAATAAAGATAGATAGATAGAGAAGACATCCATAAAACAATGATGAGAGTGTGTCATCAACCAAGCAGTATGATTAATACAATTCTGTGATGTCATGTTTAAAAAAGAAAGAAAGAAAACAAAGGATTGGTGTACTTAACATCAAGTTCTCACATTCCCAAGTTTCCTAATTTCTTTTACCTATCACTCCATTTTCTTTGATATACACTTTAGGGTGGTCAAGGCCACCCACATACCAAGAAAGTCCTTGGCCTAGGAAATTGCAACCACTGTCACTTTTAGTTCAGATGACAACTGATTAGTTGTTTTTCTCCAAAAGAAAGCAATATGAAAGCATATAAACCAACATGGTGACAAAACAGATTTCTGACTCTAGTTTTTCCAGGGTAAAGGCTGATCTCAGTGGTCGAAAGCTAACAAGTCTCATTTTCCACACTTATATTTCAGTGTTCCCTCCACTTGAGCTGAGGTGAATCTATGCAGTAGCACTCCCAGGTCTAGTAGGTTTTGGGGGACCTTCATGAAATCTGTCTCTGGACCTGTTTGGAAAAGAGGTTCAAATGTTCTCTTCAGACTCAGTCATTTCCTTGGAGAGGGGGTCCAATTCTGCTGACAGGGTTACCTGGTCCCTGGACCCTACCCAGGTTAATGGAGGCTTGAGGAAGTGTCCCACTTTTTGTACTGGTAAATCCTAAAATATTCTGGGAGAGAGGAAACTGAGCAGCGCCACAGAAAGGGCCATGGGTTAGGGATTCTGATCAGTGACCTTTCACCGATATTAAAGACCTAGAAATCTGAGCAGGTGGTGGAAGGAGCATGTCTAAAAACTAGTGCTTCCTCCATTAGAGGAGATTGGTTAAACAAATCATGGCATACCCATACAATGAAATACTCTGTATAATCTTATAGAAGGAAATTGACATAAAAATATATCCATGATATACGTTAGGTGAAAAAGTAGGTCACAAAGCAGTATAAAGAATAAGACTCCAGCCCTGGCTGGTGTGGCTCAGTGGATTTAATGCTGGCCTGTGAACTAAAGAGTTGCCGGTTCAATTCCCAGTCAGGGCACATGCCTGGGTTGTGGGCCAGGCCTTCAGTAGGGGGCGCTTGAGAGTCAACCACACATTGATGTTTCTCTCCCTCTCTTTCTTCCTTTCTTCCCCTTGCTCTAAAAATAAATAAATAAAATCTTTAAAAAAGAATGAGATTCCATTTTGGTTAATAAATTATACATAATAACTAGCATTTACTGAGCTTCAAATTATGAGCATATGTATAAGCAAGGCACTGAGTAAAGTGCTTTACATTAATTACTTTATCCTCATGATGACCCTATGATGTAGGGAGGTATTATATTCATCCTTCTATGGATGAGGAAACTGAGGCACTAAGAAGTTAAGTAATTTGCCATCATTCACTTATGGCAAAGCTGAAAGACAGACCTAGATGTGTTGAAGTCAAGAGTCCAAACTCTTCACAGTGAAGTATATCTATGTCTATATTTATACAGAAGAAAAAGTGAAGAAAGAGAGATACCAGGATGGTGACAGTTGACAGTTAACAGTGGTTATTTCTGAGTGGTGAGATTGTGATTGACTTTTGTTCTTGTTATGCTTTCCTGACTAGTCTGACATGTTTATGATTTATATGGGTTATTTTTGTAATCAGGAAAGACAAATTGATTTCCATTTTTGAAAAAAGCAAACAAGCCATTGCTTCTAACCAGTAGGCAGCAAACTGCTGGCAAGTGGGGGGAGTAACTTCATTACCAGGGTTCTGGAAATTTCTACATGGCCCAAGCATTGTCTAGAATGAATACATAATGTACTTCCACATATGTTTTTTTCAAATGTCATGATGTATACAGCCATGGTGCGCATCCATAGCCTTTCAGTTTGCCATATATTTAATCAATCAATGGATTTTAAAAATACAACTATTATCATGTGGAAGTCCGTGACATTTTAAGCATCAAGACACAAAAGGAAGGGACGGGATCAGCTTCCAAGAGAAAAAAAATGTATGCATAGATCAACTTTCTGTAGTTTGAGTGTCTTCTCAACAACTTACTTCCTTTTTTATGGGGAGGGAGGGGCAGGAAGAAATAGAGGGAATAAAAGCTTGAAAAGGCACATTATTGAAAGTTAACCCAGGAGCAGTCCTGCAGAAGACAATTTACAAAAATGAGAGAGGATGTTGAGGGAGTTGATAAAGGCCCAGAAAATTCTATCATGAAAAGAGAGAATGCTCATCTCCCCTGTATTGCCAGAAGCCCATCTCCAACATCAACCACAGGGATGTCAACAGTTAAGTAGGGCAGAGATGTTGCAATACCTGAGCACTGACATTTGCTGGAGGGCCAGGCTGGTATCCAATCAGCAGAAACACTGGAAGTGGGGCGGGCACCTAGGTATAAGGGGAGGCAAAATAAGCAGAGCTTTGTCTTTTGCCAAACTGACTCAAAGGTCAGCACCTGCCTTCCTTTCTCTTATTCTTCTTTTCCTCTTTTGTATTGTGTCCCTTTCCCTGTATTTCTGTGCATCCTCTTGTCTCCTACTGAAGTCTCTGGGACACATTCCTCTGTGAGATTCCTATGATCACATTACCTATAAGAAACCATCTTGATCACTGATCTCAAACTAAGATTCCCACTTATCAAGGGCCAAGGACTTTCTAGGCATTAGGGGCAGGTGCACTGATAATAAGATGTGGTCCACACTCTTTTAGAAGCATACACTATTCAGGTGTGAAAAGTAAAAGCAAACAAACAAAAAAACCCCACCAAAAACAAAAACAGAAAACAACTCCCACAACCCAACGTGCTTCAGTGAGCATAAAGTTATGACAAGCTAAGAGACAGGAGTCAGAGAGGGAGGAATGGATCTTTGTTCCCCCTCCCACTTTGGCCTGTATTTGGGACTCAACCCTGAACCAGGTTCTACACTCCCAATCCCTGCTCATGGGGGCTGGTGCTGAGGCCAGGAAGACTGGCCTACTCCAAGTGAGAACATTCTTCAGTAGGTCAATGGCATGGTGAACAAAAGAGTGTAGGAAGGGGAACTGTTCTGTATTTAAAGCCAATAAAGATCTTATCAAAGGGCTGAAACCTGGGTCTGATTCAGTCTTTGGACCCAGCTGTCAGTCTACTGGAAGTACTACCCAAGAACTTGCTGAAGTGCACTATGAGCATGCAGTAAGCAAAGTCCAGGCTGTGGGAAATGCTCCAGGTCAAACGTCATGGGTTCTCCAGCAGATGTTATCAGGAAAGGAAAGGTATTAAGGAGGAACCTGTACATCAAAACAGACCTAGCCCCGGCTGGCGTGGCTCAGTGGTTGAATGCCGGCCTGTGAACCAAAGGGTTGCTGGTTCGATTCCCAGTCAGGGCACGTGCCTGGGCTATGGGCCAAGTCCCCAGTAGGAGGTGCACAAGAGGCAACCACACATTGATGTTTCTCTCCCTCTCTTTCTTCTTCCTTTCTCTTCTCTCTAGAAATGAATGAATACATACATATATACATACACACATACATACATCTGAAAAAAACAACAGACTTAAACTCTTCCAAAGTGTGACAGTCATAAAACACAAGGAAAGACCCAGGAACTGTCTCAGATTGGAGGAAACTAAGGAGACATGATGCCTGAATACAGTGTAGGACCTGATGGAATCCTGAAATAAATAATGAACATTAGTAGGAAAAACTAGTGCAATTTGAATCAAGTCTGGAGTGAACAAAGTCTGGAATGAACAGTAATGTGCCAATATTACTTCCTTAGCTCTGATAGTTCTACTATGGTTGTTTCAGATGTCAACAAGGGGAAGCTAGGTGAAGGGTATAGGGAACTTTCCATATTATCTTTGCAACCCTCCTGTATGTTTAAAGTTATTCCAAAGTAAAAAGTTTAAAAAAGAGAAAATTCAAGAGACATCTCAATTTTTTTTTTTTCATGGGCAAAACTAAACCATAGTCATTAGGGAAGTGCTTTTGGGTAATCACAGAAAAGCCAGAGAAACCATGACTGGTGTGGCTCAGTGGATTGAGTGTGGGCCTGCTAACCAAAGGGTCACTGGTTCGATTCCTAGTCAAGGCACATGCCTGGGTTGCAGGCCAGCTCCCCAGTGGAGGATGCACAAGAGGCAACCACACATTGATGTTTCTCTCCCTCTCTTTCTCCCTCCCTTCCCCTCTCTCTAAAAATAAATAAATAAAATCTCAAAAAAAGGGAAAAGCCAGGGAAAAATTACTCTAAATGTCAGGATAATGCAGGGTGATGGTGGTTTGGGAAGAGGAAGAGAGTTGTCATTGAAATGGGGCACGGGGAGAGGCTTCTGGGGTGGGTAGGAAAGTTTTATTTCTTGACCTAGTGGTGGCTGCAAGGTGTTTCTCTTACAACAATTCATTAAGTCTTAGATAGTTTTCTATATCTGGGTTTTATTTTACAATAAAAAAAATTAGACAGACAGAGAAAGGAGGTGGGGGAGAGAGTGATAGAAAGAGAGATTTAAGAGACACAGCATCCAGTTATAACCAGTGGATTTGTTTGGATCCTGATTCAAATTAACCAACTATAAAGAGATATTTGAATATGGACTGGCTCTTAGATGTTATTAGAGAATTGGTAAACTCATTAAGGGTGGTAGTGGCATTGTTATTATGGAAAGAAACACCATATTTTTGTTGATACATAGTGAAGCATTTCAGGGTGAAATGACATGTCTTAGAATTGCTTAAAAATACTCCAAGGGGAAAAAAAGAGTGGGGAAATAGGTGAAACAAGGAGGGCAAAATATTAATAGCTTGAAGATGAACACAAAGGTAAAATGTGTTGCTTTTTCTAGTTTTACGTTTGTGTGGAAATTTTTGTAATAGCAAGTTAAAAGAGGGAGACAGCCTCAAACGTGACTGCTTCGGGTCAACATTCTGTGCCAACAGAGACATACTCCCAGGGGCTCCTCACCCCCACAAACCTCCAGAGCTCCCTTCCCACCAGCCATCTCCTTGAGGTCACAAAGCCCATGGTCTTGGAGTAGCCTGTGAGAGATGTTTCCCTTCTCTGTATCTCTGGGTCACCAGGACTAGATGGCAGTCCTTGTCAACTTCCTCCATCCTGATGTCCCAATAATCCCAGAAGAGAGAGTCAAAGGGCAAATGGGCAGGGTCCATGGCTCAGGTTCTGAAGTCCCTGCCCCTGAAGTGGGTGGGAGGTGTGGGACAGAACAAGAAGGGAAGAGAGCAGGTGAAAAGCCTCCTGGTCACCAGTGAGTGAGCTTCTGGAGGCTGGCGTCACCTGTGGTTGGAACGCTGTTCAGGGATCTTCGGCTCTGTCAGTCTCCTGAGCATCATGCCTTGTTTCAAGCAGCCTAAGCACTTCCAGAGTCTCATAGTTCTGCACTGGCCCTTGTGCTACCTTGTCATATGTGAGTACCGGCTGAAGGGTGCACAGCAAAAAAACCAGAGTCAGGGGCCGGGGCAGAGCTGGGGTGATTTGTGAGCTCATGACAAGTTTCACCTCTAGCCTTTCATCATTTTAGATAGTATTACAGAGGACAGGCAAGGAGTCTTGAGCTCCCTAAGTGCCCTGGGGAAGGAAGAGCTAGAGTCCCAGGGGACAGTAAGGACAGGCAGGGGGATAAGACAGGGGCATGATGGGGATAAAATGTAGCTCATTTCAGCCACTTGGTCAGCCTCACTATCTGGAGATGGGAAATGAGGCCCAGGGAAAAGGCATGATAGGTTCATGATCATAAGGAAACAGGGAGTAAGACAGAGGAAGGATTAGTGTTACAGACTCAGAAAAGTATAGCCTGTGTTTGAACCATGGTTTTCCCCTCTGGGAGGCATGGGTGGTAGGACGAGGGGATACAGAGACAGTGGAAGTAATGGTGAGGGGCAAGAGGACAAGAATGGTAGAGGGATACAGATGCTCTGTGAGTAGGGTTTGGGGATTTACAGGCAGTGTATGGGCAAAGGAGGGCAGGCTAGTGGTCCACCAGAGTTCCGGGTTGATGGACAGGAGGGAGACAACAGGAACCAGGTGATTCGCAAATGGGAGCAGGAGGGAAAAGCTGGTGGCAGGCAGGGTGCAGGAGTAGAGGGGTGGTGGGTGGGCAGGGAGGCAGGTGGACTGCACAGGCAGGTAAGTGAAGAAACAGGGCTGCTGTATGGTAGATGATAGAGGAAATGTTTGAAGGACAAATAGACATGGGTAGTGGATAGGAGCTGAACTGTGCAGAAAGCCAGGACCAGAGGCTTGGATAGTTTGGAGGGCTCTTAATAGGACTGGATGTGGTCAAGTCCTGATGGCATCACAAATTTGATCTGCCTTGCTCCCTCATCAGTTTGGATCGTGAACCCATTGTTTATGTACCTGCTGTTTACATCGTTATGGCTACTACCAACCCTGTACTTTGTCTGGTATTTCCTGGACTGGAAGACCCCAGAACAAGGTAAGACTCATGGACCTAGAAAGAATAAGACCTAAGAGTGTTCCATCTTAACTTGTAGCTGGGGAGTCGTACTCATGGTGCCACAGGCCTCTTGTCCAGTTTCTCAGAGCCACAGGAACTGGGCCAGTCAGGACCACCCTGGCATCTCCTCCTTTTCCATCTCTCTAGTGAGCCATGGTCCCTCTATGCTGGCAGGGAAGCCCTGGCTGAGTGGGAGGGGTGGGATTGGCCCACACAGACACTATCCTTACTGATATTCCTGTCTCAGGTGGACGGCGATCTGCCTGGGTAAGGAACTGGTATATCTGGACCTGTGTCAGGGACTATTTCCCCATCACGGTAAGTGTGTCTTCCTTGGAGTCCCTCACTGTTCCCCAAATACTAGGAATTTATGCTGAATGGCCAGGGTTGTTCATAAAAGTAATGAGCATCCCAGACAAGTCTCAGTGCAGGCTAGACATACTTTTTTAAAAAAGAGATCTTATTTATTTATTTATTTATTTATTTATTTTTTATTTTATTTATTTTTTTTTTAGAGAGAGGGGAAGGGAGGGAGAAAGAGAGGGAGAAATACATCCATGTGTGTTTGTCTCTTGTGCACCTCCTACTGGGGACCCGGGCGGCAACCTAGGCATTTGCCATGACTGGGAATCGAACTGACAACCATTTGGTTCACAGGCTGGCACTCAATCCACTGAGCCACACCAACCAGGACTAGACATACTTTACGATCCAGCATTGCTCCTGGGTACTCATGCTAGGACACGTTGGATGTTCTTGGAATGACCTAGCAGATGACATAGGCAGAAACACAATGCAGTTCTGTTCAGTTTAAAAAACACAGACTGAAAGTAAACTCTATGCCGCATGTTTGGGGTACAGAGGAGTGAGTAGAATACCATCCTCTGCTATCAAATAACTCACATCTGATGGGGAGGATAGGCAAGTATATACAGGGTCCAGAAGAAGTAAGGCCTGCTTGAGTGTGGTTGGGAGGGTAATAATATGGGTGTAATAATTTATAGTTTTAATTTGAACATTTCACATAAAATGTCCTATGGTGTGCTTGAGTGTGCTATTGTTACGTTACAGAATGACATGCTCATGGTTTTGTAAGAAAAGATTTTATAACAAAAAAAGGGTGTTATCTGTGCCAGGCCCAGTATTTATGGTTTGGTACAAGATCTACAAGTAGTTCAGAGGATGGATAAGGAAAGGCTCTGTGGACATGGTGATATGCAAGCGGAGCTTTCAAAGTTCAATAAAAGTTACTTAGGTGGGCACTGAATAGGGTTTGGGGTGGGGAGAAGATACTGGGGAGAGGTTCTAGAAATGCACCGCTACACGGATCCTCCAAGCACACTTTGGAGCAGGCAACAAACACTGTCCCAATATTGAGATCAGAGCTTGCCAACTTTTTCCACTTAAGAGCACTCTGAGAACATGATGCCACTCACAGAGTGCGCTGATGACTCCTTGCAGCCATAGGCAAGAGACCCAGGAGTTCAGCTGCCCCGGACTGTATGTGGTTTTTCAGGGGCCAAGGAGACCTGTGCCTCAGCCTCCCAAAAACCCACCCATGGCCTATCTGTGGAAAAGTTCTGCTTAGAGAGCACCCTGATGCCTGCAGTGTGTCCACCTTTGCTTGCCCATGTGGTCTCATTCCACCTCCTCTGTCAATTCTCTCCATGGCTACAGATTGTGAAGACTAAAGACTTGTCACCTGAGCAAAACTACCTCATGGGGGTTCACCCACACGGCCTCTTGACCTACGGCGCTTTCTGCAACTTCTGCACTGAGGCCACAGGCTTCTCAAAGATCTTCCCGGGCATCACATCCCACTTGGCCACGCTGTCCTACTTCTTCAAGATCCCCTTGGTTAGGGAATACCTCATGGCCAAAGGTGCTTCTGTGGCAGGAGATTAATGGCAATAAAGGAAAAGAAAAGGGGTGGTATTATATGGAATCCAGAAAGTCCTTCTGGTTATCCCACTGGAAACCTTCCTGCTGTACTTTCAACCCAGTGCCTCCTGCAAAGTGGAGATACTGCCTCAAAGTGAAATGTGTTATGTTTACTCACAGCCTTCTCTTCTCCACACCCTTTGTCCCATCTCATTCTCTCTTCTCCTGAGACCCATGGGAACACAAGATACACCAACAAGCCAGTGAGAAGTAGAGTAGAGGGTGTTCCCTCTCAGCCCTTTCTCCTCTGCTGATCATTTTACTCCTGTCTCTGCTCCTTGATTCTTTTCAGGTGTTTGCTCTGTGAGTCAGCCAGCCATTGACTACCTGCTGAGCCACGGCACTGGCAACCTCGTGGGCATTGTCGTGGGAGGGGTGGGCGAGGCCCTGCAAAGTGTGCCCAACACCACCACCCTCATCGTCCAGAAGCGCAAGGGGTTTGTGCGCACTGCCCTCCAGCATGGGTAGGTGTTCCTCCCAGGGCAGGGGTAGGTGGCCTTCTCTGAACAGCATGCCCTGGTAGGCGATGCCAAGATAAATTAGACGTGACTCTTGCCCTCATTGAACCAACTAGTGACTAGGGGAAATAACTATAGAATTTCAAAAAGGTTTAAGTCATCTTCTCCTTCTGAGCTAACTGGACCAGTTCCCAGCAAGCCAAACTACAAACCCGGATTCATTAACAGGGGAATTGGCTAGAGCTGCCCTAGTATATAGAGGACTCCTACATTATCAATATCAATATCAACATCAACATCTACATCTGTCTGTGAATGTTAAGTGCAAGAGGCAGTACAGTATGGTCAGTATGCACTAGGATCTGGAGTCAGGGGCCTGATTTAAAATCCTGGTTCCATGACTTACCATGCACTCTGGGACAGGTTCCTCAACCATCCTGACACTTCATGTGTTCATCCTTATAATGTGGCTACTAATAACTGTACCTACTTCATTGGGTTATGGTGGGTTTAAATGAATTCCTGTACATAAAACACCCACCGTGTGCCTGGCACACAGTTAGCCACTACGATTTAGGATTAAGGAGAGGAGGTAAGGAGCAGGAGGCCAAGGTTGGAGCTGTGGGCTGTCCCATCAGCTCATCAGGCCGGCTCATTGGATACAGGGACAGTTGCCCTACTAAAGACTCAGAAAAGAGGGAAGCATTTCCTCTAAGGACCTTGCCTTAGCGGTCTGCTGATCAGTCAGAGCAAATGTAGGGGAGAGAGTGCTGAGTGCGCAGGAAGGAGTCCTGGAGTCCAGTCCAGGTCCTGCCACTCATTGACTGCCTGAGTCTGGAAGATGAGAAAAGGACTCACCCACTCCGTGTCCTCCACTGTCTCCACTGTGAGGAACCAGTAAGGCCACATACACCAGAGTGCTGGGAGATTGTTATTAGTAACTCTCACAGGAAGCCCTAAGGAGCCCCATTCCCTATCTAGGACCCTGTCAGGCTGAATTCCTGTGGCCTATGAGAGAGGAACACTTTTTGCTGAGCTAATCCCGAGACCCAAGAACAGAATATCTCAAGCATAGTCCCTGTGGGTGTGGGGTACATCGTATAGACACATCCGTGCAAAATTACCATCATCTATGTGCTCCCTACTAGTAGGAACAGAGTCAGCTATTCCTCTCCCTGACACCTCCTAGAAGCTGTGAGTCTCTGGGGATCCCTGCCCAAACTCTTCTTCCTTTGCTGCACCCCCATATCTTGCCCCTGTGATCCTGGCCCAGAGAGAACACTTTTACTGGCTTTGAACTTTTCAGGACAAGAGACATGAAATACAGGAGCCCTGTTTAATGCAAGAAGAAATTCTTTATGCCACAGGGACTTCATAATGAATGGGGTCCTGGCCATGAACACGCGTTCTTCCTGGGTGGTTCCCATCTGGCCTGTGTTTGGGAAATAAATTGGGGCTTTCTTACAGGACTCATCTAGTCCCTACCTTCACTTTTGGAGAAACTGATGTATTCAATCAGGTGGTGTTCCATCAGGACAGCAGGATGTTTAAGTTCCAGAGCTGGTTCCGCCGTATCTTTGGTTTCTATTTTTGTGTCTTCTATGGACGAGGCTTCCCTAGAGGTTCTATTGGGCTCCTGCCATACCCGCTGCCTGTCACCACTGTGGGTGAGTGCTGCTCTCAGCCCAAGGCCACCTCAGCTCTTTCTCAGCTTCCACCTCAGCCCTGCCCACCCTGCCCCCAACAAAGAAGAGGGCAAGTGGGAGAGGAGATGCTGGGAGTTGATTTGGGATGTGAGAGGATCAGGCCCGGGGCTGGCAGAGGGTGGGAAGAAAAGAGAAGTTTAATGGAGCACAAGAGTCTAACACTAGCCCTTTCTTCTTTGGCATCTCCCATGGCAGTCGGGGAGCCTCTGCCAGTGCCCAAGATCGAGAAGCCGAGCCAGGAGGTGGTGGACAAGTACCATGCACTCTATATGGAAGCCCTGCGGAAACTGTTTGACCAGCACAAGACCAAGCATGGCTTATCAGAGACTCAAAAGCTGCTTTTCTTGTGATAGAAGAGGCTGCATGCCCAAGAGAGAGTTCTTGAGCCCTGGCTGATGTGGCTCAGTGGCTTGGGCATCATCCAACAAAGGGAAAGGTTGCCAGTTGGATTCCTGGTGGGGGCACATGCCTGGGCTGCAGGCTGGGTGTCCAATTGGAGCATGTGCAGAAGGCAGCCAATTGAAGTTGCTCTCTCTCACCTCAATGTTTCTCTCCCTCCCTTCCCCTCTTTCTAAAAACATCAAAAAATAAATGTAAACAAAAACAAAAAGAGAGAGTGCCTGGAAGGGGAGACACATTTGCTACTACCCAAACGGGGGAGAAGGGAGGTGAAGGAAAGTTAGCGTGTGGTTGGATACGGCATCAGGAATTCCTTCCTTGCCACAGAGCCCTTGTACTTGCTGACCCCTAGGGGCTTCACTCAGAGGGAGCATTCCTCAGATGGAGACATCCTGAGGCCCCTCAGACCCAGACAGGCATGCTTCCTGCTGGCCTCCCTACTGGCATCTCCTGTCTGAGCCCAACGCCCCAGGTCCTGGAAGGCTCAAAAGATAGTCAAACAGCCCGAGTACCTGCCACTCTAGTTGCTATTGTTGTTGCTGTGTTAACGCATTTAAAAATTGACATCTGTTTTTCATACCATAAATTTAACTCATTTAAAGTGTAAAATTCAGTAGTATTTAGTATATTCACAGCATTGTGCAACCACAACCGCTATCTCATTTTAGAGCATTTTTCAGGACCCTCCCCCCAAAGAAACACAGTTCACATTACCAGTCATTCCCCATTCCTCCATGTCCCTAGACCCTGGCAACAGCTAATCAATCCACTTTCTGTCTCTTTGGATTTGCCAATTCTGGACATGTCATATAAATGGAAGTGTAGAATAGGTGGTCTTTTATGACTGGCTTCTTTGTCTTAACATGGTATTTTCCAGGTTCATCCAATTTCTTTTTTGGCTGAATATTATTTCATTGTATATATACATCACATTTTTTATTCATTCACCAGTTGATGGATTTGGCGGTTGTTTCCATTTTTTGGCTATTATGAATAATGCTGCTGTACACATTCATGTACAAGTTTTTGTGAGGTAACCTGCTGTCTCCAAATACAAAGGCTTACCTTATGTCCGCACCACTCAGCTAACAAGCAGGCCTTTCAGATAGATCAAAGGCATCTTACTCAGGGTTTCTTTTCAGTTGGCAGAGGTATTCCACATAGGTCACTTTGTCCTCAGTTGATCCTTCTAACACCATCATCCCAAGATATTTGCTACCTTCCTGGGAGTTCTACTATGGGGGATTCACTTCATATCCATATTTTAAATGCTTACTAAGCTTTGTTTAAAGTTTTTTTCTTAAAGATGTATTTTGAGAGTTTTCAAAGAGTCAAGAAAAACACAGATGTCTCTTTTATTTTTTATTTTTATTCAATTTATTGGGGTGACATTGGTTAATAAATTATATAGGTTTCAGGGGTATAATTCCATGATACATCATCTGTATAGTATATTGTGTGTTCACTACCCTGTCAAGTCTCCTTCTGTCACCATTTCCCCCCCTTTACCCTCTTCTACTTCCTCTCACCCCACAGATGTCTCTTTTTTCACAAGGCAATCAACAAAAGACCTATTTAAAAATATGGAAAAGAAAATTTAAAAAATAAAATAAAATCATAAAAAATATGTAAAGGAACAAATGTTAAAAGGCTATCTAGAAACTCATACAACTCAATAGCAAAACAAACAAACAAACAAACAATTCATTTGATTTAAAAATGGGGCAGAGGACCTGACTAGACATTTTTCTAAAGAAAGCTGTGAAATACAGCCAGCTGCTGCTAGTGTCGGGCCTGGGGCCACTTAATGAGAGGTACAAGGGCTCACTGAGGCCAGATGCTGCTTGTTTGAGAGATGTTAGGAAAGTCTGAAGCATGAGCCAAGACAGGCCATTCACACAGTAAAGGAACTGGAAACAGCTTAGGTGGGCTGGCACGTTGGGTGAGAAGAGGTCTCAGGGAAGCACCACAGGGCTGGGCAAATGGTGTGAGCCAGGTTGACGGAGACTCAGACAAGGTGCCTGTTTGCCAACTCTGTGGAGAGAAGGTTCACCAAAGCAACAATGGCCTCTGCCGGCACTTCTGTCTGGGAGAAAGATGCCCCCCTCACCGCTCTTGCCCTGATACAGGACACTTCAGCGCTGGATCTTAGAGGGAGTGAGTCTGAGTAAGTCTGTGCATGGGCTCTTTAAGAGGAACTGCCTGGGACTCCAGAAGTTTTTGCTTCCTCAGCCTCAATCCCCACTGGTTTTTACAGGCAGAAGTTATGGGGACTTCTCTTCCAAGCACAGGACCCAGGAACGGGGTGCCTGGTGTGGGGCTGGGACCCCTTGCTCCTCAGAGGTGGGCCTCTGCAGCTGAGATATCCCTCCTGATTTTTTCTGCAACACATTAGTGTGGGACCTGCATTTTAAGTGTTTCTGCCCCTCCTACCAGTATCCACTTGACTTCTTTATATCCTTAGTTATAGGACTTCTGTTCAGCTAGATTTCAGGTGATTCTGGATGATGGTTATTCTGTGGTTTACTTGTGGTTTTGATATGGTTGTGGGAGGATGCAAGTACTGCATTTACCTATGCCGCCATCTTGAGCAAAAGTCCCTTGCTTTCTTATTACCATCAGCTACTTGCTCCTCAAAAATTCACTCCTCCATGTCTTTTCTCCCCACCCTCTCCCCTCCCCCACAATGCAACCTTGTGTCCTCTGTTACCCTCTTTCTCCTTGTGAATACTTTTAAGATACTCCAAGGTTTTGTTTCATACTCTGGTTATTACAGTGACTTTATATGTGGTGATCATCAAGGGAACTAATCAGTATGACTTCATCATAGAATGTGAAGGCAGAAAGGAGTATTTCCAAAGAGCAGCCAGGATGGTGACCCTAGGGGACCGAACAGCCAGGGGTCCAACTGAGGTGCTCATAGGGGGCAGAAAGTGAGCAGAGTACTTGAGTGGTATCCAGAAGGCTGACCTACAGAGGGAAGAGCTGTACTTAGTCACTGTCCTTGGATCTAGGCTATCAGCCAGGAAGTTCACTGCCTCCTCATACATCATAAAGGCCAGCAGAGACCCTTCTCTGGCCCTATTAATCTTTTATCACTCCTTATCATGGTCTAAAGTAATACACTGGACTACTTCATGTTCTCTGAACATTTTCACTTTTTTTGCCTTTGAAACATGGTTTCTCTGTATGGTAAAACCTATTCATCTTTAAGCCCACGTGAAATATCACCTTCTCAAGTGAAGCCTTCACCAGGCAGAATTAACAACCCCTTCCTCCATTCTTTCATAATCTTTTGCTGGCTCTGCTATTGTACTTAACATATTATATTACAGAATAATTATTTTCTCCTACTTGTTTAAAAGCTTCTTGAGAATAAAAACTATAACTTACTTGTCAAAACATTCCAAATGTTTAAAGCAGTGCCTGGCATGCGAGAGCCACTTAATATATGCGTATTTCCAGGAAAGAAAGAAGGGGTTTCGTGGAAGAAAGGTACTAAAAAGATAATGTAAGGGCATGTGAATCAAAAGTATGCTATTCAGTGAAAGTCTAATAAGCTGAATAAGATAGCACAAAAATACATAAATGAAAGACTGAAAAAAGAAGTCTGAGGAGACTTAACTGGTGTGGCTCAGTGCATTGGGCACCATGCTGTGAACTGAAAGGTCACCAGTTTGATTCCCAGTCAGGGCACATGCCTGGGTTGTGGGCCAGGATCCCCAGTAGGGGGTGTGGAAAAGGCAGCTGATCCATGTTTCACTGTCACATCGCTGTTTCTCTCCCTCTCATTCTCCCTTCCTTCCCCTCTCTCTAAAAATAAGTAAATAAAATCTTCAAAAGAAGTTTACTCTACTAAACACAGAGTAGAACTTTGGAATTTACAGATTTCATGTAGCTTCAACTATCACGACACTGAAGCCCCATGAGCATAGGGGCTATGAGTGCCTCACTCATCTCTGTGTCCCAACCCCTTAGCCCTGTGCCTGGCTCATTGTGGCTGCTTCAGAAATGATTGTTGAGCCCTGGCTGGTGTGGTTCAGTGGATCTGAGTGCTGGCCTGTGAACCAAAGGGTTGCTGGTTCAATTCCCAGTCAGGGCACATGCCTGGGTTTCAGGCCAGGTCCCCAGTAGGTGGTGCTCGAGAGGCAACCACACATTGATGTTTCTCTCCTTGTCTCCCTCCCTTCCCCTCTCTCAAAAAATAAATAAATAAAACCTTTTTAAAAAGAAATGATTGTTGAACAGATGAATCCAGAAGGTCCATGACATGTGGATAATTTCTAATTCTGCTAAAACAAGTGACTTAGCTAGTGAATGAACTAAACTGTATGAAAATGTAAATGGCTTTGGCACCCTCCACTCATGGTTAACTGCATGAAGGGTGTAAAGGAGAAGCTTGAAATTTTTAGTTATATCTTTAGTGCATTTGTGCATGGAAATCATATGGTCTCTGGATGCATGTTTTGTGATGTATTCCAAGGGTCTGCTGTATAATGTGATTGGAGACCTCAATACTCTGCTATCAGAATATGACAAATCAAGTAAAAAAACTGATTTTTAAAAGCATGGAGCTGAATAACACAATAACTAATGTATATTAGCCTGTCAAGTGATAAGACCATAATGAATAGGACAAAGAATTACATTTTCTTTTCAAGCACACATGAATCATTCAAAACTATTATTTGTGTATTTGAATATAAAATGCTCTTAGTAAGTAAAAGACAGAAATTCAACATACTATAGTACACAGTACAGTAAACTTAGAAATAAATAATAAATGTAGAATTAGAGTCCCCAATTGAATAGGAATTAAAAATCTTCTCCTGACAAACAGGTTCAGAAAATAAATTTAGAGGCAATAATAGCATATGTTAGGGAAAACAAAGAAAATGAAACTACAGCAAGGAAGTGCTCAAAAAACAAAAGGATGGGGACATGTCAAAGGGACACACAACAGCAACTGGGAAAAGCTATCAAAGGCCAAATCTGGAACAATTTGAGCAACAAGATAAATAATGTAATATTGGATTATTATTCAAAGTATACAATAAATACACATGAGTCCATACTGACATAAATAAATGATCGAAGAAATGAATAAATGGTGACAAAGAGACAAATCTTCCTTACAGAAGAATTACAAATAATGTATGTAGATACTCTCCCCTCCAGTAGGTGGAGCTTAATCCTCTCCCCACCTCCAAGTGTAGACTAGACTTAGTGACTCAATTCCAAAGAATAGAGTGTGGAAAGTGAAAAACAGTAACTTTAGAGTGGAAAAGCCAGGCAAACACAACCTGAAGCAATCGATCAAGGTTAATGTCACAAGCAATAAGCCATGTTGGTATCATGTAATGAGAATTGCAGTTCACCTCGGTGGTGTTCTTCTCCAAACCCATAAGCCCAGTCTATGAGAAAAACATCTGAAAAGCCCAAGTTGAGGAACATTTTACCAAATACCTAACCAGTCCTCCTCAAAATCATTGAAATCATGGAAATAAGAAAAGATGAAGAAACTATCACACACAAAATGGAAACTAAAAAGATATGATGACTAATGGCAATGTAGTACCCTGGATATTAGTAGAAAAACTGGTGAAATCCCAATAAAGGATAGTTTTATTAGTAGTAATGTACCAATGTCAATTTCTAATCTTTTAAAAATCTTCACCTGAGGATATGTTTGTTGATTTCAGAGAGAGAGGAGGAGAGAGAGTGAGAGTGAGAGTGAGAACCATCTATCTATGTGAGAGAGAAACATTGATCGGTTGCCTCTAATATGTGACTTCACCAGGGATCAAACCTGCAACCTTTGTGTGTATGGGACAATGCTTCAACCAAAAGAGCCACCCAGCCAGGGCTCAATTAGTTAGTTTTGACAAATGTACTGTGGTTATAGAAGATGTTAACATTAGGGGTAACCTAGTGAGGGGTATATGGGAACTCTGTGTATCATCTTAGCAGTTTTTCTATAAATGTAAAATTATTCCAAAATAAATAATTTATTTTTAAAAGTGTATAAGTTGATGCCAAACTGATACTAAGAGGAAAACTCATCACTTTTAAATATTTGTATTAATGATTGGAAAAGGAGAGAGCAATTAATTATACCTGTACCTCAAAAGTTTAAGAAGTGAAAGGAGAGTTCACTAATTAATTAGAATACAGGAGTGGGTAAGAGTTGGTTTACAGTTGTTCATGTGGAAAATAATACAATAATTAATGATAATATAAGAATAAACTGTGGTTTGTGTACTCACAACTGTAAACTTACTTTTGCCAAGTACTGTATATAAATTAGAATATATAAAAAATGAATCCCAGGTATGTATGTATAAATAAAAAATAAAAACAGATATATTATATAAGTATATAATAATTGTTATACATTATAACTTCAATATTTAAAATAAATCCCAGGTAGATTCATAGAATTTGGTCAGTGAACACTGTATTAGTCTGCTCAACCTTCTATAAGAAAATACTACAGTCTGCGTGGCTTGAACAACTGAAACTTATTTCCCCACAGAGTCGGAGAAGTCCAAGGTAAAGGTGCTGACAAATTCGGTTCTTGCTGAGAGCTCTCTTTCTGGCCCATAGACTGTCGCCTTCTCTCTACGCCCTCATGTGGCCTTTCGTCATTGTGTGCAAGAGAGCTCGTAGTGTGGTATTTTTTTTTTTTTCTGATAAGAACACTATCCTATTGGATCAGGGCTCCATCCTTAAGTTCTCTTTTAACCTTTATGACTTCCTCAGAGGCCCCATCTCCATACAGCCACACTGGGGGTTAGGGCTTCCACAACAGAGTGCATGTTATATCCAGAGCATAAGAAGATCGCTTTCAGACCTGAGAAATATTGCATGTCAGAATCCAGACTCTGACTGCTTTTCAACCAATAGGGTTTGCTCTGTCAGGTGTATAACAGCAAAATGATTGAGATGATCTAAATGTGCATCAACAGGGAAGGTTAAGTGCATTTACCTAGTTGGAGTACTATGTAGACATTGAAAGTGACATTGCAGAATTATTTTTTTTTGAAAAAAGAAAAAATCTATTTTTCTAGAGTAGTAAAATTTTCTATTCCTACAATAGTCAGTGTTGAACATTCTTTTCTTTTCCATTTTATTTTTAATTTTTTAAAAAATTACAGTTGTCATTCAATATTATTTCATATTGGTTTCAGGTGTACAGCATAGTGGTCAGACAGTCATATACTTTGCTAAGTGTTCCCTCTGATATTTCTAGTACCCACCTGGCACCGTACAGAGTTATTACAATATCATTGACTATATTCCCTGTGCTGTACTTTACATGACTGTTTCCTAACTGCCAATCTGTACTTCTCAATCCTTTCACAGAATTATTACTTTTGACAGAAAAAATGTTAGCAAATACATTGTTAACTGAAAAACAGAGTTTATGAAACAGTATGCATACAATGACCTAATCTTTGTAAAAAATAGTGTGTGTGTGTGTGTGTGTGTGTGTGTGTGTGTGTGTGTGTAAAGAGAGAGAGAGACATAGAAGCAAGCTGGCCCAGCACAGCCCTGCCATGCTATTCCCATGCTGTGAGACTGGTAAATTGGGCACAAGCATATCACAGATACCAACCTCAGACAAGGTCACCCTGATGCCAGGATACAGTGAAACAGAACAAGGCCACTCCATCATTTGGTCTAAGTACAGACAAAATAAGGTTACTTTGCCACCCACACAGTACCCAACATCCCTTCTCACAAACAAAAGCAATCACTGCTCTTTCTTTGCCAATGAATACTTTATCCTCTTCCCTTTCTGTAAGATTTATTGAGCAACCCAATCAGAGAATTGTCCCGCACTTTTTGACAGCATCCAATCCTGAGTGGACCCTCACCTCTACAGAGCCTCCCCTAAACCACGCAACAAAACCCAATCCTACAATTGTTTCTTTCTAATACCCTCTCACTGAAATACCCCATGGTCCCCCCTGACATGTGTTCTCCCTCACAGCAACGAGTGATAAACTCAATTTGCTCAACTACAGATACATTCTTGTCAGTCGTTGGCTAGAGGGCGGTATGTATGTGTTTATTCACAATTTCATTGTCATTTCTGTAGCCACTGAAATTGTATGTGATCAATGATCATGTGATTTCATGGTTACCATTATAACCAATCAGCATAAAATCATAGTATTATTAGCCCTGGCTGGTGTGGTTCAGTGGATTGAGCACCGGCCTGCGAACTAAAGGGTCACTGGTTCAATTCCCAGTCAGGGCACATGCTTGGGTTGTGACCCAAGTTGTGCCCCCAGCAGGGGGTGCGTGAGGAGCAACCACACATTGATGTTTCATTCCTTCTCTTTCTCCTCCCCTTCCCCTCTCTCTAAAAATAAATAAATAAAATATTTTTAAAAATCATAGTATAATGAACAGGGGATATTATTTGGACTTATTAATATCTGAATATATACTTTCAAATATAGATAAGCATTCTAAATATAATTTGGAGTTAATAACTTCTATGCTTTATATGTTGAAATTCTATCAAAGTACCTATATGTATGTATGTGTATATATACACATATTTATAGAGAGAGAATTGTATATAATTATTACAGTTAATAATTAATGATAATTATAAAAGCTGTTATTTTGTGTACAAAATAGTTAAAACCTTTCAAGCAATTAACTAAATAGGAAAGTAGATTGATAGTTAATATGAACATTAAGGGAGAATGTATTATACTATAGAACATTAGAAACAATGTTATATCCTCTTTGAACCAATGAATGTTTATGAAAACTGTAACCATAAAGATTAAATTATATCTTAATTCTAATTTTTATAGAACTGTTTAATGTACTAACATTAACAACATTAGAATAAATTTTAGGAACTATATTTAATTTAGTTACCTAATTCCATTTAGACAGTGACTCATTCTTTTCCAGTGACCTCAGCTGAAAGTGAACATTTTTAAAAAGATTTTATTTATTTATTTATTTGTAGACAGAGGGGCAGGGAGGGAGAAAGGGAGGGAGAGAAACATCAGTGTGTGGTTGCCTCTTGCAGACCCCCTACTGGCAGCCTGGCCTGCAACCCAGGCATGCACCCTGACTGGGAACTGAACCAGCAACCCTTTGGTTCACAGGCTGGCACTCAATCCACTGAGCTACACCAGCCAGGGCTGAAAGTAAACATTTTTTAATATGCCAAATGTGCAAACTAGAGAGCACAGCAACAACCAAACAGCTCACAGTGCAGAGATGTTATAGTTGCTGCACTGTTAGGTCAAATTTCTTAAAAATGACTACTGAAGATTTTAAGTTGCAATAATACTAGTTATTTATATAAGACTTTAGATTTATTCCAATATCCCAGGGATTCATGCTAAAATGGATAATAATATTTAACTTTGTCCTGAGTTTGAGCTGAATATTAACTTTAACTCTTGGCCATTCAGCATTTGGCCAAAATGGGTCTACTGTGTCCCTTGCATCTGTGTGTAAGATAGGATCTGGAAGGGTATACACCAACCTACAAACAGTGACTCTCTAATTTTCTGTATGGTGGTCTTTATGTTATGTTTACTCATTATCCCAGTCTTCCTTACCCAGAGAACCCCAATTTGGTTTCGAGCCGCAATAAACCCAACTTCCCATACACATTGCTCAGGTTGGCCACATGATCTCACTCTGGCCAATGAGATTTAAGAAGCCCACTGGGTGGGGTTAGGTTTAGTATATGTCAGTAAGTTTGGTAGGTATCACGTAGAACCCCTTCTGCTTAGAAATTTACCATGGACATTATGATATTAAAGGCTCTGGATAAATCCAGTAGTAAAGAAATCTTCTTAACATTGTTTAACCCAACCTTTTAAAAACTTAGTAACACCTATTATTATCCTTGAACATGTGCTTTGGGAAACTGCATTAGAGAAATGAATAAGGACAAAAACTTGTAAAATCAAAGTAGCTAAAATCCTTAAAGAAGGATTGGCTACCCTCTGAGCAATGGCTACCCTCTGGAAAAAATTCAGCAAGTCTGACTGTGTAAAAATAAAAGTTTTATTCACATTGGACATAAAGGATTATTGGTAGTGAAGAGAATGAGGCTTACACTGAGCAGTAAATTAACTATCAATGAGAAATACACAAAATGAGCAGGTGCCAGCAGCATGTCACCTAAGAGGGCATGAGTTGATTTTACTCTTGAGTTTTCCAAGTACATCTGGTTTCTTCTTTCCAACAGTAGATCTAAGAGCATGACTAGATCCTCAAGTGGTGATACAAAATTTACAGTAATAACCAGCCAGCCCCAAGAAAGTTTTCATCTCTCTCCTTCTCTTGGAGAGTTCCCATGTTTTAATAATTAATTTAGTTTGACTCAAGGAGAGATAATTTGCCTTCTTCCCACTCTGTGACCTAAATACATAAGCTCTGGCAATCAAACATACGCCAAGGTGCCCTCAGAGACAGACTTGCTTTTTGATTGCACTCAACTATTTCTGCACTTCCTTTTGGTGATGAGCCACATCTTCATTCATACTGGGAATATCAGCTCTGTAGGTTTCAGCACATAACCCACTCAGTGGGTTATTCTTAAATCCATGGAAAGAGGTAGAGGCGTGTGAGGACTCAAAAGGAAAGAGGAGTATAAACACATGTGAACAGATCTTGATTACAAAAGCTATTCAAAATCGGCCTCTTTACTTAATGTCATTGGCTAATATCTTTTGTATGCATACCCAGGTTGGCAGGAAATGAAGTGTTTTTCATTATCTTTCTGAGTGCCTTACCCTCCTTTATTTCTCTTAGGGATTTGACACTATTGCTTTCTTTCTTAATCTTTTTTTCTTTTGTTCAAAAGAATTAAAAAAATAACTTGTGTAAGTCCTTTCTGACACTCTCTTCTTCCCTCATACAATACTAGAGTCCCAACCTGTTTCCTCCCTAGCCATCACTACAGTCATCTCAAAGTGAACTGTTCTTAGACTTCTGCTTCTCATGCTCAAGTTCCATTCTCTGTCATGATCTTCTTAACTGTCACTTCTAAGCAGCACCAAATCCAAATCTAGAGTTCTAGTTCCTTGTCTGGCTACACTAAGCTTGAGAACTGTTGAAGAGGGCTTCCCACTCACAGGGACAATAAATGATGTTTCTTCATTTGTTACTCTATTGACATTTTACAGCAGCCCTGCCAGAGTTATTACTATCCCCAGTTTACCAAAGAGGAAATGGAATCCCAGAGAGATTAAGAAACTTTTCTGAGATCACACAGCTAGTCAGAAGCAGATCAAGGATTCAAAGCCAAGTCTGGTTATCTGACAATTGCTTGTTCTTTCTGCTACTCCTCATCACCTCCTTCCCCAAAGTGCTGGCTTTCATCCCATCAATGAAGGACAACAAGGCCCAGGTAAAGCATTTAGCCTAAGCAGTTGGGGACTGCGGGGTGAAGAGGTAGAGAATGTGGGGGAAGTGAAAGCTCAGATGTACTACCTTGTCCTTCTCTTCACTTCCAGGTTAGCCTTACAGGCGGGTCAAGTAGTGAGAAGCCAGTGTAGTGGGATGTGAGAGCTCCTGAGAAGGCCTATTTTCCTTCAAAATATCTCTCCAATGCCCTCCCTATCTCCACTATTCCTAAAGTGCCCCTAGATCTTGGAGTTCCTATAGCCTCTTAAGGTGGGAACATACCCAGAAGAAGAAACATTCAACTGAATTACTGACATGTAATCATTCAGCAAATATTTATTAAGCAAATGAGATGATAAAATAACATGTATTTATATTTGCTTAGATCTCTAGATTTGCACCACAATCTGAAGTATTTAAAGCTGAAATTATGGTCCTCATTTTACAGATGATCAAACTGTGGCCCAGAAAGTCCAAGTTATTTGCCCGAGTTGCACAACTGAGCCCCACTTTATAACCAAGACTCAAACCTGGGTCTTTCGACTTTCAGTCCTGTGCTCTTTCCTTTCTACCACAGCAACTCAAGGGATTTACAGGTGGGAACTCAAACAAACATACACAAAGAGTTGCCATATTTTTGCTATGTATAACACACTCCTGTATATAATGCACACCCACATTTTTGGCCCAAACTTTCAGGAAAAAAATCTTTCACTTTAATTTTTAATTCAATTTTGAATTTATTTATATTTAGATATTTGTTTCTTATATTATAAAGAAAGTTTAGCATTTATTTTTTAACATATTATGGTACAAGAAATTTTATGTAACAAATAACTACAAAACACAAGAACAGATACAAGGTATTTTGGGTACTACCCATGTATAATGCACACCCTTATTTTTCTCTCAAAAATTTGGGCAAAAAGGTGTGCATTATACATGGCAAAATACATTAAATAGCAATTTGAGATATTAGTATAAATAATAGCAAAAGACAACAAAGGTTCCAAATGACCAATGTAGATAGCAATAACCATAGGAATGACCAGAAAGTTCACTGGGTGAGAGGCTACAGAGACGGACTCAAAGAGGAAGTGGGACTTAAGCCTGGCCTTGGAAACAAGGTAGGAAAAAGTGGGAGAAGAAAGAGAAGGCATTCTAGTGGGGGAGGGAGAATAAAAGTACAGAGGTGAGAAAGCACAAGTCTTCTTCAGAGAAAGAATGAGGAGATAAAATGAGCTGAAGAAGAGAGATTTGTATTAGGGAAGAATGGAAAATAAGACTGAAAATGCCCTCTTGAATATCTAACTGAAGAGTTTCAACTTGTCCTGTAGACATGGGGGACCCATGAAAAAGTTTCGAGTAATACAGCAAAAATGTGAAAGCGGTGTTTGGGCCAATGAATTTGGCAATATGCGTTGTATAGAATGCATTCCTGTGAGGAGAGACTGGAGGTCAGGAAGACCAGTTAGGAGACTGGGACAGTCAGTTAAGGATAAAGTGACAAGAGACAGTATTAGAATGGTAACAGTGGGATCATAAAGGAAGGCCAATTGTAATTGACATGATGAAGAAAGAAATGTCAGAATCTCATGGAACAGGGAGGGAGAAGAGTTCAAGTTGCCTGAGAGTTTGCAAGCTTAGGTGACTTGAGAAAAGAAGATACTATGAACATAAATAAGTAAGACAGGTAGGGAAACTTGTTCAGGGAGTTTAGTTTTTCATACCTTGTGTTGGAAATAACAGTGGAAGATCAAAGTGAAACTGTTCAGTGGGCAATTGATGATTTAGAAGTGGATTTGGGAGGAAGTTCGGCCTAGAACATGGTGTAATGGAAGGATCTCTGGGATTCAGGGGACTTGAGCCTTAGTTCCTGTTCTGCCACTAATTTGCTAAGTCATGGGCAAGTCATATCTCTGGGCTTGTTTTGTCCTCTGTAAAGTGAGGGGGTGCCCAGGCCCTAGAAGATTTCTGAGGTATTCTTAAAGACTATGAGTCAACTGAATTGTACTCACACGTATATATGTTCTCTTCAAGAGAAAATCAAGGGCCAGATGGGGGAGGGGATTAAATAACTCCAAAATGCTCTATGACAGAACTTGGAATTCTGTTTACTTTAGGGAGTAAATGATAGAGAGAAGCCAGCCAAGAGAGAGGAAGTAATGAGAGAGATAAAAGTCAGAGGAGAGAAATTTTAAATCAAGGGGATAAAATGAGAAACTAAAATAAAAGGTACTACAATAAATGGAAAAAAACATTTATATTGGGTTCATAAATATGTTAAAGAACATATTTAAATATATAAGAATACCTCGAAGATGCCAGTTGAAGAAGGATATGAACAGACCGTTAACACAAGAGGAAGTGCAAATGGTAAGCCTATGGAAAAGTGTTCAATCTCGTGAGTAGCCACAGGCATTAAATTAACAAATTAATTTTTTTAAAAGGAAGGGAGGACATCAGTGTGAGAGAGAAACATCGATTGGTTGCCTCCCACATGCACCCCAACTGGGGATTAAACCCACAACCTAGGTATGTGCCCTGACCAGGAATTGAACCTACAACTTTTTGGTGCACAGGATGCGCTCCAGCCAAGTGAGCCACCCAGCCAGGGCACAAATTAATTTTTAAACCATCCAAAAAGATTCATCAAGCCCAATGCTAGAGTGGCAAGGGAACTGGAACACTCATGTGTCATTGTGGCATTACAAATTTGTGCAGTCCTCTGGAAGATCAAGATCCATAAAAATATTCATGCTCTTTGATCTGGTAATCCCACTCCTGGGAACCTTTCCTAGGAACAGAATTACAAAGAGGAAAAAAGCCACATGCATTAAGATATTCAAAGCACAGAAAAATTGGGAGTCACCTAAATGCCCAATAATAAGGGAATAGTCAAATAAAATATAATCTGCTCATGGATGTAATTTTACACAGCCACTGAAATGATAAATATGAAAGACTGTAGCACAAAGAAAGTATTTATGATAACATGATTTGCAGAATTTAAAAATATATGTACATGATGTCTACACATATAAAATATATATGTATGTATTACACAAACAGAAAAAGCCTGGAACATGAGAAAATGAAAACAATTGTCTAGGGTTTGAAAGTGTAGGTGATTATTTTGTCCCAAAATTTCCTTTAATTTGTGATAGTGGAACTTTTTTAGTGTTGCTTTTATAAAAAAAAAATTAAAGAGGACATGCAACAAGGACATCCTTGGGAAGTCAAAGGTGATAAAGGTAGAGAAAAGATCACTGAAGATTTTACTTATGAGATAATTTGTGTTCTCCTAGGTACAAAAAAAGTGTAAGAAGGAAACCAGATTAGGAGAGCTAAGGGGTAATTTTGTGGTGAGGAAACAAGGGTTATGGGGTTCTTTCTAGTAATGACAGTGAAATGAATAAGATGAAGAGAATGGTAGCTAAAGGAGTCAGCAGGGTCAAAGTATCATTGGGAAGGCTTTATTTTCATTTGTTTGGTTTTGGGTGTGTGTGTGTGTGTGTGTGTGTGTGTGTGTGTAGACAGGTGAAATCAGTTATGTAAGAGACAGAAAAGGATGAAGAAAGATAAAAGAGCAAACATGAGGAAGTCTTCTTCTGGGGCTTCAGGGAAAGCAGGGAGAAAGACAAGATGGATATAGAAGTAGAGTTAACATAAATGCAGCAGAAGGAAGTTGAGGTATTTGATCTTAGTTTTGGAGGAGGTGAGGTAAATCATGTTTTTTTCTAAAGATTTTAGTAATTTACTTTTAGAGAGAGGAGAAGGGAGGGAGAAAGCAAGAAACATCAGTGTGCAAGAGATACATTGATTGGTTGCCTCTTGCACACCCCCCACTGGGGACCTGGCCCACAACCCAGGCATGTGCCCTGACTGGGAATTGAACCAGTGACCTTTTGGTTCTCAGCCCAGCACTCAATCCACTGAGCCGCAGCAGCCAGTGTAGGTGAGGTAAATCTTAAGAAATTGTGAGGTAGGATGAAATTGGGGCAGTCACTCTGGAATGTTCACTAGGAATGCAGCAGGCTAAGAGGGATGGTGGCTTAGATGAAATCCCAAGACAAGAAATTTCAGTGGGTCAAGCCATCCTTGTCTTCTGGCTTCATCTGCAGTCCCCTCCAGTCTAGAGAGTGGAGAAGATGGGCTCAAGGGGGAAATCAAGGTGTTTAACTAAAGTTAGAGTAAGAGCAAAGGCAGCTGTAAAGTAGCAGACCACAAAGTCTGGGCAGTTAGTTTCATTTAAGCATATGGGAGGCTGGGTCAGTTTTGATGGAGAAAGCAGCTTTCCTAGGTGGGGCTTGTGGGTAGGAGAGATGATGGGCAAGGAGGCTGTGGCCATAGGAATAAAAGAGAGCGAGTTGTAAATGAGGACAGGGTGTGTAACCATTTAGGCAGTGTCCATGAGACTGGGAGGCTAGTAAGAAGGCCAGGTCATTTACTCCAAAAGGAAGTGGTCCCTGGGGAGCAAGCAGGTCCTAGATAACTAGGGGGGAAGAGGGCACACTAAAAGAATCCAAAGGGGGACTCAGGGACATGGAACTCATTTTTCCTCCCTGCATACCGGTCCCAACCTTACTCTCCAAAGAGACTTAGGAAGACCTAGTGAGCTAATAGACAACTAAGAGATCAGAGACAGGTCAACAAGGGTAGGGTAAAGCAAAAGGAAGGCTGAAGAGTCTGGAGACCAATGGGCTGGAAGCTGATTTCAGAAAGGGGGTGCCTGCAAGAGTGAGCCCACCCTTCTCGCAAAGGCCTGCCCAGAAACTCTTACTTTCCAAGGCTTGGGAGTTAGTGTCCCAAGTTCCACACCATAGCCCATATCCATAAGCCTGTAAGAACTAAGATGAAGCTGGGAGGGTGACTTGATGGGAGACTCCGAGGGGGTCTATCCTAGTCCCAGTGCCCTGCTCTGGCCTCAACACCCTAAAGCCTGATCTGAAAGAGCCGGCAATGGATTTATTCTTTATGTAGGGCAGGAGCTAGAGAAAGGGGAGAGACCAGTGAAGAGCCAGCTCTGGCATTGATCCCCGTCACCACCCACAGCCTCTGTACAAACCTGCTCTACCCCTTGATGCTGGAACTTACAGCTGTGAGAGCTCCTCCCTTTCATTCCGAACCATCCACTGTTCCTTTCATTACATACAGCAGAACTGTCAAATATGCTCTGAGCAAACATCACAAAGGAGGGGCAGTCCCATTCCTGTTCCAAAAGCCCTTATGAGCTTACACCCTGTCCCCAAGGCTCTTCAGAGTCCGCAAGCCATGGTGAGACTCGGGGCTCCCTCTCTATGTAGTGGCTACACACCAGGTCAACAGAGCCATGCCTCCAGCTGCATGTGGGGGCCCTGGCATGTGGGCTTTCTGGGACTGTGCCCTATTTTGGCATCTCAGTAGGCGAGGCTATCTTGTCTTCAAGGGGGAAACCGGGAAGTGGGTGTGGGTGCCACATATGTCCCATCCTTGGCATTTGTGACATGCCGGTTCCCCCGCCTCCTGATTCTGGCTGTCTCCATCAGATGAGTGAGGCCAGTCCTGAGATTACCCCAGCTTCTCCACTGCTCCAGGTGAATGCTCTGGTCTGGCTGGAGAACACGTGCTCTACAAGGATGTGGGGGGTGGGAAGGAGGGAGAAGGAGGCCTGGGGAAGCTTTCTAGGAAGCCTCATAGGATTAAGAAATAGGACCAACAGTCCCAGGGATGAGGCAGAAATAAAAAGAAAGAAGTAGGGGAGAAAGAGTGGGTGCTACCTACTTCCTTTGTCTAAAAAGTGGAGGCATCTGAAGGATTTATGAAAGATGGGGTAACTTGTGATTTTCTTGGCTGCCCCTTAACTTCAGGGGGCAGGTCTCTCACCAGAGCCTGGAAAGAGGAAGAAGCAGCTATATCAGGTGTGACCATTAGGGTCCCTCACCTCTGCCCTGCACTCACCTGCTCTTCTCTCCCTTCCAGGCTTCCAGTGTTACAATCTATCTTCTCTAGGGGCAGGGCAGCCACTGTCTTGGGTGGCGGCTGTCCACCTGCAGGTGCTCTCCTCATGCAGGGACACCAACGCCAGGGAGGAGGAAGCCCTGGGGGGCCGTGGGGTGCCACCACTGCAGAGCTTCCCGAGCTGCCTTCGATACTTGTCTCCAGTGAGCAGGTAGAGCACAGGATCCAGGCAGCTATTGGCACTGGCCAGAGGCCGGGTCACTTTGTAGGCCACGTTGACAATGTTCAGCACCCGGCAATCAGCTTCCAGCAGCCTCGCCATGTAATAAATGGTGCGGGTGATGTGGAAAGGCACGAAGCAGACAGCAAAGACAGTCAGCACCACCGCAATGGTGCGGAGAGTACGCAGACGAGAAGACGACTGGGTAGCCCCCGGCAAAGGCCGATACAGGCGCCGGGCCATGAGCCCATAGCAGACAAGAGTGACCAGGCAGGGCACGCCGAAGAGCAGCGCCATGATTACTGAGCCAAAGTAGACATAGTGGTGAAAATGCTCAGGCCTAGTGGTGTCGTGGCACAGGATGGTGTCTCCGTTGACACTGGTTGTGACAAAGAACAGGTTGGGCACAAGGCAGCTGGCGACAACCAACCAAACAGCCAGGCAGAGAAGGCTGGCAAGGCGCGGGCGGCCCCAGCGCAGGGCCCGCAGTGGGTGGCAGATGCCCAGGTAGCGGTGCACACTGATGCAGGTGAGGAAAAGGACACTGCAGTAGAGGTTCCAGTAGAAGAGGAAGCGGACGAACTTGCACAGCTCAGTGCTGAAGGGCCAGTGGTTGCGGGCCGCGTAATAGTAGATGAGGGTGGGCAGCGACAGCACGTACAAAGTGTCTGACAAGGCCAAGTGGAACATGTAGGTGGCTGTTGCATCCCAGGGTCGGAGGTGAAAGACGAAGAGCCAGAGGGTTGGGGCATTGAGGCCTAGACCCAGCACAAAGACAACTGCATAGCTCACAGGCAGCAGGATGAACTTGAACTGCTCATCAAACCGGCAGTTCAGCTCCACATCACTGTTGCCAGGGTCTGAGCTGGGGCCCGGGGTTGTGAGCAGCGAGGATTCTATACTGGCCATGGTCCCCCTAGAGGTGAAAAAGGCAGAACTGAAGGCACTGGATTTCCCTGCCTCCACCCTGCACCCCCTAGCCCTGACCTGAGGCAAAAACAAAACAAAACAGAGAACAGGGAGGGCGATGGGTGAAGCAATAGTGGGAGCTGAGCTGAGAGGAGTAAAGCTGGGTGCAACCCAGGCCAGCCGGCCCCTACCTGAGCTCCCTTGGTCCAGCCAGGGGAGTGGTGGGTAGCAGGCAGTGGTTTGGGTTGTTCTCGTTCTGCGGCTGACTCTGTCTTTCAGAGCTTGGCTAGCTGAAGAGGGTAGAGGCCTACCAGCACTCTCCAATGTGAGAAGATGCCCAGACCCTAATTGTCTCCTACTTCATCACAGCAGCTGTGTCCCTGTGAAGAGAGCATCTTTTCATTAGGTGACTTCCCCTCCCTTCTTATCCCGCTCCCTGTGTCTTCCTACTCCAGTTAATTCTGACTGCCGGTCCAGTCCGGGAATCTCATTGCCACTCTTACCCAAGAAACAGGTCTCCTACCTGGTCCCCTTGAAGCTGAGCCCAGCTGACTCTGTCACTCTTCTCCTTGGCAGCCAGAGGGCATATCCTTGGGGGCGGGGCCGGGGTGTGGCCTGTCCCTCCTCCCATCCTGGGAGACTGTCAGAGACAGCAATGCCCATGAAGATTACCTAGTCCAACCCACTCAACCATACATATTGCGAAAGGGGCCCAGTGCGATTACTATTTAACAACTTCTAAATGACTGTAGGACAGAGTACACAAGAAACGTCTGAATTTACACAGATGAAGAGCCAGGCCACTGGAGATAAATAAAGCTACGGGACGATTATACAATCTGTGTAAATGAGCAAGAACATGGGAAATGAATGTTAACATGGGCAACTGCAAGGTAACACATTGAAAGATTTTGGAAAATTTAAACTACTCATATAAATCTTCACTCCATGTGCATGTGATCATAACAAATGCTTATGTTGCACCTACTCTGTGCAAGGCACTAAGTGCTTTACACTTATAATGCTGCCCCCATCAGGCTTTCTATGGAAGCAGGTAGTATTATTGTCCCTACTTTGCAGGTGAGAAAACTAAGCACAGAGAGTTTAAGTATTTTGCTCATTAGTGGAAGAGCCAAGATTTGAACCCAAGCAGGCCTGCCCTTGAAGCAGCCTCCAGCGTCCATACACCGGATTTCTATTTGGTCACCTCTCTAAGCCATTGGACAAAAACCAAGGAAGGACAAGCAAATATTTCCTCAGAGACAGCTCTGTCCTTGGTCCAACTCCAGGAGTTCACGAGTAATGGGCAAAACAGACACAAACTCCTACTCTAATGGAGCTTACATAGCAGTGGGAGGGAAAAGATAAAATTAACAAGTAAAATAGATTTTGATCATTATTATGGAGAAAAATAAAGGAGGAAAGGGGATCCAGAGGAAGAACAAGCAGGGATAGAGAGGATTGCTATTTTAAAACATTTTTTGAATATTTTATTTCTTTATTTTTTAGAGAGAGGGGAAGGGAAGGAGACAGAGAGGGAGAGAAACATCAATGTGTGCTTGCCTCTCACATGGCCCCCACTGGGGACCCAGCCCACAACCCAGGCATGTGCCCTGACTGGGAATCAAACTGCGACCTTTTGGTTCACAGCCCACACTCAATCCACTGAGCTACACCAGCCAGGGCTATTTTAAAACATTTTAAATACTAGGGCGATGCTTCACGAAAGACTGGTGGTTATAATGAGGTCAGAGAGTTTGTCAGGGACCAGATCATGAAGGGCCTTGGAAGACATGGTGAGGACTCCTTGGCTTTTACTTTTCAGTCACTGGGAAGCCGTGTCAGCTTTACAGGAGACAAGCGTCAGGAGCTGATTGACATTTCAGAAGGATCACTGGCTAGCTGTAGATAGCACATAGACTGCAGGGCTTTGGGACACAAGGGGGAGAGCAGTTCAGAGACTGTCACCCATAGAGATGATGGTGGACCAGGCTGCTGGAGGTGGTGAGAAGTTGTCAGATTCTGGCTAGATTTGCAAAGCAGAGACCAGATTTCCTGATGTGGGCTGGGGAAAAAAAGGATGAGTCCAGAGGGCCCGCAAGGTTCCTGGCCTGAGCAACTGGAAGAATGGAGTTACTGTTGACAGAGATGGGGATGGCTGCGAAAGGAGCAGGTCGCAGGCGAAATCGGGAGTTCAATGATCAGCCAGTCAATATTCTGAGATGCTTATTATCACATGTCAGAGGAGATAGCATGGAGGCAGCAAGGAGGCAGGTCACTCTTCCCCAAGTATGCGAGTCAACAAGCTTCCCCTACAGACTCCACCCTTTCCTATGCACCACCCCATGTCTCTCCTGCACTATAGCTGACCATGGTCTAAACACAGCAGAGAAAGCAGAGAGACCGAGTTGAGGCTAGAGGTTTGAGAGCCAAGCACCTGGAAACACCCAATTGTCAGCAGTCCCGGCCTAGGACTCCTGGGGCTAGCTAAGACTTCCTGATTATGGAGGTCTTAGGTCCAGGAGGCAAGTTCCAGGCCTGCTTGGGGAGGGGGAGCAGGCTGGAGCAGAATCCACTCTGAAGGGAGTTGGTGAACAGTGGAAACTCTGAACTTGATCTTCAGGTCCCAAGAATGCTGCCTAGCTGGATCCTGGGAGAGAGAGGAGGAGGCAGGCCTGCCAGGGAGGCTCTAGAATCTAGAATCTAGAGCACTCAGAAGGCCCAGAAACCTGGATGGGGGAAACCTGGAGATCCCTGCCCTGTGGGAGGGTGGGGGGCAGATCAAAGGTAGGCTTGGAGGAAGCAATCACAGCCTGAGTCCTGAATAGATGACAGCTGTGATGCTGAATAAAAGGCCCAGGTGTTTGTTGCCAGATGCAGTTGAATCCGAATCCTTATTTTCCCACGTGTGAGGTGTGTGACCCTGGATACCACTCTGTAACACAAGCGTCCTCACCAGTGAAATGGGGGATACAGTCAAACCTCGGTTCTCAAACATCTTGGTTCTCAAACAATTTGGTTCTTCACCAGGTTGTCCACAGAAAAAATGCTTCGGTTGTCTAAGAGAACTTCAGGTGTTGATTCTCTCCCCAATGACCCTTTCATGCTGATACCTGTATGATCAGTCACATGTTTCTCAGGAGACAAAGGAGATTCTGTTTTCGAATAAACTGCCTCTCAAACAGTTGTTTTTGTAAGTATTTATTTATAGAGAGAGGGGAAGGGAGGGAGAAAGAGAGGGAAAGAACCATCAATGTGTGGTTGCCTCTCCAGCACCCCCTACTGGGGACCTGGCCTGCAACTCAAGCATGTGCCCTTGACTGGGAATCGAACTGGTGACCCTTTGGTTGGCAGGCTGGCGCTTAATCCACTGACCCACACCAGCTAGGGCTTGAACAGTTTTCTGGAACGAATTAAGTTTGAGAACTGAGGTTCCAGTGTAATAATACCAATCTTTTCGGGTTTCCTGCATAGTGAATTGGTTAATAGGTGTGAAAGTACTTTGTAAACCATAAATGCTGCTAATCCATGAAGTATTTTGATCATCACTTTGCTCCCAAGGATGAAGCTGATCTCTTCAGAGGCAGACAAGTGTGATTTGACGGTTGGTGTACATCCGAGGAGACAGTCCAATGTCCACTACGTTAGGGAAGCCCTGGGCTGAGCCAGCTTCTGATTCCCACTACTGCGAACTTGCTTAGCTCTCCTAGATTTCTGCTAATCCCTAGACACGGCTACCACTGCCACTGCTGCCACCACTGCCACCCAGTGGCTACTTCAGGAAAAGACCACTTCCCACATTTCACAACCAGAAGCTAGCTTCTGCTAACGTCACCAGCACTGGGGCCAGAAGGAATGATTTGTGCTTTGTGCAAAGCTGCTGCCCAGGCTTGCTGTCTTCTGTGAAGCTCTTCCTCACTTTTATATCTGTGATTTGGGGATCACTTCAGTTCTCCCCTTCCTCTGGATGTTCCTTCGGACTCCTTCCCTTGTTCCTTTTTGTTCTCCTTCCCCAAGGCTTACTCTGAGAGCCTCTCCCCGCCCTTTATTCCTCTCCTCTCCTCCCCTCTCCTCCCTTCTCGCTCCTCCCTTTGCCCCCCTCTGCATCTCTCTCCCTCTCTCTCAACATCTACCTGCATGATTTAACTTAAAAGTTGTCAATAATTATAACAACCAATGAGACTCCAGCATACAGGCCTCTCTCTAATTAAAATGCATCTCTCACATTCTCATCACATTTGATTTCTACCAAAATAACGGCACACACTACAGACTGCTTAGAATTATACTCACTTGCGTTTTTGTTCATCTCTCTCCACACCAGACCCAGAGCTCCTGAAGGACAAACACCTGGTTTTACCTCTGCCTTTCCCACAGCCTCCCAGGTACAGTTATGATAACATAGATTTCAGATATTTTCCTCCCAAATTTACTAACAAAATCATGGGAAAGTGCCACGTCCTCTTCCAACCATGTTGTCTCACAAGGTCCGGGCATGGAGGACTCGAGTTCAAGGAATTCGTCTCCCCAGGAGAGAACGTGGCATCCAAATTGGGTTAACAATTGGCTGTTTTATTTTAATTATTTTGCTTTTGCTACTGAATATAGGCATTGTACTGTACTTACTCATTCCCGTGAAAACCACCCAAGAGAAAGGGACAGTATTCCCCGTGGAACTGCCTGAAAGGATGAAAAAATCCCCACAGACTCCCCTCTCCCTTATACAGGGGTGTACGACAGCCAGGGCAATATAATTGTTAACCATAAGAGAAAACATGTTGGCTTATTTAAATTACCCTGGTTTGAGAGACTTAAGCGGTCCGGGCCCCCTTAGTGTTCAAGAAATAAAAAATAAAATAATAAGTTAGACTTCTTGAATTAACAACTGTAGCTGGATTTCTTGTCTATCTCTCTTTACATGTTTGTTTTGGTGATCAAAAGGTGGTGGGATTGTTAGACATTTGTATTTTAGGTTCATTGATTAGTATAATTCCAATGAAGTTATACAAAATAATAGAAAGTCCCTGAATGTCTAAAAGTCGTTAGAGTAACAGCCCCTCCTTTACCTTGAATAGGAATATATATCAATTAGACAGCCTTAGAAATAAGAAAA
>PVKU01002138.1:155650-245868 GCA_004027475.1 Anoura caudifer | reverse complement strand
GTTAATACCTGTGAGTTTGCTGTCTTTTTACTGTTCATATTTTTTATCTTCTTTTTCTTAGATAAGTCCCTTTAACATTTCATATAATAAGGGCTTGGTGATGATGAACTCCTTTAACTTGACCTTATCTGAGAAGCACTTTATCTTCCCTTCCATTCTAAATGAAAGCTTTGCTGGATAGAGCAATCTTGGATGTAGGTTCTTGACTTTCATGACTTGGAATACTTCTTTCCAGCCCCTTCTTGCCTGGAAGGTCTCTTTTGAGAAATCAGCTGACAGTCTGATGGGAACTCCTTTGTAGGTGACTGTCCCCTTATCCCTTGCTGCTTCTAGAATTCTCTCCTTCATTTGAATCTTGGGTTATAATGTAATTATAATGTGCCTTGGTGTGTTCCTCCTCGGGTCCAACTTCTTTGGGACTCTCTGAGCTTCCTGGACTTCCTGGAAGACTATTTCCTTTGCCAGGTTGGGGAAGTTCTCCTTTATTATTTGTTCAAATAAGTTTTCCACTTGTTGCTCTTCTTCTTCCCCTTCTGGCACCCCTATCATTTGGATGTTGGGACGTTTAAAGATGTCCTGGAGGTTCCTAAGCCTCTCCTCATTTTTTTGAATTCTTGTTTCTTCTTTGTTTTTTGTTTGGTTGTTTCTTTCTTCCTTCTGGTCCACTCCATTGATTTGAGTCCCAGTTTTCCTCCCATCTCTGTGGGTTCCCCATGCATTTTTCTTCATTTCACTTATTGTAGCCTTCATTTTTTCATCTAATTTGTGAGCAAAATCCACCAATTCTGTGAGCATCCTGATCACCAGGGTTTTGAATTGTGCATCTGATAGGTTGGCAATCTCTTCGTCGCTTAGATAAATTGGCTCTGGCGCTTTGATTTGTTCTCCGGTTTGAGCCATTTTCATTTCTGGGTTTTTGGGGTTTTTTTGTCTAGTCGGGGCTGTTAGGTAGTGAGGGGTGGAGCCTTAGGTGTTCCCCGGGGTGGGACAGCCCAGTCGTTGGGTAGTGATGCTGTATGTGGGGGCGGGGTCTGAGAGGAGACAATGCGCTTGCTCTGCTCACTCTTGGATCCCAGTTCCTTCTACCGCTTCCCCTTTGCCTGGATTTTCTGTGCGTGAATGTGGGACCACCTGGTCAGCCAGCTGTCTTGTGCGGCCTCACTGGTTCTGCACAGTTGCCACCCCGTGCCTGGGTTCTGTTAGTCGCCGCCTGTGCACCTGGGGGCTGCCAGCCGCTGCTGCCTGCGTGCCTGTCCGCACCTCCGCTTTTTCCTGCCGCGACTCTGCCCCTCTTACCGGTCTGGATGAATCGTAATTGGACTTCCAAACAGTTCGATTTTCTGAGTTCTGGTTGTTTTCTTGTTTCTAAATCTTTGTTGTCCTTAATTTTGGTTGTGATAGGAGGCACAGTGTGTCTGCCTATACCTCCATCTTGGCCAGAAGTCTCAGTTAAAGTTTTTAAGTTGAACTGGGAAGCCTTTGGGTGGCCTTGCCTGTTCCCCCACCCCAAGAATACTCAAGTCTTCTCTGAGCAGGTGTGTCTCTGCAGTCAGGAGCAGCTAGAACAGGGCTGAGGTGCAGGCAGTGCACGGTGAAAGTGGCTGGCCTCTCCTCTCCCTTGGAGTGCACAGGGGCCAGGTGAACAGCCCCCGGGAAGCGCTCTGGGAAAGAAGCAATTGGCAGCATATCCTCTGAGCTTCAATGCAGTTCTAACCAGAGCACCAGCTCCCAGGGGACCTTTTATCTTCCCAATGGCCCGCCCTCCTAGCCCTTAGAAAGCAGCCCCTGGGCAGGCTGGCCCTGCAGGGGGCCCCTCTCCCCCAGAGGCTCATTGTCACCCCAGCCGTAAATCAGTGTCTCCCCACAACTCTCTCAGGCTCTTGTGTGCTCCACAGGTAATACTCTGTTAAATACAAAGATGGAAATACATCAAACCAGTGGCTCTGCTTGTAGGGAGCACACCCCAAATGCATTTTAAATCTGTGGATCCTCCTCAAGGGAATTCCAGTTAAAAAAGAACTTGGATCAGCAGCCTCCAGCCTGTGTGCCAACAAGCTTTCCTTTTCTGTTGTTTGCCTGGTCTGAAGGGCTCCTTTGTTCCAGGCATGGGAGGATGTGATGTCCTAATTAGGCCTGGTGTGGGATTTCGGCTTGGATGAGCTGCCCTTCAGAACCCAGTGCTCCAGACAGGAGACTAAGTTCACAGTTATTTTGTGAGTTTGCTGGTCTTAAAAGAAAACAGAAGATTTACAAGATGGGAAACTGAATGCACTGTGCCATCTGGATTGGCTCCTGGACAAAAAAAAAGGGCATTAGTAGGAAAACTGGAACATTCCTAATCCAGTCTGGAGTTTAGTGAACAGTACTGTGCTAATGTTCATTTTTTATTTGGACAAATGAACATTGGTTATGTAAGACATTGACATTAACAGAAACTGGGAGAAAGAGCATATGGGGACCCTTTATATAATCTTTGCCACTTCCCAGTAACTCTAAAATTACTCCGTTATTAAAAGTTTATTGATAAAGAAAGAATAAGGTAAAAAAGCTAACCCAGCAGCTAATTGAACGTAACCCTTCATCAGGGCCGTCCTTTACACTTCTTGCCCCAGGGTTTTAGCCTTCACCTGCAAAATCAGGAGGGTAGGCTGCATCTAGGAACTCTTGCCCAGTCTGCTCTTGAGGCAAGGGTGGTTGGCAGTGCTGCCACTTACCAGCTGTATACTGTCAGTCAACAATCTGGGCTTCGTTTTCTTCACCTATTAGGAGGTGGATAACCTGTCTAGAGGGGAAAAGAGGGTTACATAGGATAATGCATATGAAGAACTTGGCCCAGACTGAATATTAGGCTTGGCAAAATTGGTTTTAATTCTCTCCCTGCTTCTTCATTTGTGTGTGTGTGTGTGTGTGTGTGTGTGTGTGTGTGTGTGTGTGTGTGTGTGTGAAGGAAATGAGTGCTATTTCCTTGAAGACTTGAGATCAGTGGGTCAGTGATAGCTTGGAAGTCATAGACGCTGCCAGTGGGGAGCCAGTAGCAGCACTGTGCCCCCTCGCCCCCACATTTCTAGAGATCTGGGAAATGTGACATTTGTTTTGAGTAACTCATGAGGAATCTCCTTTACCAGATGGTCTCTGAGGCCTCTTGGAGTTTGAATATTTGAATTTCAGGAAATTGTGCCATGGCTGTTGCTTCACCTTGAGGGTGGGCCAGGTTGTTTGGGGGCTTCCTTCCAGAATGGGATCCCCTGGTGCTTCTTCTGGGCATGGAGCACTCCTGGCTCAGAAAGCCAGAAATCAGAAAGGCTGGAGATATTTGCAAGATCCAAGGGCACTAAATCTGCTGGTCATGGCTTGTGGATGGCTGCTTACCTGTAGGTGGCAGTGGAGACATGGTAATTGCAGGGTGCTAGGGGAGTGCTGGCAGAATCCCTTTGAGAAGAGTGGTCCTTGTAAAAGTAATCATGATGACCACTAACCACGGTGTGGAGGACCATTACTTTGTGTCCAGGGCTTTGTCATATGCTCTGTATGTGTTAACGTAGTTTACTCTCAGAACAACTATGTGGGAAAAGTGCTATAATCACATTTTACAGATGACAGAAAGCTTAGAAAGGTCAAGTTACTGCCCTGGGGTTACACAATAATTGGCAGAACTAAGACTCACCACAGTCTGAGTTCAAACCCCCTGCTCACACTCTCTACTATGATGCCATTTCTCCTGCTCCTGAGTCCAAAGGGGAATGCAGGGATGGCTGGGAGCCTAGCTCTGATCTCCCCACACTGTCCAGTGTCTGTCATCCCAGGGTCTCAGTCATCATTTCATTTATAAAGGACTCTTGTCACCATAAGTTTGGGCCCTCGTGAGGAAATAAAGACATCTGCCTTCATGCAGCTTCAGGTTTAGATACGGAATCTACTCGTGTCTTGCTAAGCCAGTGAGGTTGGAGGAACCTCTCAGAACAGCATTAGCACAGTATAGAAAGCCCACTTCTCACATGGACTATGCTTCCAGGTGCTGGAGCCTGTCAGAAGATCTCTTGGGGGGGAAGCATTGGAGGAGGCTCTGGAGAAGAGAGAGGGTTGGAGCTGAGCATGGGCAGGCAGGCTGCAGTGTAGCCTTTCTGACCACAGAAGTCTTGAGATGGTTTCCTCAGGGCTGGAAGCAGAGACTCAAGGCCCCTTGGCTTACAGAGTCTTCCAGACACTGATGTGCTTGCTTCTTTGATCCTTCAGCAAATAACTTGCTTTTCTGTGGAATGAGGACTCCGGTGGGCCTTCCCTTCTGCTTTGCCTACTTTCCCAGAGGGTGGTTAGATTGTGTAAAAGTGTACATAAGCCCAAGGAAGCCTACTTCCCTCACTTCTATTTGGCACAGGATTGAAAGTCCTAGCCAGAGCCATTAAGGAGGAAAAAGAAATAAAAAAGCATCCCAATGGGAAAGGAAGAAGTAAAATTATCTCCGTAGGTGACATGACCTTATATGTAGAAAACCCTAAACATTTCATGGGGGGAAAAAACCCGTTAGAACTAATAAATCCAGCAAAGTTGCAAGAATACAAAATCAGCACTAAAAATCAGCTGTTTCTATACACTAACAATGAACAATCCAAAAAGGAAATTAGGAAAACAATTTCATTTATAATAGCATCTAAAAGAATAAAATCCCTAGGAATTAATCAAGGAGGCAAAGGCTTATACATGGGGAAGCTACAACACACTGCTGAAAGAAATTAAAGAAGACATAAATAAATGGAAAGACAGCTCATGTTCATGGATTAGAAGACAATATTTTTAAGGTGATACTACTACTCAAAGTGATTTTTAGACTCAATGTAATCCCCATCAAAATCCCAACTTTTTTTGCAGAAATTAAAAAAAGTCATCCTAAAATTCATATGGAAACTCAAGAGAGTCCAAATAGCCGAAACAACATTGAGAAAAAGGGCAAAACTGAAAGACTCATAGTTCCTGATTTCAAAACTTAGCCCTAGCCAGGTAGCTCAGCTGGTTAGAGTGTTGTCCAGATACACTAAGGTTGCAGGTCCTGTATCTGGTCAAGGCACAGACAAGAGTCAACCAATGAACGCATAAATAAGTGCAGCAACAAATTGATCTCTCTCTCAAATCAATAAAAAAGTTTAAAACTTAAAATAATTACAACACTGTGGTGCTGGCACGAAGATACACATATCAACCAACCAGTGGAATAGAGTAAAGACCTTGGAAATAAACCCTCCTGTATATAATCAATCGATTTTCCACAAGGGTTCCAAAACCATTCAAGATAGAAAGGACAGCCTTTTCAACAAATGGTGCTTTTCAACAAAACCTGGATATTCACATGCAAAAGAATGAAGTTGGACCCTTACCTTAAAATGGTAAAATTTTTGTCATGTATATTTTACCACAGAATTACTCACAAGAAGAAAAATATACACGGGCCAGTATCCTGTCAGAGTGTAGTGGGGGAGCTGGAGGGGATGGGTGAGGATTGGAGATAATTTGGGCTATTACCTTAGCCCAGATGATTACCTCTCAGCCCTAGGTTTGGCAGGAAACCTAGGGCCCAGAGAGGAAAAGGGACTAAATAGCCCAGGAGCTTGGCATCATTGGCAAAGTCAGAACTGGAACCGGGATCACTTGCTCCTCCCCTGACCCCCTCTGGGCTGTGAGCCCCAGGAGGGCTGGAATAAGGTCTGTTTTACCCTTCCCTGTGTCCCCAGCGCTCAGCACTGGGTAGTTCTGCAGTCCATTTGTGTTGGCTGGATGACTGTTGGCCTTCCTTGCCCTGAGGTAGGGTTCTTAGCCCAACTGCACATCGAACCATGTGGGGAATTCTTAGAGCACATCAGTACCTGGGCCTTGGACCTCACAGGTACTGATTGGAAGGCATGGGGTGGACTCAGGCAAGAATGTTTTTTTAAAGGCTTCCTGGGGATTGTAACCTACAGCCAAGTTTGGGAACCACTGCCCTATATCTTGCTTTCCCCGGTGCTCTCTCTAGCTGGGAGTGAGGGACAGAAGCTTAGTAGACCCCTCTTGAACTTCACACAGTCTCCGGCTGGTTTATTCTGGCTTCTCTTGTCCTGTGTGCTCTGTCTAAAGAGGCATGTCACAGTGTGTTTGATGGAGTTGCCATTAGTTCCCTCTCAGCTCCGTGGCATGAGGGCACAGCTGTCAAAGCCACCCAGAGTGCCGTGGTTGTCCTCTGCTCTAGGCTGGCCTGCCCCATGACTGATGCCTCTCTGCCTCTCCCTCTCTGGAGCTCTGAGGACAGTCCACGGCACATCTCAGGTCCTGCGACCTTGAGTAAATGGCATGGGGACCATGGAGTTTCCTTTTGCCTTAAAGTTCCAAAGAAAACTGCCTCGTAGTGGTCTGCAGGCTGGTAAATGGCGGTTCGTGCAACTCCTTCTGGCCCTGCTTTCTTCTTTCTTGCAGGGGCCATGAAGGAGTGGAGACAGCTGCCATAAGAAAGGACAGCCTGCAAAGTTAGGGATGCGTATTTGGAATTCATTCTTTTGACTCCCCAATGGAAGGAGGGTGGGGTCTGCAATTAACATTCATGAAGCATGTCAGGAATCTGAAGCAGTAGACAGTTAATGGTTTTTTGGTAGGATGTCAAGGTTGATTTTTCTACCTGACTGGCAGTTGCCAGCCAGCCTGCCTGACCAGCAGTTGCCAGCCAGCCTGCCTGACCAGCATACAGTAATCCAGAAGGTTCATCTTATATTATCAGTGCATGATACAAGCTGAGCTTCATACTCATCCAAACCCCTTCTTTCCTTTCTCCACACCTGGCACAAAGAACCCTGAGTGCTGTTCCTTTGTGCACCACCTCTGGGCTCCTACCCACACCCTCGATGGCTAGAGAAGTAGATAATTTGGCTGATTTTTCTCTATTCTCACCAAAAGGATGTTGCTAAATGCAAAATGCTAAAACCAGCTCTCTTTTACCTTCTGTTGCTGGCTGCTTCTGAAGTCATTATATTTAACATCAAAGTATAGAAAGCAGTAGCCAAGAAACCAAGCCCCTGGACTGTGAGGCTCCTCCTCTCAGGATTGCCATGGACTTCAGACTGAGGGGCAGGGGGACAGGGAAGCTGAGCCCCGGAAGCACTGACAATTGCAGCGCTGAGGCTGCGGGGCATCCCTGGCCTCTGGCCTGCACCAGGCGGGAGGCAGTGTTTTCTGAGTAGAGAAAATGTTATGGCAACAGAATCAGGATGACATATTCTTTCGCTCTGAATGTTTTATGGGAGTTGTGTGTCTCCCTGCCAAGCCCTGCTCTACCCTACCCTGCCTGGCTCTGCTCAGCACTGCCCTGCCCTACCCAGCCCTGCCCAGCCCTGCCCAGCCCTGCCCAGCCCTGCCCAGCTCCTGGCTGTCAGCATATCACCAAACCTCTGAGAGATCACTACTTTGCAACCCGGGTCCTTGGTGTTTTGATCTTCATCCTACCCGATGGCTGGCTGATAGAAATGACTTGCCTCCTTGCTTCCCAGAGCATTGTGTTTCTGCTGTTGCAGCAGGATTTATTTCAGGTTTTGACAATTCACGTGACCAAAGAAATGAGATTGAACTTTGCTTCCTCTGGCCTGGGGCAGGATGGAGTGAGGGAGCCCACACTGAGTGGCTGCAGTTCCAGAGGCAATCAAACACAGCTTTGCTCCCATGGCAACCAGGGGTGTTTGTGTGAGAATAGAAGAGTAAGAGTTGCTGTGAGGGCCTGCATCAGCACTGCTCCCCATCGGCTGTTTTAGCAGAGCCAGGTGCCCCTGGCTGGGTCTGCGTGGCATCTCAAGCAAAATGGAAAGAAAGAAGCATTCTTTTGGGGTTGGTTCTTCATAATCAAGACAAGTTTATATCTTGTAGCTTGAAAACACCAAATCCCAGTAATTGAATAGAATACACTGGCCCTGAGGATGAGTTATCATGCCTTTGAACCTCTTCCCGGTATACTTAGCAGGATGGGAGGGGGTGAATATAAGGCTATGGATTCTGCTGCTAAACTGAACTTGGAAATGAGATTTCATTGATTTAATATTTCCTCTATTAACCTCCAAAGACAGTGTCCTTGTGGCCCTACCAAAGTGCAGCCTCGATACTTTCTTTCCCATGAGAGTATGTACAGATGATGAGTGCAGGACGACTCTTTGGCCAGCTGGCCTCTCCCCTTGCTCTCTGAGAAGGGTAGCAAGCCGTGGCCGGCAGGCAGAGCTACTTTATTAGGATTGGCCACCTTCTGAGGAAGCTGCTAGGTCCGTGGCTGCAGACAGTCCTCTGCTGCATGTGGCTGTGAGTGTGAGTCTCACCTTCTGAGAGTGGGAGCTGGGAAGTAGAGGGCTGTTCAGAGACAGTGTGGCCAGAAGAGCAAGGGCTGCAGGCACAGATCATTTCATGCACCCTCCTCCCTGCTCAAGGAGCCTTTGCTGCAGCCTCCAGACTGCTGGCTGGGGCCTCTCCTGCCTTTGGGCAAAGCATGCAGGTCAGAGCATCCATGGCCTTGCTGGGCGCTGCCTCCTGCTGCCCCTGTAGCACCTGCTCTCAGGCTTTTGTTCCATACACTACATGGTGCTTTCAGACATTCTTCCTGGGTGTCTGCCCCTCCCCCACCCTTCTTACTCTGGCTGCGCCCACCATGGCTATAATTTCCTCTGGAGGTCCCCTGGCACCACTTGTAGGTTTGTGAGGGGGCCTCTTTCCCAGGGGCATGCCACAGGCGGGGAAGGTGAGGAGGCCCCTGGAGCCTGCCTGTCTCTGAGAAGGCTCCAAGGGGTCTGTCTCCTCTCTCTCTCTCTCTCTCTCTCTCTCTCTCTCTCTCTCTCTCTCCGCACCCCACCCCCATCCCTGCATGCACACTACCATCCTCTTGTGAGTAGACAGCAAACACTGCCTCTGTCCCTGCCAGACTGACACCATCTGTGGACTTTGCTTACGGGTCCCGCTGATCTTGGAGCATCCTCTGCACCCTGCACCATTTGCTGCTCTGGGGCGTTTGTCCCGGGCAGGTTCTCACTCTTCATGGGTGGGTTTGCTTCTTCAGGGGGTAAAAAGTACTTGAGTGCCAAGGGCGATGAATAAAGAGGGTGAAAAATTGGCAATACAGCTTTCTTGGTCAAAATTAAAACAGTGATGCCTTTTAATCCAGAATGAAAGCTGTTGCACAAATATTTTGAGTAATACCAGTATTTTTGGAGTGTGTTGTCACTGTAAGTACAGCCTTTGTTTGGATGTGTGAGTCCTAGTATGTTATGTAAAAAACAAGTGTCACTTCTCCAGAACTGCATCTTGTGAAACATGGATGCTCCTAGCTTGTACAGAGGTCATCTCTTTTATTCTTTGAGTATCAGTGTGGGTTATGTGAAGCTTTCATTAAAATGGTGGTGATGGTATCCCTCTCATGAGTCATACAGTTAGGGAGGGGCAGGTATCTTAGACTTCATCTAAGATACCAACTTCATATCTGAACCCTGCCTTTGCTGGCATGTGGCTTAGCATCAGGCAAGTGCCTGGGCTGGAGTATAGGTACCACAGCTTACCCCGAGGGTCAACATTTCTGTTCATTTACTGGGATTCGGTGTTCAATTCGGTTCTGCAATACTGGCCAAGGACCCACCCTTCTTGAACCTCGTTTCCTTCTTTACAGTATTTGTCTTTTTTTCTGTTTGGTTAATTTCACTTAGCACAATATCCTCAGGGTTCATCTATGTAGCATGCATCAGAATTTCCTTATTAAGGCTGAACAATATTTCATCGTATGTATGTACCACATTTTGTTTGTCACTTTGTTCACTAGTAGCCACCAGGGTAGCTTCCACCCTCAGGCTGTTGTGAGTGGTGCTGCTGTGAGTCTGGGTGTACAGATCTCTCCTTGAGACCCTGTCTTCAATTCTTTTGGGTGCAAACCCAGAAGTGAAGTTGCTGGATCAAATGGTGGTTCTTTTGTAATTTGTTGAGGAACTGCCAGACTACTTTCCACAGTAGCTGCTTCATTTTGTGTTCCCACCGACAGTGCACCAGGGTTCTGATTTCTCCACATCCTTGGCAGCACTCGTTATATTCTTTTTTTTTTTTTTTTTTATAGCAACCATCCTAATGGGTATGAGGTGGTATCTCGTTGTGGTTTTGATTTACATATTCCTAATCCTTGACATTATTGAGCATTTTTAATATAGTTGTTGACTATTTAAATATCTAATTTGAAGAAATGTCTGTTTTGATCCTTCCTCATTTTTATTTATTTATTTTTTAGAGAGAAGGGAAGGGAGGGAGAAAGAGAAGGAGAGAAACATCAATGTGTGGTTACCTCTCATGCATCCCCTACTGGGAGCGTGGCCTGCAACCCAGGCATGTGCCCTGACTGGGAATCGAACCTGCGACCCTTTGCTTCACGGGCCCATGCTCAATCCACTGAACTACACCAGCCAGGGCTCCTTTCCCCATTTTTTAATTGAGTTTTTTATTGTTGTGTTGTGAAATTTCTTTAAATATTATGGATATTAATTACTTATACGTGATTTGTAAATATTTTCTCACATTCCATAGGTTGCCTCTTTACTCTCTTGAATGCTCTATTCTGTGTGTCCTTTGATGCACAAAAAGTTTTTAGTTTTTTGTAGCCCAATTTATCTAGTTTTTCTTCTGTTGCCTGTGTTTTTGGTGTTATATCCATGAAATTATTGTTAAATCCCATGTTACAAAGCATTTTTTAAAAATGTTTTCTTTTAAGAGTTTTACCTTGTAGGTTTACATCTTTTATCCATGTCAAGTTAATGCTTACCTGTGGTATAGGAAGAAGGCCCACTTTCACCCTTTGGCGTGTAGACATCCAGTTTTCCCAGCACCCTTTGTTGAAAAGACTGTCCTTTTCCACTGAATGGCCAGGAAGTCATTCTGTGGCTAAAATAAAACACTGTACATGAAGCACCTAACACCATGCCTAGCAGTATCTTAAAAAAATGATGGCCCCTGTATCTCCCCCTTATTCAAGACGTAGTTTTTAACTACTAAAATTGATTATTAAAATTATAATAGCAACTACCTAATAGTCCCAACTCTGTCTTAGGCTCTATTCCAAGGGCTTTATACACATACATATTAATCCTTACCTGAGGATATGTTTATTGATTTTGGGGCAGGGGGGAGGAGAGACATCGATGCAAGAGAGAAACATTGATTGGTTGCCTCCCATACATGCCCTGACCGGAATCCAACCTGCAACCTTTTGGTGTACAGGACGATGCTCCAACCAACTGAGCGGGTGGCCTGGCCAGGGTGGGCTTTACTTTGAATTGTCATAACAACTGTGTGGGGTAGTTTACAAATGAGGAAATTGGGCACATAGAAGTCGAGTAGTTTGCCCAAGTCACACAGCTAGTAAGTGGTGGAGCTTGTATTCATATCCAGGTAGTTTGGCTACAGAATCTGTGGGCTAGTAAAGTTAACATTCTCCCTGTTTGGATTTTTTTTCTTTTGGCAGGGTGCAGTGAACATTATTGACAAGGTAGGGCTCCCTAAGCCCCTCCCCTTCTTCAGGGATGGAATCTGTGGAGGTCAGGGGATTCTCATTGTATTGGGGGAGATTTGGGGCAAGAATTCCCCAGCAGCTGAAGGCATCTCTTCCTCTTTCTGGGGCTGGTAGTCCAGGGGGCTCTTACCCCTTGGAGGCCGTGTGGACCATAAGGTCCACCACCCTGTTCTATAGCCAAATTCATTGTCATACCAGGAAATGATCTTGGCAAAGTGATCATTGCAGGCCATGTCAGCCCTGGCATCGAAGGTGCAGGAGTGTGTGGTAAAGATACCCCTGGGCTCCACGGTACACTCTACACCAACATCACCCCATTTGATGTTGGCACAGTCTTGCTGCTGGAAGATGGAGATAGGCTTTCCATTGATGTCAAGCTTCCCATTCTCAGCCTTGACTATGCCTTTGAACTTGCCATGAGTAGACTCATACTGGAACGTGTAGACCTTGTAGTTGAGGTCAATGAAAGGGTCATTGATGGCAATAGTATCCACTTTGGCAGAGTAAAAGGCAGCCCTGGTGATCAGGCACCCAATACAGCCAAATCGGTTCACTCCGACCTTCACCATCCTGTCTCAGGGGTGCAACTGCTTTTACCTGGCTGTGCAGGAAGATGCAGCCATCTGTTGTATGGGAAGAGCAGAAAGCTTTGGGTGATTTTTAATAGTGTAGGCCTGTCATGTGCCTTTCAGTCTAGAGTTTGGTGGATGAAGAACAGTGTTATGACATTGGCCTCCAGGCCCAGATCTCATGCCGGGTGTTCTCTTGTGAAAGCAGAACCCCCAGAACTGCTCTGTTGGCTCAGCCCATCGGTTTGGGAGAATGGTGGTTCTGGTCCCTTCCTATTTCCTGCCAGGGCCCCTTGTTCAGGAGAAATGTCAACCAGTTTTCTCTCTAACTTTATAGAAAAGGCCACAGATGGCTCCTTGCAGAGCGAGGACTGGACGCTGAACATGGAGATCTGCGACATCATCAATGAAACAGACGAAGGGTACGTGAGTCCCTGCCACACCCCTGTCAGCTCCTGGTGAAACTCAAAGCCTGTCTGGACTTAAGGGTGTCGGGTATTGTACTTTTTGTTTTGTTTTTAGCTTGTCTTGACATTTAATACCTGATGGCATTTAATACCTCATGACATTTAATACCTGACACTCGTAATTCTCTTTCCTCTTCCTATCTACTCTGCCCCTCTTCCCCAGTGGCATTGCAGAGTTAGAGCACAGACATCCTCTTTTAATAACCTGCTTTTAATAACAAGTGAAAATGAAGTTGCTTGGTTACTTGGTTCCCAGTGGTTGTTGGTCTCCTTGGCCAGATCAGCCCCTCTGCCCTCCTCTGATCTCTGCCCTCCCTTCGCAGATGTGAGACTGTGTCCTCCTGCTTTGCTGGACTGGGGCCTGGCAATGAGAGAGAGAGACTGCCGTGTCCACAGAGGGAGGCAGGCTGTGAAAAAGTACGCATGCGGCCAGAGCAGCCAGGGGTTCTGTAGTGGGTGGGCTTTCACCTGCAAGCCACCCTGTGCTGCTGTGTCTTCTGTCATTGGGCATATTAGGACCCCCGTCTACATTGCAGCTATGTTCTCATCCTACTTCTTCCCAAGTAGCCTGTGTTTGCCCTCTGCCCACACCATAAAAATGGAACCTACCATCACAATATCATCTTAAACCATTTCTGGAGTGGTAGGAGAGGAGCTGGACTCAGGCATCCCTGAGCTTGCACTGTGACACTGTCACAGCCTTGTCAGATGTAAAATGGAGACCAGCCTCCTAAGGCTGCTCCTGCTTTCATTCAGCACATGTGCACTGAGTGGTGACCTTGTGCTGGGTGCTGGTGTCCGTCTTGAGGTCGCAGCAGGGCACAGGGCAGGAGAGGGCTGGGAATTAACAATTTTAAAGAGAATAATCAAGGAAAACCTCACAGAAGGTGCATTGAACAAAGATGTGTAGGAAATGAGGGGTTGAGGAGTGAGGATTATACCAGGGAAGAACTTTGCAACACAGAGGGAACAGCAAGCACAGAAGCCCTGGGACTGAGGGTGTCTGGTGTGTTTCAAAATAACAAAGAGGCCTTGGCTGGTGTGGCTCAGTGGATTGGGTGCTGACCTGCAAACTGGAGGGTTGCCAGTTCGATTCCCGATAGGGGGCGCATGCCTGGGTTGTGGGCTGGGTCCCCGGTGGGGGGTATGCAGGAGGTGTCCCCGCTTTGATGTTTCTTTCCCTCTCTTTCCCCCTCTCTTCCCCTCTCTCTAAAAATAAATAAATAGAATCTTAAAAAAATAATAGCAAGGAGGCCAGTGGGACTGGAATGGAGTGGGTGAGGAGGAGGGTACCCCGTGGGGAGGTCAGAGATGCCTGGACCCGGACAACAAGGCACCAGGGCCTCGGGCTTGACCTTGGGGGGCAGGGGCTCCCTTGGGTGATCTGAGCAGAGCTAAGGCATGGCCTAACTTTCATTTCAAAGAGATCACTCTGGTTACCATGTGCAGAGTGTCCTGGCTGGGAATGGACCAAGGGCAGAAACAGAGAATCCATTGGGAGGTTCTTACTGTCATCCTGTTGTGTGAGGTGGCGGCTTTGACTTGATGGCAGAGGAGGCAGTGAGAGATGATCAGGTACTGAATATATTTAGAAGGGGGAGCCAATGAATGTGCTAACGTGGGAGTGAGGGAGGAGTCAAGGATAGAGGGATGGAGCAGACTGCAGGTGCAGAGATCAGCAGTGCAGACTGACTTGCCAGTGAAGCCCTAGTGTCCACCACTGAAGATGCTGAGGGCGGCTGTCAGAGGAGGCTGGAATTGGGGGTAGCAGCCCATGCTGGAGATGGGCATTTGGGAGTACTTAGTGAAAGATGGAGCATTTCTGCAGTCTAAGGGCAGGCGCTCACCTCAGTGCCTGGCACACAGATTGGAATCACACAATTGTTGGGGACTCCACCTTTCTAAGGCCATCGTCACTGGGCTCCTTTCTTCTTCATGTCTGCCTCAGACACCACTCATTTACTTCTTTATCTAGTTGCTATGCCACATTTGTGGACCCACGGGGGGAGGCCCATATACCAAGGTGAGTGTGTGGCTGCTCTTGAGGTGTTCCCCACACAGAGCTAGCTGGGCTGCGCAGAAAAGCATATGGCAGACTGAAAGAATCAGTAGAACTTCTGGAGGCCAGCCTGGGCCTGCACTCCCAGGACAGCAGGGAAGGGAGAAGCGTTCCCTGTAGCTATGGGGAGCATGGAAGGGGCAGCAGGGCGGGGTATGGGTGGTCGTGGGGTGCGGCAAGGAAGTGGGGAGGGGGTTGTCTGGAACAGAGGTGGTTCAGGTCAGGTTGTGAAGAGCCTTCTTCCTGTGTTGCCACCCAGAGATGGGCTGCACCCTTGGTGACCCACCGACCTTTGCCTCTTTCCCTCTGTCCGCCCCCTGTGCTACAGGCGGGGACTCTTAGAGATGCAGGACACACAAAGTCACTCCCTTGCTAACCAGTCTGCTCTTGGGGTAAAAATCCTCCACACACCCTGTGGGATAACCGGGCCCTTCTGCCACTCCATTTGGGGTCCTCTCCCCTCGTCCTCCCCCCTCAGCCCCACAGATCCCTTGAGCTTTCCCAAGCCCTGTACCCTGTTTGCAGTTCTCCACAAATGAGAGGGGCATAGACACAAATGTGCTGGCATGGGACCCACTCACTCCAAAAGGACTGAGGCTTCTTTCCAAGGTCTCCAGCGGGGTCCATTGTTCTCACAGTCCTCAGAGCACCTTCCTGCTGAAGTGACCCACTCTTCTGTTTGTGCACTTTTCAGAGGGTGCCCTTGTGCCTCCCTGCCCTCTCCTCTGCTGCGAGGTGACTGCAAGCCTCTCCCCACACGTCCTCTGCCCACTTCGTCCTGTTTCAGGGCTACAGGCCTAGTGTTCCCTCTGCCACCCCACCCCCCCACCCCCGTCACTGACTAGTCTTTCATTTACTGCACCTCATTTCCCTGATGCTGTCCCTCCTGACTTGGACAAGCCCCACCGTTGTGTGGTTTCATAATACCCTGTTTGACACTCACACTCATCACAGTTTAAACTTACATATTTGCATGACATTTGTTAGACTCTCTGTCTCATCCCCTGCTCCCTCAGAACTGTGCTCTCCCTGCAGCCAGAAATTCTGTTTTGCCACTGTTTCACCCCTAGCACCCAGCATAGTGTGCACATAACTGGCTTTTGACAAACATTTGTTAACTAAGTGAATAAATAAATGAAGTCCCTGTGAGGAATGGAGGCATATGAATATAATCACAATACATTGTGACAAGTGCTCTGAGAAAGAAGCTTAGAAAGCCAACTGGAGGGACTGTCACAAAGGCAGCGAGCCAGACCTGTGGCCATCACAAGGAAAGGATTCTTGGAGGAGGGGACGTCTAAGTGGAATCTGGGGTCAGCCAAGTGAAGAGGTAGATGGGGGTGGTACACATAGGAAGGGGAGTGTAGTGAGGTTAGGGGCATGGAGCCTGGAGGCACCAGCCTGGGCTGCGGTCCTAGGGCCTCTGCTCACTTGTCATGTGGCCCTGAGTGAGTTACCTAATTTCTGTGTGTCTTGGTTTCCTCATTAACAAATAGGGGACATGTATGGTGCCAAGCTCTGGGTCAAACCAGCTCATGCGGGCACCCTGCTCCCTCCCAGCAGCCCCATGCAGCAGAACAGTCCACATTAACGTTGAGGGGACAGGCCCAGAGTAGACTGGTCACTTGCCAAAAGTCTTACCCCACAGCTCTGAAGTCTAGGTGCAAGCCAACAACACTGTGCCTGCACTGCTTTTATTTATTCAAAGCTCTGCCTCTGGGAGTCTGGGGTCATGATGGGGGTGGGGGGGTGGGGGTGGCCCACAGACCCTCCCTGCACTTTCCCTGATGTCCCTGGCTGGGGCCGTGTGTGGCAGCCCCATGTGTCCTTGATCTTTTGTCATTAATCCGGAGTGCCTGGCCAAGTTGTCTACCCAGGAAGGTTTTCAACCCTGTTTACCAGGCCTTTCACCCTGTCCCACCTAATTAGGGCATAGGCGCATGGATTTGGTAAGCACTCTTTGTTTCTGATGTGCAGCTCTGAGGAGAACCCGTTGACCTGGGTCATGTTCATGATGTGGCTGGATCTTCCCAGCTCACTGAAGCCCTGTCTGGTCCCAGTCTCTAGGCAGGAGGGGGCAAGAAGAGTAACTGCTGGGAAAATGCAGTGGAGCTAGAGAATAGTTGAGTGGGGGTGGGGCAGGAGGGAGAGGAGGTGTTCATTGTGAGGGGGTGGGGGCAGCCATGTCCTCCATCAGGGAATAAGGAGGAAACATTTCTGGAGTGGCATTTCTGGAGCCGAAGGACAAGATGAGTTCAGTATGCCTGTAAAGAAGGTCTCTTATGAAGCTGCGGTTGGAGATCACTTTGGGAAGGCTGAAGACAGTCCTGAGGCCAAGGCCCTGGGGGCAGCCCTGAGGGGTGCAACCTTTCCTTCCAAAGCACTCAGGGGTGTTGGGGCTTCTCACATGTGTCATTGCCTCCTGGTTCTTCCTGCTCCATCTTGGCTCTTGATACTTCCTTCTCTCTTTTCTTCCTGTTTCTAACTCCTTGCTGTTTAATCTGCTGCTGATGCTTGAAACTTTGCAGTTCCTCTGACATGCCTTTGATCCTCTTCCCTGAAGCTTCTTCCCCAGGGAGAGAGAGTTAAATACTTGTCTTGTGCTTACTCAGTCATTCTCAGGCAGTACTTCCTGAGGATGAATTTTCATTTTAACTCCAAGCTGAGAGCCTGCTGACTCTAATTTCCTTCCACCACCATTGCCTCCACACCAGGAGGCGCTCTGGCGGCGCTATACTCTGTGAGCTCGGCATGATTGGAGCCCTGGAGTTTGTACCCATTTTTCTGCTCCATGGAAGCTCAAGAGGAGAGGAATGAGACTAGATTGAGTGGGATGGCAGCCATGGGTCAGGGCTAGCTATGGCTTGGCAGAGCCCTTGAGAGATGTAATCAATCAGTGCTCCTGGCCAGTAGCTGCTGACCTTTACCAGCTCAAGTTCACAACCAGTCCTCCAAGAGCTTGTCAAGTCCCATATTTGCAGAAATCAGCATTCCTTGTTTGGAAACTGCAACTATACAGCAAACACTCTTGGCAAGGACCCCTTCCCCAGGGAGCCTTGTCCCATTAGCCCTTGGACTCAAGAGCCAAGAATTGCTGCAGGCAGTCATTTTTTAAGGTGGGAATGGGAAATAGGTTCTCAATTTCTTAAGCTCAATATTTAATTCTCTTTGCTGTCTTTCTTATTAATAACTAGTTAACTACCTACAGTAACAGAAGCCTTGCCTTGCTACAGTGTATTTCTGTCTAAATTGGGCTGATTAGCAGAGCTTCCACCCCCACCCCCACCCCAACTTCCTCATACACATTTGAAAGGACCTTTCCATTTGGTAACTAGATGATAAATATTTTAGAGCTGTAGGAATAGGAGGTTACTGACTCACCAACCTTCAACTTTGGAAAGACTCAGATATATCGACATGTCAGGCTGCAGAAGTCTGGAGACCACTCGTGATAGCAAAAGGCAGTCCCTGCAGCCAGACTGGGGCTCCCCAGAGCTCAGGTGACAGGGCATTCATGGGCAGGGCTTCATGCCAGAGGGAGCTCTTAGTCCCACACCTTTGTTTTATCCTGACTGGGAGTAAATTAAATAACGTTAGACACAAGAACTGTACCTAATAGGTGCTCTTAGATGGTTAGCTGGGGACTTGAAGTCCCAGCTCTAACAGTGACTTAAGGGAGGTTGTGTTCCAAGTTCCAAATAATCAGCTTATAAGTGAACTTTTAAACATGGCCCACTTGTAAACTGGGGCCTGCCTATAATTCTGTGAGGTTATCTTTGGGAATCCACATCATATCCATCACCTAAAAGCACACAATTCCTAGGGTTTTGAGGAGACTGAAGTTTTCTTGGGGAAAAAGGAGTCCCAAAGAACTGGTAAGGGCCTGAACATCCAGGCCTAAGCAGGTGCCTGGCCATTGTCTCTGCGGTTTCTTCAGTGTACCCACTCACCGGTGCATTGTTTGTGGTTTTGGATAAATAATGCTTGCATATGATACAAATTTCAAAAGGGCTGCAAATATACAATCTGGTAAAAAACTTGCCTGTCCCCTCTGTCACCCAACTCCCTTCCTAAGGGGCAGCCAAAGTTACCAGCTTCCTGTGGCTCTCTCTGGAGAGTCTCTTCCTGTACAGGCATGTACGCTGTGTCTGTGTGCTGTCCTGTGTAACTCGAATAGTATCGTGCGCTATACACTGCTCTGCAGATGATTCTTCCCAGTTTGCTCCATGTTGGTGCATAAGGAGTGTTGATTCTCTTTTTAAAATAGCATTTATTTATAATCCTTACCTGAGGATATGCTTATTGATTTTAGAGTATTAATTTTAGAGAGAAGGCAGAGAGTAAGAAAGATCAATTGATTGCCCCTCGTACGCACCCCAAGCAATAGAACTCACCACTAATATGTGCCCTGACCGAGAATCAAGCTTGCAGCCTTTTGGTGTGCAGGATGACACTCCAACCAACTGAGCCACCTGACCAGGGCAAAGATATCTATTCTTTTTTGCAGCTGCATAGTGTTTCATTATATGGATAAACACGATTTAATTTAACCTGTTTCGTGTTGATGGACATTTTAGTTTGTTTCCACTCTTGCACATTTATAAACCTGCTGCAGCGAGTAACTTTGTATATATGCTAGTTCACACAAATGGGAGTGAATTTGTAGGATAGGGACCTGAAGCATAATTTTCAGAGATCTTAATATGTCCTTTTTTCCAGGCCAAAGGATGCCATTCGAGCCCTGAAGAAGCGGCTCAGTGGGAACCGGAACTACAAAGAAGTGATGCTGGCGTTAACAGTGAGTGCTATCCTCCAGTGGATGGGGTGGCATCTGGGCACATCCCTGCTCCTGCCCTTGCCCTACTCTCAGGGCCTTCCCTCTGTCCACTCAGCGCAGCCTCTAGCATGTGCCTTTGGGTGGCTTGGTGTATGTGCTGCTAGGGTCCAGTGGAGCCTTCCGTAGTGCCCATGGGTTTTCCTGCTGCCTTTGAAATGGGGAGTGAACTTCAGTCTGGTGTATGCCAGTGGAAGATAAGGCACAGACAGCACTGATTGGCCCAGAAGCCTAGAGCAGAGAAGCCCGAGAAGCCTGGGTCTGCCTCTGGCTGCCAGCCTGCTGTGAGACATCTAGGCTTGCTGCTTCCCTAGGTTTCCCTTGCCTCCAGAAAATGCTAACTTCCACCCCAAAACCTACCTGCTGCTGAGCTTTCCAGATGTTAGTGCAGATGTTTACAATAACCTTCCAAAACAGGGTTCATCATCCCCCTCACTGGAATGGAAAAACTGAGGCTCAGGAGATGCCTAGAGGTTTGCCCAGACTTCCCGCTAATGAGGTGCCCTGCTTTGGACTCCGGAGTAAGGACTGATCATCACTGGGAAGGTCTTGGAGAAGTTGGCTACGTGACTCCTGTCAGGAAGGAACAGAGCAGAATTTTGCCCTTACTTAAAATGTCAGAAAATTAAAGGGGACAACTTCAAGTGTTATTCTGTCTTAAAAGCTAATAGTTTTTCAGATGTGGCAAAACATGGACCATGTTATGGACCAAAACGTGAATTCTTTTTTTAAATATATTTTTTATTTTTAAATTACAATTGTACAATATTATTTTAGTTTCATGTGTACAGCCCTATGATTAGATATTTATGTAACGTAACAAAGTTAATGATCCCAATAAATCTAGTACCCATCTGACACCATAGCTATTATAATATTGCTTATATTTGCTATGCTGCACTTTACATCCCTATGACTATCCTGTAACAACCCATTTGTACTTCTTAATCCCTTCACCTTCTTCACCCATCTTCCCCACATCTCCTCCCATCTGGCAACTGTCAGAATATTCTGTCTCTATGAGTCTGTTTTTTTGTGTGTGTGTGTGTGCTTGTTTGTTTATTTTGTTTGTTAGATTCTACATATAAGTGAAATCATCTGGCATTTTGTCTTTCTCTGTCTGACTTACTTCACTCAGCACAATACCCCTCTGTTCATCCATGTTGTTACCAATGGCAAGATTTCATTCTTTTTTATGGCCAAGTCATAGTTCACTGTAAATATGCACCACTTCTTTATCCATTCATCTGTTGATGGACACTTAGGTTGCTTCCATATCTTAGCTATTGTAAATAATGCTATAGGAAACATGAATGCATATGTCTTTTTCAATTTAGTGTTTTGGGTTTCTTTGGGTAAATACCTAGAAGTGGAATTGAATTGTTGGGTACTACTTTGTCTATTGTTATAGCCTTGGTTTTAAAATCTATTTTTCTTGTCTAAGTATTTCTACTGCAGCTTTTTGGTATTTGTTTCCATTTTCATGGAATATCTCTTTCTATCCCTTTACTTTCTTTTTGTGTGTGTCTTTCAATCTGAAGTGAGTCTTTTATAGACAGCTTATATGATGGTCTTCTTTTGTTATCCATTCATCCACCATATGTATTTTGATTGGGGTATTTAAAGTAATTGTTGATAGATAGGTATTTATTACCATTTTATTGTTCATATTTTTTATCCTTTATTCTTCTTCTTAAAGAAGACTCTTTTAACATTTCTTTTAATACTAGTTTGGTGGTGATGAAGTCCTTTAGCTTTTTGTATCTGGGAAGCTCTTTATGATGTTATTTGATTCTAAATGATAGCTTTGCTGGATATGATAATCTTGGTTATATGTCCTTGCTCTTCATCCCTTAAATATTTTGTGCCATTTCCTTCTTGGCCTTCAAAGATTCTCTTGAGAAATCAGCTGACAGTCTTATGGGAGTTCCCTTATAGGTAACTAACTGCTTTTCTCTTGCTGCTTTTAAGATTTGCTCTTCATCTTTAATGCCATTTTAATTATGATATGTCTTGATGTGGGTCTCCTTTGGTTCATCTTGTTTGGGACTCTCTGTGCTTCCTGGACTTATGTGTCTATTTCCTTTAGCAAGTAAGGGAAATTTTCTGTTATTATTTTTTAATAGTTTTTCAATGCATTAGCTGTTGTTCCAGAAGCCCCTTAAACTATCCTCATATTTTTTTTATTCTTTTTTCTTTCTGCTGTTCTGATGGGTGTTTTCTGTTGCTTTAGCTTCCAAACTGCTCATTTAATTCTCTGCTTCGTCTACTCTATTGTTGATTCTCAATAATGTATTCTTCATTTCAGTTAATGTATTCTTCATTTCTGACTGGTTCTTTTTATGTTTCCTATCTCCATTTTTATGTTTCCTATCTCTTTGTTGAAGTTCTAAGTTCCTCTGCTCTCTCACTAAGTTTAATGAGCATTCTTATAACCAGTGTTTTTAATTCTGCATCTAAGAGATTGCTTGTCTCCATTTTACTTAGCTCTGTTTCTAGAGTTTTGTTCTGTTCTTTCGTTTGGGACATGTTTCTTTGTCTCCTCACTTTGGCTGTCTCCCTGTGTTTATTTCTGTGTTAGGTAGAGCTGCTACATATCCCAGACTTGGTAAAGTGACATTGTGTAGAAGGTGTTCTATAGGGCCCAGTGGTGCCCTTACCTGATCTGGGCATTCCAGATGTACCCCCATGAGGACACTGTGTACCCTCCTATTGTAGTTGAACCTTGATTGCTGTTGGCATGTCAATGGGAGGAATTGATTTCCCAGACTGATTGGCTGTGAGGACTGACTGCAACCACAGTGGAGGATCTGCTCTCAGGGACTGACCCCATGGAACAGAACTCACTTTAGCAGGGTTCAGGTACCTACCAAGTCCACTTGAGAGAGTTGTTTGCAGAGGTGGTTGGGTGGTGCTTTCACAGGGTCTGCAGCTGTCTGCTAGGTACACTATCTCTGGGCCTCCTGGTAGGTGCAGGCCAAGGTCAGCTGCCACCTGTGTCCTGCCCGGGGCCACCTGGAATGAGCTATAAATCTATCTGCAGATGGCTTGGAGGTTCCTAAGAGAGGCCAACCTGTGAACCAAGGCCAGCTTTTGCTAGTGCTGGGTCTGGGGCCACTTATCAGGAAGTACAGTGCATGCAGAGGCCAGGTGCTGCTTGTTTGAGAGATTTTAGGAAAGTTGGCAGCATGAGCCAAGACAGGCCGTTTGTATGGAAAATCCATTGGAAAGGTTTGGGTGGGCCCGAAAGTTGGGTAGAACAAGGTCTCAGGGAATCACCAGAGTAGGGCAAACAGTATTACCCAGGTTGATGGAGATTCAGGTATGGTGCCCATCTGTTGGCTCTGAGCGGGGAGGGGTCAGCAAAGAAGCAGTGGCCTTTGCCAGCACTTTTGTCTGAAAGAAAGCTGACAAGCAGCTTTTGCCCTGATGCCAGACAATTCAATTCCTCCCTGTATGTCCCTGATTCCCAGCACTGTGGTTCAGAAAGAGTGAGTCTGAATGACTCTTTTCTGGCCCTTTAAGAGGAGCTGCCTGGCACTACAGAGGCCCTCCTTCTCACTCATCCACAGTCTCTGCTGGTTTTTACAGATGGAAGGTATGGAGACTTCGCTGCCTGGGTTGGGGGGCCTGGTGTGGGGCTGGGACCCCTGGCTCCTCAGGAGGACCTTGGAAGCAGGGTGTGGGACCTGCCCATTCTGAATCTCTGCTACTTCTGCCAGTCTCAATGTGGCTTCTTTATATCCTTAACTAGAGAACTTGTACTCATCTGGATTTCAGGCAGTTCTACATAGTGGTTGTTCTGTAATTTAGTTGTAATTTCGATGTGGTTATAGTTGGTTCCAAGTACTGCGTTTTCATGTGCTGCCATCCTGACTGGAGATAATCTCCAGTTAATTCTTTTTTTAAAAAAAATATATTTTATTGATTATGCTATTACAGTTGTCCCATTTCTCCCCCATCATTCCCCTCCACCCTGCACATCCCCTCCCACCCACATTCTCTCCTGTAGTTCATGTCCATGTGTCATAAGTTCTTTAGCTTCTACATTTCCCACACTATTCTTGTTCTCCCTGTGTCTATTTTCTACCCACCGTCTATGCTACTTATTCTCTGTACCTTTTCCCCCTCTCTCCTCCTCCCACTCCCCTGTTGCTAACCCTCCATGTGATCTCCATTTCTGTGGCTCTGTTCCTGTTCTAGCTGTTTGCTTAGTTTGTTTTTGTTTTTGTTTTAGGTGTGGTTGTTAATAATTGTGAGTTTGCTGTCACTTTATATGTTTTTTTTATCTTCTTTTTCTTAGATAAGTCCCTTTAACATTTCATATAACAAGGGTTTGGTGATGATGAACTCCTTTAACTTGACTTTATCTGAGAAGCACTTTATCTGCCCTTCCATTCTAAATGAAAACTTTGCTGGATAGAACAATCTTGGATGTAGGTCCTTGACTTTCATGACTTGGAATACTTCTTTCCAGCCCCTTCTTGCCTGTAAGGTCTCTTTTGAGAAATCAGCTGACAGTCTTAATGGGAACTCCTTTGTAAGTGACTGTCTCCTTATCTCTTGCTGCTTCTAGAATTCTCTCCTTCATTTTAATCTTGGCTAATGTAATTATGATGTACCTTGATGTGTTCCTCCTTGGGTCCAACTTCTTTGGGACTCTCTGAGCTTCCTGGACTTCCTGGAAGTCTATTTCCTTTGCCAGATTGGGGAAGTTCTCCTTTATTATTTGTTCAAATAAGTTTTCCACTTGTTGCTCTTCCTCTTCCCCTTCCAGTACCCCTATAATTCAGGTAGTGGAATGTTTAAAGATGTCCTGGAGGTTCCCAAGCCTCTCCTCATTTTTTTGAATTCTTATTTCTTCTTTCTTTTCTGTTTGGTTGTTTCTTTCTTCCTTCTGGTCCACTCCATTGATTTGAGTCCCAGTTTTCTTCCCATCCCTATTGGTTCTCGTGCGTTTTCCTTTATTTCACTTAGTGTAGCCTTCAATTTTTTATCTAATTTGCGACCAAATTCAACCAGTTCCGTGAGCATCCTGATTATCAGGGCTTTGAACTGTGCATCTGATAGGTTGGCTACCTCTTCATCACTTAGTTGTATTTGCTCTGGAGCTTTGATCTGTTATTCCATTTGGGCCTTTTTTTTTTTTTTTTTTTTTTTTTTTTTTTTTTTTTTTTTTTTTTTTTTTTTTTTTTTTTTTTTTTTTTTTTTTTTTTTTTTTTTTTTTTTTTTTTTTTTTTTTTTTTTTTTTTTTTTTTTTTTTTTTTTTGTCTTTTGTCTTTGCCTGTTACATATGAGGGGTGGAGCCTTAGGTGTTCACCAGGGTGGGGCAACCCAGTTGCTGGGTTGTGATGCTGTATGTGGGGTAGAGGTCCAAGAGTAAACAATGGCGCTTGCTCCTCTCTCTGTCAGATTTGTCCCTTCCGTACTTCCCTCAAGCATACTGGGCCTTTCTGGTGCTGATTCCTGTGTGGGTGGGCTTGTGTACGTTCTAGGACCCTGTGGGTCTCTCCAGTGAACTCTCCTGTGAGGCTGGGAGTCTTTCCTGGCACCCCACAGGTGTTTTCAGTCATTGTTTTGAGGCTTTATTTCCCCACTCTGGGACCCTGGGTTGCGCATGGTCTGCCTCTCCCAGTTTTGCCTGGTTTATCTGTGCGTGAATGTGGGACAGCCTGGTCAGCCAGACGTCTTGTGTGCTGGGCTTCACAGTCGACACCTCACTGGGTCTGCCAGTTGCCACCCCGTGCCTGGGGTCTGCAAGCTGCCACCTGTGCGCCCAGAGTCTGCCCGCTGCCAACTTGCACGCCCAGGGTTTGTCAGCTGCTGCCTTGCACACTGGTGCTACCACTTTCTTGACCCCTCTCCGCCCAGCCACCGGCTCCGCCCCTCCTACGGGTCTGGATGAATGTATCTATTTTAACTCCTTGGTTGTCAGACTTCCATACAGTTTAATTTTCTGTCAGTTCTGGTTGTTATTTTGTTTCTAAATTGTTATTCTTATTTTGGTTGTGCGAGGAGGTACAGTGTGTCTACCTATGCCTCCATCTTGGCGGGAAGTCCCTAATCTCCAGTTAATTCTTATCATAGAAACTATTGACAGGTCAGCACTGGGCTTCTCTGTAGGTTTGAATAGTGTATTACTTATCCCAAACTGTTATATGTTTCCTTTTAAACACAAAGGAACTGTTTACATTTTTTGGCCAAGTGAAAACTCAACATTAGGAGCATTCTCTCTGCCAGGAAATTGGGATCTGAATAATAAAGGAGAAAAAGACTGTTGAGAAGTAGGAAGTTGAAAACTTTTTTTTAATCCTCACCTGAGGACATGGTTATTGATTTTAGAGGGGGGGAAGGGAGGAGGAGAGAGTGGGAGAAAAACATTGATATGAAAAACATTGATCGCATCCTCCCATATGCGCCCTAACCAGGAATTGAACCTGCAACCTAGGCATGTGCTCTGACCAGGGATTGAACCTACAGCCTTCCAGTTTATGGGATGACACTCAAACCCACTGAGTCACACAGGCAAGGCTAAAAGATTTATTTGTTTATTTATTTATTTATTTATTTAGAATTTGAGCCATGGCATTCATTAAACCCAGAGTGTGTCCAAAATCAATTGTTATCAGTAACTGAAATCATGAGGGAACGAATTCTTACATGTCAGGACACTTTCCTGGTATCTGAGATGCAGCCTTTATGTGCCCAACTTCATGGTGGCCATATTGGATAGAAACTTTTCTACAGTGGCACTGCCTTTGTTTCCTTCCTACAGCAGAGCAGTGGGCATTAGTTAATCTTTTCTGATGGTCAGGTCTCATTTGGTATTATTATTTTCCCCAGCTTTATTGAAATGTTATTGATGTATAACACATATAAGTTTAAAGTATACAGTGTGTTGATTTGATGCACACATATTTCAAAATGATTACCATAATGCTAGTTAATCCTCTGTTTCCTCACATCATTACATTTGTGTATATGTGTGTCTATGGTGATAATATTTATGATCTACTTTCCTAACAACTTTCAAATATATACTACAATATTGTTAATTATAGTCACCATACTATGCATTAGATTCCCAGAACTTACTCATGTTACATCTCTCTTTCCCCTCAGCCTGTGACAGCCAGCATTCTAGTCTCTTGTACAAGTTCAGATATTGTAGATTTGTACAAGTACGTAAGACAGCACTTACAGTATTTGCCTTTGTCTGACTTCTTTCACTTAGCCTAATGATCTCTAACTCCATCCGTGTTGCAAAAGACAGGGCTTTATTCCTTTTTATGGCTGTATCATATTTGATTATATACAGTACACACCACATTTTCCTTATGCATTCATTCATCAGTGGGCACTAACGTTTCCATGTGTTCACTATTGTGCATGATACTGCAGTGAACATGGGGGTGCAGATATCTTTTTAAGCTAGTGTTTTCTTTTCTTTGGATAAATACGCAGAAGTAGAATCTCTTGATTATATGGTAGTTCTGTTTTTAGTTTTTTGAGGAGTCTTCATACTGTTGTCCATAATGGCTGCACCAGTTGCAATCCCACCAACAGTGCACTAGGGTTCCTTTTCTCTACACCCTCACCAGCACTTGTTACTTCTCCTATTTTTGATGACAGCTGTTCTGATAGGTATCTCATTGTGGTTTTGATTTGCAGTTCCCTGATAATTAGTGATGTCGAACATCTTTTCATGGACCTGTTTATATGTCTTCTTTGGCAAAATGTCTGTTTAAGTCCTTTGCCCATTTTAAAATAGAATTTTCAGGGGTTTTCTTGGTATTGCATTATGTAAGTTCCTTATATACATTTTATATTAACCCCTTATCTGATAGTTTGTAAATATGTTCTCCCATTCTGTGGGTTGCCTTTTATTTTCCCAATTGTTTCTTCTGTTGTGAAGACACTTTTTAGTTAGATGTAGTCCCACTTGTCAATTTTTTATTTTGTTGCCTTTGCTTTTGGTGTCAGATCCAAAAAAGTCTTTGCCAAGATCAATGTCAAGGAGCTTTCTCCCTGTTTTCTTTTAGTAGTTTTACAGTTTCTTCAGTAGTGTTACATTTAAGTCTTTAGTCCATTTTGAGTTCATTTTTGTGAGTGGTGTAAGATAGGGATTCAGTTTTATCCCTCTGCATGTAGACATCAGTTTTTCCACCACCATTATCAGAGAGACTGTCCTTTCCCCAATTGAGTCATCTTGACTCCCTTGTCAAATATAGTTGATTGTAAATGTATGGATTTATTTTTGGGTTCTTGATTCTGTTCCATTGGTCTGTATTTCTTTTTATGCCAGTGCAACACTGTTTTGATTACTGTAACTTTGCAATATAGTTTGAAATCAGGCATTGTGATGCAGGATTGCTTTGGCTACTTTTGGGCCTTTTGTAGTTCTATACAAATTTTAGGACTGCTTTTCCTGTTTCTGTGAAATCTGTAGGTGGCTTTGGGTAGTATTGATATTTTAACAATATTAATTCTTCCAATCCATGAAGACAGGATATCTTTCTATTTACGTGTGTCTTCAATTTCTCTCATCAATGTTTTATAATTTTCAGGGTGCAGCTCTTTTACCTTCTTGATTAAATTTATTCCTAAGTATTTTTTAAATCTTAATATTTTAATTTTAGCAGTCAGGTCTTCGCAAATCCAGTGATGCCTTTGGAAGACTCATGAATGTTCAGATCCCTTGTCTGCACGTTTCAGAGGCCCTAGTCTGGTGCATGTGCATGGTCCATGTTTGCTTTTATGGCTTTGTCTTTGTCTTCACTTACCCTATTAGTCGCTCTCAGTTCTCTGCTTGGACCTAGTATGTGGATGGGAGCTTCCTGTTGCTCATTGTTTAGATGCACCTTCTGCTAACGCTGTGGGTTTTGGCTGTATTTGGAAAATTGCTACTGTGTATTTCATGGCCTACAACCCACAGGGACAGAGTTTTCTGAAGACCTTTTTGGCAGAGCCACTTGAAGTGGTCACTAGGCCTCCTTGGGCTGGGTGGTCCTTGGCAGCCAGGGCAGACCTTCTGCATCTCCTACTCTGCTTGGCTTTGGGGCTACTCTGTAGCTCAGGCCACCTCTGTCCAGGAATTTCCAAGCCTGTGTGTCTGAGCTCCACAGTGTCTGGCTGTAAAGGCTGCTATGCAGGGAAACATAAGGCCATGCTCCCTTGGGGTGGAATGCCTCCTGGCCCACTGCTGCCCTGCACATTGGGGCAGAGCTTGGCCACCCTGCTCCTCTTCTCCCATGCTCCCTCCCACTACACCTGCTCTTCCCCAGTCTTCTGTTCATCCTTTCCCCGGCTTCTCATGAATGAAGCCATTCTTCCTGCCACCAGCCTTGGCCTCAGCAGCCTACTGCCTGTGTAGGTAAAATTAGGAGGAGGTTTTAGAGGATCCTCAAAAGAAGAGTGGTGGTAACTTCCTGAGGGCAGGAAGACCACCCGTGTTCATCTCGGCAGCCCCACAGGTCACTGTGAGAGAGAATGCTGTTACCTCTAGTCACCTGGAGTCCTGTGTGAGCACAGGAAGATCTCAGTGGCTGAGGACGCTGAGCTGCAGAGCTGTCCTTGGCAGGCCGACCTGAAGCTGGCATCTCCTGGGTGTGGGCAGTGGTGGAGGAGGAACAGCTCTGACCAGTGCGGAGCGGTCAGGCTCAGGGGGGCCTCCAGCCCTGGCCTCCTCAGGGAACTTTCCAGCATCTCCAGATCTCAGCCTCCTCATTGCTATGGGGGGATGGCACCCACCTCACAGGGAATGAGAAATCCAGCACGCCCTGCCTGTCGCCTCTTGGGTGAGGAGATCGGGGCTCCAGAGAAGGCTGGTGGCAATCCCACCCTGCGTCTGGCACTGACCAGCAACTTTGACCCAGACTAGTTTCTTCACCTTTCTAAGCCTCCTAACTCTAAGAAGATGGGGTAATAGCACCCAGTTAAAATGAGTTGTGAGAAGCGAATGAAATTATATAGAATGTGAAGGAATCCCTCACATTACCTGGCATGCAGTCTGCAGTTAATGGTAAGGTCATGCCTTTCTTTGTGGCCATCCTTTGTCCAGGTGGTGCCTCATTGTATGAACTGAGCTCTGTGTAATACTGCATAAGGTGGCCAGTGGTCAGGTCAGTGGGGCAAATGAGGCTGTCAGAAATATCCCCTGTTGCTGGTGATGTCCTGCCAAGGAGACATTCCCCACTAGTTGACTGTGGCATTAGGGGATGCTGACAGGGGAGGGCCAGGTAATTGTGTGGGCTGACTTTCCAGAGAGCTAAGCAGTTCAGAAAGCTGTATCAAGGTGGGGGAGAGCTTGAAGGTGTCCTGCAGCCTCCTGAGTGGTACTCATGTCATTATGGCTGTCATCACCCGGCCTGCCTTGTGCAGGGCTCTGTGTCACCCTCACCACAGGCCTGGAAGGGGTGCTCACATGCCCACTTTACAGATGAGGATGCTGAGGCTCCGGCAGACTTGTTCTAGGCCATTCAGGGATAAAGTGGTGGCACTGAGGGTCAAGCACATACCGGTCTTCTGGCCAGAACCCACACGTGCTTGTGCTTTTCTGAGTGGCTAAGGTCCATGTCACTCATTTTGCTGGGAAGAGTGGGTGGGGTTTGAAGTGTACAAGGACTTTAAAACTGTCACAGCAACAGAGGCCCCAACCTTTCAGTAAGAGTGGAAATCCCTCTGTCATTTTCACTTTCAGTAGCAGAGGCAGGGTTGTGTACATGTGAGAGGTGTGTGTGTGTGCATGTTTGCTTCCTCACATAAAAGGGCCAATAACTCACTGGGTAGTTCATGCTGTCACAGCAGCCTTCTCTTGTGACAGAGTGTGTGTCCCATTGGCTAATGCCTCACATTCAGAAGCCCAGAGAGAGGAGTTAAAATGCTAATTTTCGTTGACCACTCAGTCATTTGGATCCCACTGACGCACCAGCATCCTTCTCATGCAAGACAGATACCTAAATGAACGACAAAGTGCCCGATTACTGCGCAGGGGCAGTCAGCCAAGGGCTGCTTCCTCACTGAGGAGCGTGAGTCGGTGGGAGGAACCTGTGCCACTTAGGTTCAGCTCCAAAGGAGGCTGCTGGGAAGATAACCTGGGAGAAGGGCAGAGGGGTGGTGGGACTCTGCGGCCTTCCTCGGTGCCTGGTGGCTCCCTGGGCTCCCGCAGTGGTTACCTCCTTCCTTCCCTCCTGTACCAGGTGCTGGAGACATGTGTGAAGAACTGTGGCCACCGCTTCCATGTCCTTGTGGCCAACCGAGATTTCATCGACAGTGTTCTGGTCAAAATCATCTCTCCCAAGAACAACCCTCCTACCATTGTACAGGATAAGGTGCTCACTTTGATCCAGGTAGGTCAGCTCCTCTTGTCCAATTTGTTGGGCTGGAGGAAGATGGGGCCTCTTGTTGGTGAGTCCTCATGCTCACGTATTATTTACAAGAGAGAGTGGAGGCTTCTACATATAGATAGTTGTTGCAAAATACTACTTTTTTACACTCATCCACTGGATTGAGACCCTAAGCAGTGGCTCTCCAGCTGGTTGACAGAGGCTTCCCTGAAGTTTTATGGGTGCCTGGCCCTCTGCTGCCACAAGGGCATGTGCAACATGGGCATCACTCTGAGCCATCAGGGACAAGGTGGAATAGGAAGGGTCGTCATATCAGAGCTGTGTGCGGGGCTGGTGAGTCACATGGCGGGGAAGCTCTGGGGCAGGCAGGGGAGTAGCAGGCAGGTGGCATTGATGAGGGGTTCACTAAGGAGATGACATTTCTGTTGGACAGTGAAGGATGGTGAGGAAGGTGGTGAGCATGTGAGAAGCATCTCAGATGAGGAGAACAGCACATACAAAGGCCCAGATGCATTAAAGAGGGCAGTCAACACATTCGGGACGTATTCTTCATTCATTGTTCTGTAACAAATTACCCCCAAGTTTAGCAGCTTAAAATGATACATGTTCATTACCTCACAGTTTCTGTGGGTCAGGAATTCAGAAGAAGCTTAGCTAGGTGACCCTGGCTCAGGAGCTCGTGAGGTTGCAGTGAAGATGTTGACTGGCTGGGCCTCATCTGAAAGCTCAAATGAAGCCAGAGGAGCCACTTCCAAGGTGGCTGACCCCCATGGGTCCTTGCTGACTGTTGGTAAGACGTCTAAGTTTCTTGTCACATGGCCCTCTTGAGTGTCCTTGTGATGTGGCAGTTGGTTTTTCCTAGAGCAAGTGACCTGAAGGAGACTGTGGAAGAAGCCGCAGTGCCTGGTGGGACTGTCTCAGAAGTCATACACTATCTTTTCTGTCACTGTCAATTTGTTAGAAGGAGTCACCAGGTCCAGCCTCAAAAATAAGGGAGTCTGCCCTGGCTAGTGTGGCTCAGCTGACTGAGTGCTGGCCTGCAAACCAAAGGGTCACCAGTTCAATTCCCACTCAGGGCACATGCCTGGGTTGCAGGCCAGGTCCCCAGTAGGGGTACGCAAGAGGCAACCACACATTGAAGTCTCTCTTCTTTTCTTTCTCCCTCCTTTTCCCTCTCTCTAAAAAATACATAAATAAAATTAAAAGAAAAAGTAAGGGAATTAAGCTGTATCGCTTAAAGAGAAGACGATGTTTTAAAATCATCACATGGAGAGGGGAGTGTAATGAAGAATGTCTGGGCCAGGAGATAAGGCCAGAAAGATGGTTAGGGCTTATGGGCCACATATACTAAGGAGTTGGTTCTTTAGCCTGTCAGCAGTGGGGAGCAATGAAGGTTTCTGAGCTGGGTGTACACAGTCAGATCTGGATTTTAGACAGAGCACCCTTGGTGACAGGTTCAAAGGCACATATGTCAAGAAGCTCATTCAATGTGGGGTGTTAGTGCTGTGGTACAGGAAAGATAAGGGCTTGTAGGAGCCAAGGGGAGAGGAGAGAACCAACTGGGGGTGGGAGTTAGGGCTAAGAAGGCAGGGGCAGTGTGATTAGGGCATGGGCTTTGGAGGTTGTGTGGCCCCTGAGGCTGAAGAGAAGAAAGGGCCTGAACTCAGGAGTCTGCTGACTCTGCCTGGAAGCATTCCCCAGCACTTGGGGCAGCTAGCTTGCCCCCCATTCAGACAGCCCTCAGAGGCCTCCCACCCAGGTCTGCAGCACAAATCACACCCTTTCCCATCACCTGCTTTTGGTCTCCAGCTACTTCTGTATGAATATCTCCATCCCATCTCTGTGAGCTCCCCAAGAGCCGAGGGGTGTTCCATCTCAGGGGCTAGAGCACCTGACATCATGAGGAGGTGTTCAATAAGTTGCTGTTTCTCTTAAGGAATGAATGACTGTTGTTTGCTGGAGCTCTAAGGAAGGGAGGAATGTGGTGGCCACGGAGCCCCTCGTGTGCTCCCTCGGCTTGTTCCTATGCCTTCGTTCCACCTACCAGACCTCTCTCCCTCCCTCTCCCCCCCCCTTACACACATGCGTGCACGCAAATCTTCTGATCCCCTGCCCTCCCTATCCACGCCCCAACAACCCCCTCATTCTGGATGTCCCCAGCACACTCTCTTGCCTCAACACCCTAAGTATTTGATGTCAGGAAAGTGAACAGTGTTTTTTTCTCAAAAAGGATGGGGCATCGCAGCCTGAACCAGACAAGCCCACGGGAGCCCCAGGTGCAGTCTGTCTGGGTTCAAGCTGGGAAGGAGGACTTCCTGTGGCCAGACCCAGGGGACATCAGCTGCCTCCAGGCAAGCACAGCCATAGCTGTGTGGGGATCCCTGCTGAGGGCGAAGGCTACACCGGCTGTGACCCCTGGCTCTCCCTGGGCTGCCAGCCCAGCACTCCCTGCCCTGACCTCCAGCGCTTTCCTGTGGGAGTCACCACTGCCTCAGCACTGCTGCTTCCCACTCTCTGACCTGGGCAGGCATTTTAGCCTCCTTATGTGTGAGATGGGGGCCTGCATCCCTGCCTTCCTGCTCCCAGCCCTGAGTCTGTGAGTCTGTCAGAGCAGCACAGTTGTCTGCACCCACATCTGGAGGACATCCCCTGCTGACCTGGCAGCAGCACATGTACCCATGTCCGGGAGGGAGTGGATGGGGCCTTGAGGGCCTTGCAGGCCCATGTGAGACCAGGACACCCTGGACAATGTCTTCTGGGTTCAGCTGGGAAAGCTCGAGAGACTTAAGGTGAGGGTGCTTCCAGGTGAGCTTGAGAACCTAACAGGGGAGAGTTCTTCCTGCCCAGGTTTGGAAGCTTCCTAAAGAATGTTCAGCCCTGGCTGGTATGGCTCAGTGGATTGAGCACCAGCCTGCAAACCAAAGGGTTGCCAGTTTGACTCCCAGTCAGGGCACATGCCTGGGTTGTGGGCCGGGTCCCCAGTTGGGGGTGGGAGAGGCAACCACACATTGAGGTTATTTTCCCTCTCCTTCTAACCTCCCTGCCTCTCTCTCTAAAAATAAATAAAATCTTTTAAAACGCTTCCTATTTTTTTATTTTTTTTAAATTTTATTTTAACTGTTGTTCTTGTACAGTTTTCTGTCTTCTACTCCCATCCCAGCCCTCCACCCCAGCCCTCCCCACCTCCCTCCCATTTCCACCCCCCCCCCTAGTTTTTGTCCATGTGTCTTCTATACTTGTTGCTCTAAATAAAAATCTTTAAAAAAATGTTCATCTTTGGTCATGGCTAAGCAACGCAGAGGAAAGCAGGCAGCATTCAGAGCAGGCAGGTGACTTGGCTTCTGTAATGGGCTGGGCCAAAAATAAACAAGGTCAGCCTTTCCGTTTACCTTTGATTGAATTATATATACAAGAAATGGCATATTTTAAAAATATATACAACTTGACAAATTTTTACAAACTGAACACATGCCCCTGTAACCAGCCCCCATTTTGTGAAGCAGACTGACACACAGCCAGAAGCCCCACACCCCTGGCATGACCACTTGCCTGGCCTCTCACAGCATAGATGGGCTCTTCCTGTCCTTGAACTTTATTGGGGAGGCTCTGTACCAGCATGCTGGTGTCTGTGGGTCTGGCTGTGCTGTGGCCCTCACCTCATCACTGGACAGCAGTCAGGTCACTGGGCTGTGGCTGCTAGGTATGTGCACTGCAGGTTCTTCATCCCTTATCCTGCTGGCGGGCCCTGGTGTTTTGGGGGGCTGTCATGGAAAAGGCTGCTATAAGCATCCAGCATGTCTTTTGGTGAGCACACGTGTCCATTTTTATTGGGTACATATTAAGTTGAATAGGGGAAAACTGCCATCTTTGTTGGTCAAAATGGTCAAATATTAGCCATTTCGTATGGCTCGACCTAGTACCAGGAAGTGGAATTGTCGGGTGGCGGGGAATGCCTGTGCTCCAGACTGATAATCACACCAGCAGCCTTGTGCTCTCCTCTGCCGGAGTGAGTGTTGTAGTTGGCTTCACATCCTCCCCAGGGTGTGACGTCTTCATTGCACCTCATCTAACAAGCACGTAGGGGTATTGCATCCTGTCAACCTTTTTTAACCCCTTTGAGAAAGAAGGTGATTTTATTGACATGATGAATGTAAATAAAGTCCCCCAGAGAGTCTGATGATTCCTCTTGGAAGAGCAAGCGTGCTCCCTGGTGAGACATGGCTAGGGGTGGGGTACAGACCGCTGGCTCTCTTGCCAGCCTGTGAGTGGCAGCAGGCTACCACAGAGCTCCAGCTAGAAGGAAGAGAATCCAGCTACAGGTGTGGGTGCCAGGGCTGTGCAGACCTCTTCATCCTTGTTCTTGGGACACTCCTGGTGCTCATCACAGCCCAGTTGTTGGAAGGTGGAGCTGGGTCAGCCCAGCCCCGCTCCCAGGGTGTGCGGCTCTGACAGTGGTGCCCACTCATGGGTAAGTGCTCAGTGCCCCCTGCCCTGCTGTGGGTGTTGGCCCTTCCCCGAGGGTACCCTCTCCCTGGTAGCCTGGGAGGAAAGGTGTTGAGAGCAGGGCCACCTTATGAGCAGCTTTCCAACTCTAACTCCCAGCCTTTGACTTCTTGCAACTTTCAGATTTTTGGCTGTATTTCTTTCTGTTTCATAGTGAGTCCTGTTTGTGGGGAATACAAGGATACTCCACTCTGTGCCATCCCTTAGCCTTCCCTCAATACTACTTTCAGAAACAGAAATGATGTCATCCTGGTAGGGTCGCCTCACAGTGGGCATGCCTGTCCTGCTTCTCCCCCTCCTACCTTGCCTCGAATTACACTAAAAACAAACAAACAAACAAAAAAACTCTCTTCCCACTGAAGGAAGTGGTGCAGATGGGCTGGGGCAAGAGGAGCTGGAGGTATGGTGTTCTTAGAAGGTGGGACTGCTGGTGGTGGACCTGTGGCCAGATTCATGTGGGCCAGCAGCCTTCCAGGGACCCTTCCTCTGGGAACAACAGTCTGGTCCAGGGGTGTGAGTAGAACATGACAAGAGCCTCCTGTGGTGCAGAGAACAGAACCCATCATTTAAATCAGTAGTTTATTGGCCTGAAATTTGATGATTTAAAACTTCGGATATAGAAATGAATAGGATATGGTTCATCTGGGGTTTGATGTATAATCCAAAGGAAAAAGGAGATAAAAGCATGGCTTTTTCCCCCATTAGACCTTCCCCTGGGTCTTTCAACCCCCTAATAATGTAGGTGCACAGGCAGGAAAAGCAAGAACTATGTAAGGAGCAGTGTGGTGGCCACTCGGTCATTAACCAGCCAGCACCTGTGACAGGGACCCCTCACAAGGTGCCAGCACTGCCCTGTCACTCTGCTTTCTGATAGGGCAGCCTGCTAGCACCACCTCTGTGGTTCCTGGGCTTCAAGTTGGGGACCCAGACTGCCTGAGGTTTTCCATTTCTCCTGGAGAACAGATTCTCCATTCTCTGGGTCAGCTATCTAGGGGGCCTCTGCTTTTCCATGGCACCTTAGCCTGTTGACAGCCCAAGTGTCCATCTTCCTCTGTTTTCTGAAGTAAGACAATAGGGTCGTTTAGTAACTGTGGGGACTGAATTCAGTCTAACTTAACAACTGCTGACTGGCTGTGTTCTCTGGCAAGGGCAAGGCATTTGGGCATTGTCCCAGCAAGATGCTCAAGGCACACAGCGTCTCTGAATTATTTCTGCTTCTCTGTTTCCATATATGACTGTTCTTGTAAAGGCACCCTGCGCCCACCCCATTCCCCTGTTGGCAGCATCTTGTTCAGTAGAGAATGCTACCCTGACATATGTTCTCTTAGCAGCCACCTCACTGAAACTGCGTAGGGGTGTCCTACAGGGGTTGAAATAGCAGCAGTGGGAAAGGTGTGGATTAGCCAAGTCTGCTCAGTTGCAAATAGTAGGTGCCAACTCTAGCTTGCTCAGGCAAAGAGGAAAGTTTGTCATGTAAAGGCAGGGCTGCCTAGAACCCTGGGGTATGATGGGGCCTGTGGAAGGGACAGACAGGATGAGAAAAACCCTCCAAATCTCCTGTGTGTCTGCACCTCTCAGAACACAAAGCTGCACCATTTCAAGTGCACAGGATCAAGGCTGGCATGAGGTGGCCAGGCCCATGTCTGGTGAGAACAGTTTTACCTACCCACAGAGTAGCGCAGCAGTCCCCAGGCCCCAGGCCAAGCCCAGAGGGGATGAAAAGCTGATTGGCCCAACTTGAGAAGTGTCTTTCCCCCTCCCTTCCTGGTGCCATAGAAGAGGGGCCTGTTAGTTTGTTGTTTGGGTGGATGCCCCACGAACTAACAACTGACTAGAGAGAAGAACGGTGGTTCACTAATCTTCATTCTTTTCATCTCCTATTTAGCCCAGGTAAAGAAGTCCCCTGAGCTGTTTGTCCTCCCATGGCAACAGAGGCTGAAAGCCACACCAGGAAGAACCAGCGTGCTGTTTTTCCCCCAGCTTCCCCTGGAGGCTGTGAAACTAATCTTACTTTTTAAAATTTTTTTTTATTTATTGATTTTTTAGAAAGAGAGAGGAAGGGGGAAATAGGAAAGAAAACCAAAAAAACATTGATTTGTTGTTCTACCCATTCATGCATTTATCAGTTGCCTCTTGTATGTGCCCTGACCAGAGATGGAACCTGCAACCCTAGCACTTTGGGACTGTGCTTCAACCCAGCAAGCTCCTTGACCAGGGCTATGAAACTAGGCGTAGACACTAAAGTTTAGACCCTAAACTCAAAATGTAGTGCTTTTGAAGAGGGAGTCACAAGGCTCCACTGGAGTTTGAATCAGGTGGCTGATGCCAAAGCAGCTGGTGGAAGACAGGGCTCAGGGGCCCTCCCCGGGGACAAGCCTCCTCCATTGTTGCTGCTCCCCTGCTAGTATTACATACAGTCTTCAGCAAGCACCCTCAGCCCTACTCAGACTCCAGAAGGAAGTGTTGGCCAACCCAGAAGGGGTTGTGCTGATGCAGGGGATTAAATCCTGGAGTATACAACTTAAATAAGTGGATCGAGGAAGCCAGAGTGACTGTAGTAAGTGTGAGATGCATCAATTGTAATTGATAAGACTTTTTGGAAACTGACCTTTTAATTTCAAGTGGGTCTGCCCAGAGATAGAGTTTCTGTGGCTGCCTAAGGATTGGTTGGAACGTGTTTCAGGAGCCAGGGAGGCGTTTAAGTACCGGAGACAACAGAATTAGCAACAGAGCCCTGGGCATCAGAGAATCTGCCTTCTTCTGTGGGGTGTATGGTGACGGGGTGACTCTGAAGAGCTGGACCCCATTTGGAAGGGTTGTTTTGGTGTACTTTTTTTTAATGTATTCTGTAACTTCCAAGGAACAGATTTTTTTTAAAAATTGTTTTAGAGTTTCATGAGTCCTGAATAATGTGGTTCAGATGGTTGGGCATCATCTTGTAAAGTGAAAGGTTGCTGGTTTGATTCCCAGTCAGGGTACAAGCCTGGGTTTGCGGGTTTGGTCTGGGTGGGGTGTGTATGAGAGGCAACCGATTGCTGTTTCTCTCTCACATCGATGTTTCTCTCCCTTTCTTTCTCCCTCCCTTCCCCTCTCTCTGAAATAAATAAATAAAACCTTTAAAAATAAAGAGTTTCACGAATCAGTGATAAATGGCAGTCTGTTTAGAATCTGTCCTTCCCTGTCCGTGCTGTGTTTTTACCTCTGGGAATTTGGTGGTCACGCGCTTCCACCCCCAGCTGGGCTGGTCTAGCAGTGTCTCCTTTAGCATCCTCTCACCTCCCCAGGAATCCTATAGTTAGCCAGTTTTTCAGTCACACCCTAATGTCTCCTTTCCACCCAATCTGCCTGTGGCTCCTACCCCATCCACAACCCCAGGAGAGCTCTGCAGAGTGCAAGCGGGCAGGCCCACAGCAGCCTCTTCGCACCCTTCAACTGCACATCACTGGGAATCGAGGTCCTTGCAGTCAGGGAAACCCCTGCAGTTTAGAACGCACCACAGAGCTGGGGTAGAATTTCTCTGGCTCTTCTCCAAGGAAACGCTGCATAGGCTGCACTGAGTTTGGTGTGTCGTTCATGCTCAACAGCACCATTGCAAGACCAGGATGTTGCCATCTGCATTGTGACAGCACTGGCAGGAGGAGGGGCCGAGTGGGCTTTGCTAGGGCTCTTGCATCCGGGTACAGGGGCACACTGGCCTCTGAGACAGCAAGCAGCTGGGCTGCTTGGGCTTTCAAACCCTGGGATAGGCGGTGAGAAATGCTCTCTAACAGGCTTCTTATCCTCCCAGGCATGGGCGGATGCCTTTCGAAGCAGTCCTGACCTCACAGGCGTCGTGCATATATATGAGGAGCTGAAGAGGAAAGGGGTTGAGTTTCCTATGGCAGATTTGGACGCTCTGTCTCCCATACACACACCTCAGCGGGTAAGCTTCCAGCTGGCATTTTCTAAAAAGACCTATGGCAGAACACGCAAAGCCACTGCCACCGCCCTTCTGTGGCTCCATTTGAATTATTCAGTGTGTCATCACGCCTTCTCAAAGCTTGAGGGCATTTCTTTTTAGTCACAGGGGAATGCAGGAGTGAGACAGCTGGTTGACTGGGGATTAAGTGGCTGCAGCATTTCCATTTTCATACTGACTGTGGGAGAATAGAGCAGAGGAATCAGTTCAGATGTGTTCATGGCAATGGCTGCTTGGGGAAGCCACTTTGTGAGGGTCATTAGCACCTGCTTTTCAGAGACCCCAGGATCTGGCATGGGGGTGCCAGCATCTCCCTTTGAGAGCACCAGCATGCCTTGGGTGTCAGGGGGTGTCAGGTGTTGGCAGTGCAGTGGCTGAGCTCCTCTCGGAGGCAGGGCGGAGAGCTGCTTCTGATTTTTTTCAGCTGTGTGGGTTAAACAAGTGGATCTAAAAAGATCCAGTATCAAATGGATCTAAAATTTACTTTGCAATAATGAGCGTTCAGCATCAGCCTATACATGCTTGGGATTCAAAGCCCATAAAGGACCCATTTAGAGGCCTTCCACTGAGGTTTCTGCCACATGCAGGTGGAGCCCATCATCCTTTCCTAGGGAATCTGGTGTCCACCTCTGCTGGCTAGGAGTTGGCCCTGACCTGGGGGAGAGCCAGGGAGCTCTGGGGTCTGGGAGAGGCACCTTGTCCCAGAGCACTCTGCCTTGCTGGCCCTTGTTTGCCTGTCTCTGAACCAGGGTGAGAAGGACAGCTTGCCTGTACAGGTCTCTTGTGTGAGCACAGCTAATGCTCAAGAAGTTGCTTGAGACGCCCACAGGGAAAGCCAAAGGGGCTGTACTTTCCAAAGCAGTATTCTCATTATCATCCCTCCAGACCATTTCCTGTGCTTTGTGGAATAAGTATGGCCTGTTTTATTCTTCTAATAATAACACAGATCTACAAGGGGGAGACCTAAACAAAACTGGAATTTGTAAGAAATTGTGTATTTATTCTTACATATTCAAATTTCAGTCACCTTCAAAGTACCCTGCATTTTATGCAATACACTTATGAAGACTTTTTTTCACCGCTCAAAAGTTTTTGAATTCGTTGATTTTGTTGCTTTTTAGTGCTTCTGCTGTTTTTTGTTTTGCTTCTTCCACATTGGCAAAACGTTTCCCTTTAAGGATTTTTTTTCTTCTGGGGAAGCAAAAAAATGTTGCTCGGGGCAAGATCAGGTGAATAGGGAGGGTTGTGGCACAGAAGTCATGCTATTTTGGTCAAAAACTGCTAAATGCTCAACGCAGTGTGGGCAGGTATGCTTGTAAATCACCTATCGTGAAATGGGCAAATGTGTTAAAAGAGTCTTCAAAAAAATTTCACTGAAGTGGAATGTAGCCTCTCACAACAACGCCACCTGGTGCACTGATGCAGATGGGCTCCTAGAACACTCACTTAGCAGGGGAAGCCTGTACTACAAGGGGCCTACCCTCCAGAAGATAATTCCAGTCTTTTGGGGTCCCCCCTTTTATGTTATTTTTTCTGTGATTACAAAGAACATTCAGTAAGTTGCATGATTAGTGTTTATATTACACTACTTGTAAAAGCCAAAACGTAATCTTCTGATACCAAATAAGGATTCATGAGCAACAAAACTTAATAGCGGCCCTGCCCATCAGGTCTCTTGGTGGTGCTCATATAGGGAACCCTGACCAGAGCCCTGTCAGAGCACCCTCACTACTGCCTTTGGAGTTGCTTTACTTGGCTGTGCGGTGAGCAGAGGGAGGAGCCATTGGGAGCCCCCTCCTCAGTGGAGAGCCTGGGAGCAGAGGCCAGCCTAGGTAAACAGAGGACTTTTGTTGCCATGCCAGAGTGTCCCTGAAGTGGATCCAGCCACAACCTGGCCCAGGTCCCAGCTGCAGCAGAGGACGAGTTCCAGCTCCTACTCCTCGCCACTTCCCACTTCCTACTCCACCTTGCAGGCTCCGGCGCTGAGTGTGACCAGCCCCATCACAGTCAACTCAGAGCAGGTACTCACATCCTCCTAGGCCATAGGTACGCCAGTCAGCCGTCCTCACCCACCCTTTCTGGGGACACGCGCAGGGCCTCCCAGGCTAGGCACTGTGTTAGGTGTCAGTGACCCACAGATGGAAGAGCCATCCCCTCTCCTGAGGACTGAGAGGTGAGGTAGGGAGGACAGGTGTGAAGACAGGAGAGTATGGTCATGCTGGTGCAGGGTGGTCTCCAGATATTCTGAGAGTAGAGCTGCACAGCCTCTGGCAGGCAGCCCAGGGCATGGGGCTGCTGAAAGTCTGGAAGTTGGAGCAGGGCCTTGTCTAGTTCGATGTGTTGGCAGGGCGCATAGAGTGTGGGGCTGTAGCAGCAGGGGGTGGTTTGGAGGATGGGTGGTGGGGAGGAAACTGGCAGCAGGTGAGGCCAACAGCAAAGGAATAGAGTTCAGAGAGGATCAGACTTATCCCATGAGGAAGGCCAGCCATCAGCAAGGCCCGTGGCAAGGCCCTGCTTATCTGTGGAGGCCGAGGTGGGACCCAGAGGCCTTCAGGAAGTGCCCTTCCTGCCTTTGTCCCATGTGCCTGCCTTTGCTGAGTGACTTCCTGAGAAGCTGGTGCTTTTTAATCCCAGACTGGCCTTTTTTAGATGGGATGTGAAGCCTGGTCTTTGGGTGAATCTCTAGAATTTCCAATAGTTAAAATTTGAGGATGGGTCAGACTTGGAAAAAATCTGTACAGTGTTTATACTTTTTAAATCCTTATTTAATATCTGTGACATTGTCATTATTAGGCGCCTCATCTAATACCAGGGCATGCAATTCTGACTGGTTAGGGGAAGGGCTGTGCCAGGGCCTGCCATCCCGCTCTCACCCCTAGGCCAAGGAGGGGTGTGGCAAGCAGAGGAGGAGCTGCTCCTCTTGGCAGCTAGGCTTAGCCCCTGCCACCCCTGTGGTACTGGACAGTCTTAGCCTCCTGAGGGGCAGCTGAGGGAAATGCATACCCAAGTGCTATGTGCACTGCCGAGGAGAGACGGTGAAGCCCAATGTGGACGCATGGGACCACATAAACTGGGCCTCACTGCACTGCAGGGGCCAGGACCTGACCCAAAAGGGAGCCCTGGGAAAGAAGGCCTCTGGCTCCAGGCTCAGCTCCCCTGGGCAGAACTGGGCCACCCTCTCCCCAGAGGAAAGATGAACATGTTGCAAGCAGGGTGGCCACTGTGCCCCGCCCCTGCTGACTTGCATTCAGTGCATGGGAGCTCAGGAGGAGGTCTCCCCATAGCCAGAGCAGGCAAGGTGGGATGTGGGGTGGATGAGAGGGCATGAGTACTGACTGCCCTGGGGGAAGGAGGCAGAGGCAGGCAGGGAGCCAGTTGTGGAGCCACCGGGTTTCTCATTGTCACAGTGCAGGGCTTCCCTGGCCACAAACCTCTCCTCAGCAGGTCGTGGACCCCCACCCTTCAGGAAAGCCAGAGGCAGAGAGGAGCCTGTCATCCCATTGACCAGAAAGGCCTGCCATAGAAGGGAGGAGTACTCGGTGGCACCTTGGGGAGGGCAGAGAGAATCCAGGAAAGCTTCGCTGTTGACGCGGGTCACATGCTGTTAGAGTGATAGCAAAACCCCACTCTCTGGGCGCTGCAGCAATGTTGGGCATGTGCGTGGCAACTCTGTGTGGACATTCTCACATCAGTTACTCACAGCAGCCCTGTGAGATAACAGGGTATTGTCATTGCCTTTCTAAGGTGAGGAAACTGAGGTCCAGAGAGCTTAAGGCTTATCCTTATTGTGTTCCTGCTGCAGGAGAGATGGCCCAGGTGCAGGCTTTAGGGAGCTCTGTTGGGTGGGCAGGTTGGGAAGGTTTCAGGGGTTGTGTTATCCCTTGGGTAGGGAGCTAGGAGGAGTGGGTCTCCCTGTAGTCTTCTCTCAGTCCCTCTCCCTCACTCGTGCCACACCAGAAAAGCATGGTTAACACTGGCCAGCCTCTCAGAAGACCATAGTAGTTAGATTAGAAACTGTTACGAGCTGGAGCCTATGACTCTGCGGTTCCTCAGCAAGGATCCCAGTGCTGAAGGGGCCTTAGGGATCATGCACTCCACCCTTCACTTGAAAGAGCAGAGGCAGAGCCTAAGAGAGTAATTCCTTCCTCAAGGTCCTGTAATGGGAGAGCTGAGACTGCAGACCAGCTCAGTTTGCTTTGTACCCAGCATGCTTTGCCTGCACAGTACTGCCTCAGCATCCTGGGCAGAGCCCCCATGCTCTCAGGGGGGGGGCTCACTCCCCCATCAGCACCCTGTAGGAGCTGCCAACCTCCTTACATACAGACCGGAGGGAGATGAGAAGGCTTCACTCCTGCACTCATTCGGCAGTATGACCTAGGTGTTACTGTGCATGGGCCTGTCACCGGCCAGGAACAGGTGACTGACCTCTCCTTCCTGCTTTCCTCCTCCTGGCCCCAACAGATTGCCAGGCTGCGGAGTGAACTGGACATTGTCCGCGGAAACACGAAAGTTATGTCTGAGATGCTAACAGAAATGGTGCCTGGGCAGGAGGACTCATCCGATCTGGAGTTGCTCCAGGTAAGGGGCCTCACTCTGTGGGAGCCCTGGGCCCCAGGAGGCAGCAGAGTGGGAGGGACCAAGCCTGGGTAGGCAGGGCCCAGCCTTGCACCTGTGGAAACAGCCAGAGGCTGGTGCCAGGATCTCTCTTGTTTTATTTTCCTTAATAACACTTTTTCCTGATTACAAAATGCCAGTTGCAGAATAGATGCCCATCTAAAGAAAAGGAAGTTCAAAGGAGAAAATGATAATTTTCTTTAATGACAGCATCCACAAATTACCACAGTTGATGCTTTGAGGTATTTCTTTCAGATTTTTTTCTGTTTATTCAAATGTAATTGAGGTGCTCTGATACTGTATGTATGATTCTGTGCATTACTTTGCTCCCTCAACACCACTGAATGCTGTGCACATTTGTTATGGGACTCCAACCTCTCCTATACACGGGAGCCAGCCACCCTGAGACTGAGATGAAGCTGAAGCTCCTTTTCTATTCCCAAACACCAAGGATTTCCAGGCCGAGGCTGCTCATGTAGGGGCTCCCGGGGCTCTCTTGCTAACTGGACGCTGTACAGATCCAGAAACATGGCAGCAAGGGATCCAGGAGCAAGGCTGGCCTGCGGGGATGCCTTCAGATTAGAGCCTGCTTCCCAGGCCAGCCAGGCCCTTACCAGCAGCCAGGTCACCACACCCATCCCAGAGGGCTGTGGCCTTTGTAGAGAGTGCCAGCGGCTCTGCCCTTAGAAGCAGTGACCTCCGCAGGGGATGGAGAAAGGATGCTGTGCACTCCCAAGTGCCAGGTCTTTTCAGTGGGAGGCAAAATACTTGAGTAAACAAATCAGGAGCCAGACTGGCCTGGTGCACTGGCAGGATTCCTCAGGACTTGCCTTCTATTGCTATTCTTGCCTGCACTGGGGTCTGTCAGCCCCTGCCCCTCTGGGCCACACCTCCCACCCTGCTGTTGGCACACACTTGCTGCCTGGGAAAGCTCGACTCCAATGGCCCTGTCCTTTAGGCATGCACACTGCTGAGTGGCTGCTCCTGGTCCTGAGCTGTTTCTTGTCACGCCCCCTCTATCCTCTGAAGCCATCAGCTTCTGCGGGAAGAGGATGGGTGGAAGCCTGTTCTGGGCTTAACACAGAGCAAAGCCCCAGAGCCCACAGGTACACTGGCTGAGATCCCTGCTCTGGAGGAACTCACAGCTTAGTGCAGGAGACAGACAGGAGAACAGCTCATCTCCACGGCACTGTGCAATTGGGCTGCTCTTTGAGCCAGGGTGCACACCGGCTGCCAGCCCCACCCTGGTTCCCAAACCTCACCGATTCCAGCAGCGCACCAGGCTTGCCTCAGCTGAGCAGGTCCAGCTGTCCACATGCCACACTCCATGGGACCCAGCATCCTGTCAGTGTGTTCTCAACCTCCACTCCCAGCCTGCGGTAGGGGTTCTTCCGGGTGTTACCCAAAGTACCAGGGTCTGAGATCAGTCTGAAAACAGCATAGAAACCGAGAGGGCTTCTCAAAGCAGCTCTGTGCTTTGTCAGCATCAGCATTCTTGCTGACAAGTGGCTCACAGTGGACAGAACAGAGCCTCTGGCATCAGGGGGAGGCTGAACAAAGCTAGCGTGCTTCCAGACAGCCAGGGCAGACCCAGACAGCAAGGGTACTCTGTGTGTGTGCATGTGTGTTTTAAAACAAACCCATCAGCCAAGACAAACAGAACCTAATCTTCTGGCATCAGCTCACAGTTTTCAAAAATAGGTTGCTTCCCATGACATTTTCCTTCCCTCTGTTTTGTTCTAACTCTGAGCCTACCAGCCCACACTGCTGTCTTATAAATCAAGCAGGAAAGAACAGTGCTGGGGACCAGTGGGAGGCTGTCCTTTCAGCATGGAAGATTTAGGAGCCAGGCAGCTCTGTGTGAACAGACATGGCTCCCCTGGCTGCCAGACTCACTCTGTCATTCCTGGTGTCTCCTCCTCTTTCTCCCCCATCAGTCAGAAGGCAGCCAGGCAGGGTCTCCAATTGTTGGGGCTAGACTGAACAGTGAGCTTTCCATATGGGAAAATGGCACAGTCGCTTGGAAAGTGACAGGATCAGAATGTGCCCTGAGGACTCCTCAGTCAAGTTAGAGGGCAGCCAGAGTAGAAGCTGTCTAGAGAGCTCGCAGTGCTGGCCAGGGCCACGGAAATAAACACTTTTGTCCCCAACCCAATTGTTCACACCAACAAAAGCTGCTTCTATCTCGAGTGTAAATTGCTGGGTGGGAGGTGGAGGAAATGGGAAGAGAGGAAATTGGAGGTGTCAGCCCCAGGATGCACTGATGTGACCGACCACAGTTATGGGTGGGTTATGTCCCCATTGTTTCCTGCAAGTCACAAAGCACTTTCAGGTGCAGCCTCGCCACAGCCCTGCAGAGCCGCAGAGAAGCTTTCTGGGGAGAGCAGTTTGCCTAAGGACTTGGGGGGTAACTTGTGGTTGAGGGAGGCTGAGGCTTCTCCATTCCACTGTGTTGTCAGCTTAGCTGGAGCTCCAGGGGACAGTGAGGCGCGGGAGCCAACAGCCCCTCTCAGCATGTGGAGCCCTTTGCTCCAAGTTGGGAGAGACCTTGCAGGCAGCTGGTCCAGCTCTACACTGCTGAGATTCCTTCGACAGCAATTTGCCTGCCTCGTTTTCCTTAACATCCTCAGCAACAAGCTACTCAGGTCAGCCTGTGGAAGCACGTTATTTCCAAATGCACCTGTTCGCCGGACTTTGGAAGGCAGCACAGCAGTGCAAGAAAAGCAAGGGCCGAGCAGTCCATGGTTTGTGTCTAGGTCCAACCACTTATGGGCAATGCCAGCAAGTCCCCTACCCCTAGGAGGTGAGAGTAATCAGCACCACCAGGGAGGGAGACAGGAAACTGTCTATTTCCGGTGCTAGCTCAGGGCGGGACACAGGCAAGTCCTCCGCAAGTCGAAGCTGCTGTGATTATATCCAGCACGTCTCCCATAACTGCTGCCCTGGTCTGCCTTCTTGAACAACAGTAGAAAATAAATTTCTCTTCACATGGTAGGTCCTTAAACATTTGCAGACTGCCCACAGCCCGGTTGCTGTGTGGTACAGATGTGGTTGTGAGCAGCCTACCTTGTAGGTAACCAGGCAGTTCTCAGCAGGAGACATCTACTGAAAACCCTGCATCTCTTGTGTGGTGGCTGAGCTGCATCTGCCCCATCCTGTACATGGCCATGTGGGGATGGGCCTACAATAGGAGGTTCTGCATCCAGGTCTGCTGAAGTTCACACCCTCAGCTACAACCTGTGAGTCGAACCTTCTGGAGTCTAATGATCCTAATGCTGTCATTTGTTACCTTCTGTCTCTTTCAAATTAGCTTCTTGAACTTTGTTTTCAATTAATAATGACTTTCAATTAATTCAGTGATGCCAAAATTTGGCCTTCCTGTATGACCACCCGTCAGATAAGAAAAGAAGCCTTCCTGCATGTTGTTTCTTCAAGTAGCAGTTGGGAGGTATCTCCCCCTCTTGCTGTTTTCTTCTTGCATTTCATTTCAACAAAAGACTGGAAGGCCAGGCCATTTTATTTCTCTACAGAAATCTAGTTTATTCTACACGTTTAGCTTCATTGTTTCCCCTTTCTCTTCAACAGAGAATTTTTTTCTCCCTCCCTCCTCCTTTGCAGCTCTAGGAAGCAGACCTTCAGGACCTTATTCCATGCTCTTTAGAATATGGAGAAGGTTCAGAGGACACCCATCCCGATGGTTCACAGGTGGTTTTATGAGGTGGGGATGTGAGTGTCCCTGGAAGAAGAGATAAAGGCATTGGGAGTTAGTTATTAGAAAAGAGAGGCTATTTTAATAAGATGTTCTGATAGACAAAGGGCTTTTGTGCAGAGAAAGGAACAAGCTGTTCTCCCTCTCCACTGAGAACCAGACACAGGAGGCCAACACTGAAATTGTCAACATTAATGAGCTTCCCGTCCCAGCTGCTACCCAGTGGGAAGGGCCACCTGGGCCAGCAGTAAGCTCTCAGCATCCTCTGGTGGGGGAGAGTCACTGTCGGGAGGTGTGGAGGTGGGGGCAGGGCAGAGGAAAGTCCGCCAGCTGCGCCTGCCTGACGTGGTCTGGCTGTGGGTGATCCCAGGGAGGCTGGGCAGGCTGCTAGCTGGTGTTCGTGATGGCAGAAATCTTAACGTTCTAGTCCTCCTCTCACCTCTAATCTCTGTCTTTTTTCTTCCTGTTTAATTATATTTAAGACAATAACTTAACCAGGTTAAAGCATGGAGATGGTAAAGCTTCCTCTCTGCAGAGATCTCTCTAGAGGTCCCTGGTTCAGTAGCCCCAGGCCAGCGCGCTCTGGGTGCCCCTCTGCCGGTGGGGTCCGGGCTGTTTTCCCCTTACCCCCACCACCGAAGGCAGCCACACATAAGGCCGAAGCAGATATTTCTCAGGCTCATGCTCCATGACATCGCTGCATTCCATGCCCTGGGGTCTCATTCCTCCTCCAGGGTTAGAGCTAGCAGTGGTCTCAGAAGCCATTCACCATTTCCCAAACATTCTGTCCAGTACTGAAACCCATTTCTTGTCAAATAAAATACTACAGAGAACCAAAATGTTTAGAATGGGTAAAAGCAGAGCCGTCCTGGCTGCCGTAGGGTGAGGTGCCACTACCCCCATGCTGTGAAGCCACATCAGTGGCCCTCTGCAACGGTTTGCCATTTCTCTACCCCCTTGTGCCCATGGAGAAACAGGCCCAGAGAGCTGATGTGGGTAACTAAGCCGGGACTGTGATGGGGAACTGGGGGTTTGGGCAGACGGAGGGTTCAGGGCACTTGAGAGTCAAAGCCCTCATCCTCTTCCCTCCGGCCCCAGCCCAGCTCTGACCTCCCCCTCCTCCGCATCTCCACTGCTGGGGAGCATGTTACCACCCACCTGGGCTGGGCTGGCCTGGCCTGGGTATAGCTAGTATCTGAAGTACCAAGTTGGTAGGTAGGGAGAGAGGGGTTGTGAGTATCCAGTGATTTGCTAGACGCCTTCTATTTCTAGGGAGGACCCTGCTTTCTCCAAACCCTAGAATGGTAATCGTAGGAGAACCAAGAGTGAGAATCTTCGGAGAAAAACCCAGGAGGTCCAGGCACGGGGCTTGCAATCCCTGTTGACCAAGAAAGGCTGACAGCCCCATTCTTGTTGTGCAGAGGGCTGGCAGCAGGCCAAAACCAAGGTGAAGGGCAGTGTTTCCATAACCGGAAAGATGGAGCCCAAGGACTCAGCAAGCCAGAGAATCTCCAAATGAAGAGATTATGGCCTTAGGGTGAACACCAGGCTCTTATACCCAGCTGCCTAAATCTAGATCCCTTGTGTCTTAAAAAATGCAGCTATACTGGGGTGATTCTGGGCTGCCCCACTTCGTCAGCTGCCCCCACTCCCCAGGAAGAAGCCCCCACAGGTGGAGCAGCCACGGGGGAGTGACTGTGGAAGAAGAGTCCAGACCTGTGTCTGGCAAACCATGATCCACTTCTGCTGTTGGGGGGAGTCAGTCAAGCTTCTGCCTTGCCCTTACCTGCAGGATCCAGTCTGGGGTGCTTATCACCCTTCAGCACTGAATACCTAATGGTGTCCTAAAGCACACTCCTGCCGCTGCTGGGAGTGTAAAGAAATGGATCTTAGGTTTTTGAAGGGTCCTTTAGCAATCAATTTTCTAAATGACTATACCCTTTCCCCCAGATATCCCACTGCTAGGAGCTCATCCCTTGCAGGTGCTGGTGCAAATGCTTAAGCGTTTATGTATACAAATGTCTGCTGCCGCATTAAATGAGTCAGCCAAAAAAGACAGACTGCAACCTAAATGCCCCAAAATAGAAGAATGTTTTGGTACATTATAACACACACAAAAAAAAGGATGAGGCAGTTGGTATGAAGTGATGGGCAGAGGTGTCCGGAATATTCTGTTGAAGAGAAAAGGCAAGCTGCAAAGAATAATATCTTATATTTAAAAAATGTTTTGTACAAACATGTACTTCAGGACACCCGACAGTCTGTAGGTGTGGACGTTTGTCTGTCAGCTAAGGAAGAGCTACTCTCCCCTGGAGTTCAGAGCAGGCAGTGAGGGAGGTCTGCTGCCCTGTGTCCCACACACACCTGCCTTTGTGGACAAGAACATACTTCTGCTGTGACTTTTAGGAAGCAGTACACATTTTCCTGAAAGAAATAGAATGTGACAAAAAGCACAGCCAGCAAGTGGCCAGAAGTATATGTCCCCTAGGAGCTGCACAGGACCTGCCGGGCCATGCAGCAGCGTATCGTGGAGCTCATCTCCCGCATGTCCAACGAGGAGGTCACCGAAGAGCTGCTGCATGTCAACGACGACCTCAACAACGTCTTCCTCAGATATGAGAGGTGGGGGCCGGCTCCTCTTCCCCTGGGAAAAGTTGTCACCATAACAGAGGGATTTCTTTCATACACAAAAGGGAGAGAGATACTAGATTTGGAAAATACTCATTGTAGATGCTAATTTGTGCCCAGATGTCCGGGAAAATGCTCCTGTGCTCTGAGGAGCACAGTAGCAGGAGAGGTGACTGCAGAACGAGGCTCTGCCTTTTGTGAGACTTGGGGTGCTCTGCCTTTCTCACTAGCCCACCCCCTGGGCGGGGGGCACCTGGGGGCCCTGGAGCTTCTGCACCTGCTGCTTTGAAGAGCCTTTGCATTTGGAAAGAATGAAAGGGAAGAAAATCTCTACTAAGGAAAAAAGATTTTTTCATCCTTGAAAAAAGATTTTTTCATCCTTAAAAAAAAGAGAGGTTTATCCCCCTTCCTTTGCAGACATTACTGCATGTAGCGTGTTCAGCAGCAGGCAGGGTGTGTGTGCTGGCACACCACTGCGGAGGGAAATACACACACATTCATTCAACCCTTTCCTCAGCCAGATCATGTCTGGGTTTGAGGTAACAAACTTGTATGTTCTTTTTCCTTTCAAAGCCCCCCTCCAGAAACGTGTACAGCATCTGACTCAGATGCACTGTTCAGTGGGAGATGCAATGCAAGCTCATGTCCATCCCTCCCTGTGGTGGCCACTTCCGGCTTTCCGGGGTCACCTGACCCTAACTACCTAGTGTCAGCCCAGCAGGCACCTTGACAAGGACAACCTTCTCCTAAGTTGAAGCCCCAGGTATCCTGGAGACTCAGAGTCCTGCCCCTTAGGACTTAGGGCATGCTAGTCTGGCACCAGTTAAGGTCAGTGTGACAGATACTCATTTGCATTGGAATCTTAGAGGATGATTTTTCTGTAGCTGTCATAATCCTGGGCTTTATCTCAGCTTTACATGTGGCAGTAGGGAAGGGTGGCCTTGTGTCCTCCTGGCAGGTGAAGAAACCTCTGCAGGAAGAATGTGAGTCCACCTAGGGATATGCCAGCTGGAGAATAGGAACAAATCTGAGTTGCCTTAACTCCCAGCCCAAGACCTCTTGGTCTTGCACTCTAAATGCAGCTAATGTGGGCATTTTCAACTGAGTGGGCCAGTCCCAGGATCATCACAAATTTGGAATTGAAGCCTAAGGCCAGTGGCCCTGCAGTGCCAATCTGGCTGAGTGGTATAGGAAAGGCACTATGGGATGAGAAACCCTTCAGATGTGTTAATACTCCTTCTTATAGACAGGGATGTCAAACTCATGTTCATGGGGGGCCACATCAGCCTCGAGGTTGCCTTCAAAGGGCCAAAATAATTTTAGGACTGTATAAATGTTACTACTCCTTAACTGTTAAGGAGTTGAAATTACATTCAGTCTATAATATAGACCATGGTTGGGAAAAACCACACAAGTCTCTCTTAAAACTGCAGCTAGTGTACACATCCTAACCAGATTGTTCCTTGGGGAGACCCCCCCTCCCACTCTGTGGGCATGTCCCCAGCACGTGGGAGCCCATCATGGAGCAGTGGATCCCGGGGAAGGGGTTTCTCCAGGGTCTAGCTGCAGGACACCTCTTAGCTACCTTTTTGCCCCTGGCATTTGGGAGTTTTTAAATGTGACAGTAGCCCACAGACACCTTCACAGTTGCTCTTCACCCCCCACCCCACATGAAAATAATGTGGATAAGAGAGACGAGGGTCCCTGCAGCTGCTCTGAGCCAAGTCCCATCCTTGGCCAGTCTGCAGCCAGCAGGCTGGGGGCTGGGCCTAGAGACCTGCCGGCAGCTCCTCCCAGGAATCCTTTCACCAGGCCAGAGGCCTGTGCCTGTCTTTTCCTTCCAGGTGCCTGCCCTCTGGGAGATAGGGCTTGGTGCCTGATTTTGCCCCCAGGTAAATAAATGGTTGGCCCACCTCCCCTTCCAGTGACAAGAGGGACACCTGCGCCAGGGCCTGAGGGAGGGACAGCTGGAGGTGCTTCTAACGGTACACTCCTTACCGCACATCAGGGTGCCCATGGGTGAGGCTGGGTGGCCAGTCCTCCTTGGGAGAGCCCCACCCAGGGGAAGGCACAATGAAGTATGTACATGGGTCTGTTCCCCTAGGCCCCAAAACAGGCCTGGTTGTTCTTTCCTGGAACCTCTGTCCCCAGAAGCTCCTCCCAGGATCTCTGAATGTTACAGTACCCCAACCCTCCCTCCTCATTCTGTGTTTCCTTCCTGTTAGGTTTGAGCGATACAGGTCTGGCCGATTGGTTCCAAATGCCAGTAATGGAGTAAGTATTCCTTCAGAATTCTCTTGTCTCTGGAGCCCAGAAGCTGCCTCAGTTTGGTTGCTCGACCAAACTGTTTTTTTTTCTACTGGGTTTAAATATTTGGTTAACTGAACAGCAAGCTCTGGTTGATGGGACACTGAGCAAGAGCTAGCAGGCACATCCCCAGTGGAGAGGTAGCAACCATGCCCCTGCCCTGTCTTGGTGACTGACTCAGCCCTGCATCCATTGAGGGGTTGAAGGACTCACCAATAGCCCACACCCACAGGGGACCCCTGATGTGAGGGTGAGGGACACGCCTTGCTCCTATATTGGTGCAATGCTGGTGGGACCCCACATGATGCCTGCGGGCTTTGCTCTCGGAGACTGGCACACGTGGGCTCTGGAGCCCACTGCCATCTAATGCTCCAACAGGTGCTGAACGAAGTGACCGAAGACAACCTGATAGACCTGGGGCCAGGGTCTCCAGCCGTGGTGAGCCCAATGGTGGGGAGCACAGCATCCCCATCTTCCCTCTCATCCCAGCTTGCTGGCTTGGGTGAGTATCTTGTAGGGGTGTAAGTGACCTCCTTCGTGGGCCACTTCCTGGTCAGGAGGCTGGGCTGAGGCCCCTTTCCCTCTCTTGGTTGGAAGGCCTGAAGAGAGCCTTTTGGGAAGTCCATGGGAAAGTATCTCCCTGAGTCCTGGCCCGTTGTACCACCTTCAGTTCATAATTTCTCTCCTTAAACTTTAAAGTTTAAACCAATGATGGAAAGCAGGGGTTGGGGGGTTCCAAGGAAGGGGAAGTTGTTTGCTTTTTAAAAGATAGGTGGCTGCTGTGTTTTATCTGGAATATTCCTATGGTTGAAGTGATTTCCTTCTCAGTATCAACTAGGCCAAAGATGGCAAATAAGCTTCAGCTCACTGGCTCCTTGGAATACAAGTCTAAGAAGGATGCTGAATCCTCTTCAGGGCTTGGAAGAGGAGTCTGTGATTAACTGGTGATGCCTGCCCCTGGCTTGGCAACAGGAAGTGACAGCACTGAGATGCTCGCTGAGGTGCTTGACCTGGCACTAGCCCACAGTGTTCCGCTGTCTGGAATTATAAACCAGAAACACCGCCCTTCCACAGTCGCTCCATTTCAGAGTGTCTGTGATGAGGTGCTGCAAGCGCACAGCATGAAGCCAATGTGCAACCCAATTACAGTATTGGAATAACAAGCGTGGCCCTCACAAAATTCTTTTTCCTACCTTTCTTATTGCTTAAGATTTATCGGTATGCCTTCATTTCATTTCAGTTGAATTGAGCTTTTGTTTCTGGTTTTTCAAAATGTCTTGTTTGTGCCCCTGTTTCTCTTTGAGAACAGGTTTCTCTGCCTATCATCCAGCCAGCATATGGCTACCGGATTTAATATCCAAAGTTCAAAATGAATTATGCTGCCTCTCTTCTTTAGAAAGGTCCAGTGTTTTTTCCATCAGCTCATTTTCCTGGCATTGGTCACTTCACACCTGCCTTTCCAGCCTCCCCCCCACATGACCACTGCTCACTCCACACACTGTGGACTTCCAGGCACTGTGCCTCTGTCCCTGCCTGCCTCTTACCTCTTCTCCCTGAAGCTTATATAGTCCCGTGTATCCTTAGAGACCCATTCTGCATCGGTTCAGAGTTTTTTCTGATATCTCAAGCTAAGTACACTGTTGTCTGTCTGTCTCCCACCTACTCTATGCAGTCCTTGAGACCAAGGGCCACATCACATTCAATTTGGTCCCCTCAGACTCTAGTTCTGAACATGCTGGGCACCTGAGAAATATTTAACAAGTACCTAAATGGCCCAGGTCCTCAGACACTGATTGAGTTGAGGAAGAAGTCCCTAATACAGGCATTCTGGGGAACCTGAGGGTGTCCCAGGCCCCACCTCCCACTGCCAGCAGTCTTCCTATCATTCATAAAAGCCTTCCCCCACCTCAGAGCTGCTTGGGGGGTTCAGTGGTGGTTCTCCATCTGGCCCCCACCTGTGGCTCCTCCTGCACATGGTAGCCTGGGGGTGCTGAGGAATATACAGTATCCCCCTTTCTGCCCCTCACCTGCTACCCCCAGAACTTTAACCTGCTGGACTAGTGTCCTAACTTTGGGACCCTCCATGAAGTATGTGTTCCTCATTCTATTCTCATCCTCCCCTTGTTTGTTTTTTTGCCACAGACTTGGGGACCGAGAGCGTCAGCGGCACCCTCAGTTCACTCCAGCAGTGTCACCCTCATGATGGCTTTGACATGTTTGCCCAAACAAGAGGGAAGTCCTTGGCTGAGCAATGCAAGACGTATGTGGGGTCATTTCTGTGGCTCTTGGAAGATGGTAGGGGAGGCCTGGTCCAGGCCTGGCCACAGCCAGCACAGAGAGGCCTGCTTATCAGGTCTGGGGCTGCGCAAAGCTTGGAAATGGCAGCTGTGAGGACTTGGCAGTGGACATGGATGTTGGCTGAAGGCCAGCCTTGCCTGCCTGGGGGTCGGTTGTAGCAGAGTTTCTTCTATTGGGCACGGGAGAGTGCCCTGCTGTTCCCTCTGCTTGTGCCGCTGCTGTGGAAACCTTGTCGGGAGGAGGGGCCAGGAGCAGGAGAGCACAGCCAGGCAGGGACTGAACTGGGTCCTAGCAGTGAGGCTTTCCTACCCAGGGGTGTGGGTGGAAGCTTCCCTGACAGCCGCTCTGGCCAGGGCAAGCCATGTGGAATTGAGGGATTTATTCCAAAGTAGACAATCCCTGCATCTCAGGGAGGCCCTGGAACAGGCTTGGAGCTTTCCAATCAGCCTGTAGGCAGGTTAGGAATGCTTTTCCCAACCTTTCCCAAGGGCTCAGCATCGATGCATTCAGCTTTCTGAGGCCTGTGCTCCAGAATCAGCAGGTTGACGAGAAACCCAAGGCCCCATGCACCCTTCACAAGCAAAAGTTGCTTTTGAAATGGATATGGTGAAACAGGTCAAGGAGCAAAGGAAGACAACCATCAGAATCAGTGACAGGCCCCAATCCTGGACCTTCCTTGTCAAATGCCACTGAGGCTGCTGCCTTTAAAACAGGAAGTAATAACACTTTGCCTTCATCTCATGCCTCCCTCTGAGCAGTCTCAGGTCACCCCTGATGCCCTGTCACCGAGCTTTAGAGACACTCTCATGTTGCTATGAGAGTAATGTGGAGGCACAAGGCGTTCCGACCCCAGAGGAGACGAGCAGCTGAGCTGGTGCTGGGACCCAGGCAGGCCTCCTGGTTTTAGCAGCAGAGAGACCAACAGACGAGTCCTGGCCTCTGCCCAAATGCCAAGGACTGTGCCTCTGGAAGACTGACTCTCCTTGTGCTGCTTCGTCTCCAGGGTTACCTATGAGGATCCCCAGGCTGTCGGAGGACTCGCCTCTGCCCTAGACAGTCGGAAACAGATCTCCGAAGTGGTAGGTCTAGAACCCTATTTGTCTTGACTGGAGGCCTCTGATGGTAAAGTCAGGCAGTTTGGTAAAGCTGGCCGGATAACTTCACAGCAGTTGACTTGCATGGGGGGTGGAACATGCTAGGGAAGACTGGGATGAGAAACTGTTAACCACATGGAGTCCTCACCCTACCCCATGGTGACACCTGGGTCAGCTTTCCCACAACACCCAAGAGGAAACAGGCTCCAGCAAGCAGACGGCAGGCAGGGGTCCACACCTAGGAGGTCTGACCCCAGGATCCTGCTCTCCTTGTGGTGGCTCTGGGCTCTCAGGGCACAGGTCTCCTGTAGCCAGATGGGGTCTCCCCTCAGATGCTACAGTGCTCTGGGGTGGGCGGTGCTCTGACAAAACAATGATCTTATCAGGATGGGGAATGCGGACCCAGCCAAGGCTCTGCTGACCACGGGTAGCTGGCCAAGAGGAGCAGTTCCCACCTCATCAGAGGGGAGCTGATGGTCAGCCTTTGGGAAGCAAGGGTGGAAGGCATGGGAGAAGCAGTTCAGGGTGGCTAGGAAGGTGTACCTGGAAGTTTCTTGTCTGGAAGGAAGACCGAAGCTGCTGGCAGAGGTAGTTGGAAATGGAAGGATGTGTTACAGCCCCGACGCACCCTGGTTTCTGCAGGATTTCAGATCATTGCAGGGGAAAGGATTTGTGTCTCAATGCTTCTCCTGAGATTGCTCCCCTTTTGCCTAAGAAATGGGAATGAATGCTTGTTTGCAGGGGTGGGAGAAGGGAGGGCTAGAACTCCTTCCAAGGCCTCCCAGCTCTGCTAGAAAGGGGCAGTGCTCCTCTGTCCGCTGGATGGGGAGGTTGGCCTGCAGCAGTTCCTGTCCACATGGGCTCAGGAGGCAGCAGTGCTGCAACCTGTATGCCTTGAGAAAGCTTGTGGCTGGGAGGACTGGGACCCCTCGCCCTCCTGACTTGATAGGAAGGCTCTGCGGTCCTGTGCACTGGCCACCAGGGGGCACAGGAGAGCCAGCCCAGTGGCCTTGGTCTCTTAGTACCCTGCCTTCCCACAGAAGGGTGGGCAGTGCCCCCCCACCCCCCCGGGGCCAGGAATCCCAGAATCTGTGCATTGGCCATGGTTCTGGTTCTCCCATTAATGTCCTCCCACCTAATCCAGGAGGGGCTTTTGGGAGCCAGGCTGAGAGCCTACCAGCACCCTGCCAGATGAGGGCATTCCTCCGCCTGGCCAGCTGCCCTGCCCTCCACCAGGCTGACCTGGTTTGCTTCTCTCAGTCTCCAGAGCCTGCATGTCCATGCCGGTGCTGTCCTACCACACCTTTGCCATGGTCAGTGCCCACCCCACGCCTGGGTCCAAGCCCAGGCGACAGGACCGGCTGCCTGCCTTCACCCTCTGGGTGTGGCTTGGCCGGTCGTTGTTGTCAAAGGTCTTAATGACTCCAGCATGTTTTCCATATGATGGTGGATAGGTGCTTTTCATGTTTACTGCTGGTTGAGGCGGTGCGGGCAAGCAGGGTTCGCGTAGGCTGTGTGTGTCTGTGTGTATCTCCATGTGCCTGTGTCTGTCCCTCTCCATGACCGTGTCTTTGTGTGTGTGTGTCTTTGTGTCCATGTGCCTGTGTGTCTGTGTGTGCATATGTACCTCTGCATGTGTCTGTGTCTGTCTGTGTCTCTGTGTCTGCGGTCTCCATGTCTGTGTGTCTATCTCTGTTATGTCTGTGTGTCTCTGTCTCTGTTGTGTCTGTGTATGTCTCTGTCTGTGTATCTGTATACTCACACTGACTCACGTGCATCTTCAGATTATGCTGTTCCATGTACTGAAACAGGCTGGCCTGGAAATGGGAACTGGGTCAAGGGAGAAATTAAGAATAAAATAAGGAGTTGTTGTGTAGCCACACCACCACAGTACAACCAAATTCAGTTGTCTTAACTTTAAATACTTCTGTCATTTTAAAAAGAAGGTGCCCTGGCTGGGTAGGTCAGTTAATTGCAGGTTTGATCCCCAGTTGGGACACATACAGGAGGCAACCGACCGCTGTTTCTCTCTCCCCCTCTCTCCGTCTCCCTCTCTCTCCCCTTCCATCTCTTTCTAAAATCAATAAACATATCCTTGGATGAAGATTAAAAAGCAATTGTTTAAAAAGGTAATATATCCAAATTCAGAGTTTAAGAGTTTGGAAAAAGAACACAATGGGTAACTGAAGAGGAAAAGGGGAAGAAAGAGCAAATATAAGTTAGAAACAAGTAGAAATGATTTTGTAGAAGCTGGTCCTTTGATAAGCTGGCCCTTTGCCCACCCCGGGAGCCTGATTGGGGAGAGGCCACCCGGGGTGAGCTCGGTGGCCTTGCGAAGGTTTTCCCAGTGTGCAGGAGCGGGTGGCTGAATGTATGGGGCCCTGTTGCAATTCTTGGTCACTAAACTTCTATTTTCCAGGTAGGTGAGGGGGGCATGCTAGGGGTGGACGTGCATCAGGCCACATATCCTTACGTGACAGACAATCAGCTGTGAACAGGAGTTTCTCTGTTTCCGTGAGATGTGCACTATTGCCTCTTTATCATGGGTCTTGCTGTGACTTTTCTTTCTGGGACTTTTTTCTCCTCCATCCAGAAGAGAGTTAAAGGTGGGGACTCTGACCTGGAGCCAATAGACAGCTGGCTCATTACCCAAGGAATGGTGAGAGGTCACCAGCTGAGCAGAGCCCTTGTCCTCCCAGCACTTAACCTGTGTTACCTGCTAAGCCCTTGTGAGTCAGACAGTACAAGGCCATTCTCTCCTTCTGACTGGGTGCCAAATTTTCTCCTGTCTCTCCATAATAAGCCACAGGCTTCCAGCCCCAGAAAATACCTGCTCTGGTTTTCTGCTGAGGTCTATGCTCTGAGGCCTTAGGGTCCCAGCGTGTGCAGGAGTAAGGGAGGCTCACAGTGCTCACTTTTCCAGGGCGAGCACAGGTGCTGTGGCTTTCGCTTCTCAGAGAAGAGACTCAAAGCACCTGACCAGCTGGCGAAGCCCTCGCAGCCTATGAACTTCGCTGTTCTAGGCTGATAGGCTCTACTCTACTACAGGATAGCAGTGACCTATGTCCACCGTGTCCCCCAGAGGGATTGAGACTACTTAAAGAAACACACAAACATGATAGGAACAGAATAAAAAGACAAAGCCACAGAATTTAATATCACAAACACACTACTCAGGAAGTAAAGTTTTTCTGGGACACAAGCCTGGGAGGGCCTTTCCTGCCTCATCTGGTCAGGTGGCCCTGAGCCAGTACCTAGAGAGAGGGTGACCTTGCTCCAGGCTTTGGGCCTTGGAGTGATTGTGGCCCCTCAGCGAAGCTACAGCCCTCCCCATCACCCTAATGTAGAGATCAAAGATCTGTGTGAGTGTGGTTGCCACAGCAGTGGTGGTGGGGGGAGGGGGTCGCTGCAGAGGAGGAAAGGAGAAAAGCAGTGAGATCAGAGAACTCTGCCTGCAGTTGGAGTTGGGGAGACGCTGGTCCCTTCCCGGGGAAAAAGCACTACTGACCCCCTCTGGGACTGTGGCCAGGAGAGGGGTGTTCAGGCAATGCCAGCATGCAAGGCAGTGGGCCCTGCTGAGCTGTCAGAACCATGGGGCTTGGAGCTGGCGACGTTTACACAGCCATGTGCAGGTGGGGCCTATCCCCCTCTACCTGCCAGAGCAGCAGGCCCCCGCCTTTCTCTGTTCTGCACCAGACCCCACCGCCACTCTTACAGACAGGGCTGCCTGAGCCCCTCGTTGGCTGCTTCAGGGACCGTCTGGTGCTTTGACCCACATGTGTGGGTGGCTACAGAGCAGGAGGACTCCTGGAGACCGTGTCCACTCCATTGTCCAAATTGGGAGAATCCAACCATGAGTCCTCGTGCCTGTTAATCCAAAAAAAAAAAAAAAATTACCTGAGTGTGGCCTTGGCAGCTGGGGGTGGTGCCTGCCCTTGCCCACACAGGCCACCCACTGACTACCGTGTCTCCTCCTAGAGCTGCAGTTCCTGACTCCCTAAAAACAAGCTCCACTAACAGCTGACCCGGTCTCCTGCCTGGCTGCAGTGTTTTTTGTTTAAATGCTATACATTAATTTGCTTTGCCTTATTTCCTGTAGTGTAGAACCCTGAGTCTTTCCAAACCACGCAGTTACAGATTCTTTATTTGGAAACTTTTTGTACTATTGAGAGAAAACAAAAGGACTCGCAGACCTTGCCTCACAGAGGGGCGGCAGTGGGAGCCCCATGGGAGCCCCATGGGAGGGTTTCACACCTTCCCGGAGGAGCACACCTGAGCTGCAGAAATGACTCCTGTTGCATTGGAATCAGACTGCTAGGTTTCCTTGGGGCTTGGGGCTGTGGGAGAAAGATCCTTGCTCTCCTGAGACTTCCAGCACCTAAGTTAACAGCAGGCTCCTTGCCAGTTGAAGAAAGCCCTGAGAACCGTCCTGAACCAGCCCACCCAGAGACTGCTGGTATGCATGTTCTCCCACACCTGTCCCTGCCCTCCAGCTTTCTGGCCTCTTTCTGGCTGTTATTGGAGAGGAGTGTCCCGCTGCAGGCTGTGTCCACCTAGGAAACTGTCTGGAAGTGAATGCCTGTAAGTTGCAGGAAGAACAGAAGTAGGTTAGTAAAAAGAGGCTGCTGCCGAAGCCCAGGTTTAGGGTAGGGATGAAGGCTCCCTACTCAGACCTGGAGGACCCCAGATACCACCAGGCCTGAGGTCAAATGGAGCACTGGCTACGACCAAGCTGGTGCCAGCATTGCTCCCCTTTGGGCAGGTGGCCCTCCTGCTCCCTAAGCAGAGCTGCTCTGCCTGCAGGCAGGTGAGGACCAGCCAACAGCAGAGAGCTTGCCCACAGCTATGGTCCCCGTCTACCGCTGGCACCTACATGCCAGTTTCTCTTTGGTCTCAGCTGATGGGCCTGGCACCCCTCACTGGTGCCTCCACCGAGCCAGCCCTGCTCGCCTATCCTCAAAGGGAGTTAGCATGAGTCCCTGGTCTTTGTGGAGGGTGGCTTCTTTTTTCTTTCTTTCTTCATATCTCTCTTCCCCTTTCTGTGTCCCTCCTCCAACTTACTCTTCTTCAAACCCTGTGGACCAGCCTTCAGCTGGGATAATGACCCAAGAAGATGCTAAAACCACAGCAGGACAGAGCCTATAGTCTCTTAGAGATGGTCCTTGTTTGATGGCTGAGAACATGGAGGCCTCACAGGCCCGGTGACATGCCTGATGCCATGGGGCAGTGGCCAAGGCCAGTGCCCTCTCCTCTAGTCAAGGCATCTCCTTCCATCTGCAGGACCCTGGAGCATCCTCCCTCTCCCTTGCAGTTCCTCTAGGCCCTGTGGGTGGAGCAGTGTGCCCTTCCCGTTCAGTCTGTCTGAGAGCTCATGCACTGTGAGGAGGGATTGCACCCTGGTGCGATCCTTACGGCCTTGGTGTAGTGGAGCAAAGGGCAGGAGGATTCTGTAGCTGAGGCCTTGTATCCGGCCAGCTCGGTCAGCCCCTGCTACCTTCCATGCGTGCCTCACTGTTAGCTCACCCCTGGGTGCAGAGTTTGTGCCCTGAGGCCAAGCACCTTTCAAACTTTGAGGAGTCAATTCCAGTAATTTCTGACATCCCTGAGTTTCTTTTTTAAAAAAATTTTTAACAACTGATAGTCTATTAAAAAGGTTGATTTAAGCATCCATTATCATGACTTCAGCCTCGACTTCTGGCTCACTACGGATGGAAGGAGTCTGCTTAATAGCCCAGAAGGGCCATGCAAGTCAGTGAGTCACTAGTGGACCCTCATCCAAAACCCATCCCATCTCAGAATGCTCCCCACAGGGAATTTTGTCTGTAGTGATTCTCGCCATCCCGGTAGGCATCAGACCGGTCCTCCCACTTTGAGATTCTTTTCCTTTGAGCCTCTGATCAAGTCAGCACTCACCTTCTCCAAAGATCTGGCACTGCGGCTGGGTAGAGCAATTCTGACTCGGTGAATCGCCACCTCTGGTCCCAGGGGGGTCTTTCCTGTCTTTAAAAGCCATGGCTGGGGCACAGTTTTCTGACCACGTGTTCCTCCACGAGAGTCAACAGCTGTGAGTCTAGAGCAAGAGTGGACAGGACAGAGCTCCAGCCCTGGGTTTCTGAATTTAAAAACAGACACTCGTGCCTAGAAGTGAAGGGACTTAGAACCATGAATCACGAATGCTGCATACCACCTAGCTAATTGTCCTGTTTCACAGATGAGGAAACTGAGGCCAAGAATTTCCCAAGCCCCTACCCTTCTTCCTGCCTCTCCACACAAAGCTCAAGGCTTGGAGGCTTCTTAGGAAAGCCAAGCCTCTGGAGCCCCTGGTTGAAAAAGAATTCCAGAGGGAAGGGACTCGGCAGGCGCCACCCTAGTGAGCTTAGGACCCAGCAGGCCCAGCCCACTCTGGGCCTGCCTGCAGAATGCCTTTCCATAAGCACACAACAGTGTGTAGGGAGGTCTAAAAGAGGGAAGAAAAGTGTTCCCGTGATCCAGCCTTAGGGGAACTTTCTTTAGTGGGTGAGGAGTGTCTCCAGTGTCAGTGTTTATTTTCTGAGCATGCAGCTTCTCAAGATTAATCATCAAAGGAGAAAACCTGGAGCATGATCCCCAACACTAGGGACTTATTTTTGAACAGCAGCAACAATAAAAAGAAATTATAAGCAAAATCTGAAGGTTTAAGGCCCACGACCCCTTAATGTCTCTTTTCAAGCTTTTGCAACACACTGGGCAGCCCTGTCCATGGCTCTTCTTTTCTCCTGGGTAGACTGCAGTTGGGAGGTAAAAAGCCCCGCCTGCCCTCCAACAGCTGCCGTTGGCTGTCTTCTCTTTGGAGATGCGGCAGACTTTCTGAGCGGCAGCTCTGGGAGCCTAGCATGGCACTCGTCCTCCCAGAGGCCTGATGTTTTGACCTAGAAGCATCAAGGTGTAAGAACTGGCATGTCCTGTCGGGGGATGTGTGAAGGCAGAGTCCAGCCCCAAGCATGAAGCGAGCCAGTCAGTTGTTCCCCGCAGGCCCTGCTGCTTCCTTTCGGTGGGGAAGGCAGGGTCGTCATTAGCGCTCTTGGTCACTCCACTGGGCACAAGTGCCCTCCAGAGTGAGAGTCACGTGGTCTTTGTCCCTAGGAGTCATTTCACGGTGATTGGAACTCCTTGATATTTTTTCATTCCAACATTCTTAAGTCCTTAGTAAGTCAAAGAAATAAAACAAAAGCAGGGAACCTTGAGCCGTTAGGAAAGTGTGTGAGGACTGCCCATGCTGGGCCTGCAGCTTGGCCTGAGCACAGAAGGCTTCTGCAGTTCTCCAGGTGACAGGTCTTCAGCCTCAATGAGTGAGGGTGTGAGGCTCCGGCCAAATCTCAGGCACCTGTTCAGTGTGCGTGGGGGGACTTCCCTCATCCCCTGCACACCAAGACCAGTCGGTGGCAGGTGTGTACCACGAGGAGTAGCCTGTCACAGCTGGGCAGGGCTGGTGGTAGGAAGTCTTTGTTCTCCTTTGTAGGTCATGTTACTTTTTAGATCTGGCAAACTCGGAGATAGTCCTCTTACTGCTTATTTCATTCTTAGCCCAGATTGTGACATCAGGGCGAAACCAGCTCTAGACTCAGTGCTGGCAATTTTTCTAGAAATTGTGGGCTCATGAGTGAGCCACTTGGAGATACTTCTCAAACCCAGGCTAGTTGGGAAGGCAGGTCACTTCGAGTAAGGTCAGTCAGCTCATTCATCTAGGCTGGGGACCACCATTTCATTAACGTGACTTCCAGGGGGTTAAAGGTTACCCTTACTTCTTATCACATTATATCTGACAGCAACTGAAATATTCTAGCTAAATGTATTTTTAGAACACTGCCCCCAACGCTCTGGAATGGTGTCTCCAAGTGGACCATGCTCAGGCACCAATGAGGTGCATCTGTTTGCTGGGGTCTGCCCTGACCACTGCTCCCCAGGCTGCAGCTGAACTTTGTTTTGACTGCTGAAAGCCCTGAAGAAGGGGCAAGGCTAAGGAAGCCATTGCACTCAGACCTCCTCAGTCTCCTGAAGAGGCACAAAGATGGCCAGAGCCCCACAGTCCCTCCCTTTGTTGTTGAAGCCTCTGTTCTTGTTTCTGTCAATGGTGAAATGTGCTGCCTTGTGTAGGCCAAACCCAGGCCCCGGTGCCTCTCAGAGGTGCACCAGGACACATTCTGAAATACTCTCAGTGACCACACAGAGTCCGAGTGGGCTCCTGAGCCTGGCTGCAAAGCCATCTGACCACCTGAACCCCAGCTCTGGGCTTGAGGTGCCGCTTGGCCCCTCCCCAGGAGCCTGGGGGGCCACTGGTGGCTCCTGAGTCACCCCGCCCCCAGGGACTGGGTCAACAACAACCAGAAAGCACTCCTGCAACTGCCATCACCAGTGAGTTCAAAATCAGCCTGCAGTAGCAGTACACTGCCGAGATTAGATGGTGCTTTGCAGCCTGGCGTGTGGACTGACACAATCAAAAAGTTCTCCATTTCAAGAACATGTGCTGCCCCCCCCCTCCCCACCACTGGCTAGTCCTGCTCCCCGAACCAGCCTCCTCACTGCTTCCTCCCCTGTCATTTCATGTGGCTGCCTCGTGTTGCCCGAGCCCACTGTGCCAATGTAGTTTTTATTTTTGTTTTTGCTCTGTGTATGTTTTGGTTTCATTTGGGGGTTGCTTTTGATGATTTACTTTGTTTGGTGTTCTGTCTTCCCTCGCCTGGCTGTGCGGCTGCCTGGCCCACTGCTTGCCGCCTCCATAGATCCCTGTTGCGCAGCCCTCTGTCATGGACGACATTGAGGTGTGGCTCAGGACGGACCTGGTGAGACTCAACTTTTCTCTTTTAAGTGGTGGGTTGTGGCAAGGACAGGCCTGGGGACAACCCGAGGGGGCTGGTTCCCCAGAGGTTGGTGGAGGAGGGAAGCAGGGGCAGGTATGGCTCCTGCAGTCCCTGGAGCCCTGGAGCCTCGCAGCTGGCCTGCCCCCTATTCCTGTGGCCAGTGGAGGCCAGCTGTGCGGAAGACCTGTGAGCCCAGCCCCTTAGCCCACTGGTGGCCAGGCAGAACTGGGGTGTAGCTAGTTCCAGCTACAAAACACACACTTACATTTCCCCGGTCACTTTTCAATTTCAGGTGTGTGCATGTGCTTGGGTTCTTTTGTTTTTTGTTTTCTTTTTGTTTTGTTTTTTTGTAGAGGGTCTTTTTTTGAGAGGGAATTTGTTTTTTGCTTTTCATTTCTTTCAACTCTGACATACACACAAGAGGAATGGGGTGTTAAATCCACTGTTGTCTCCCTCCCCCGGTATCGTCTGTCTTGAATTTAAGAGAACCCCTGTTCTGGAGACCATTGTCTTTGTGCCCAGAGATGGGGCAGGGGTTGACGTGTGCGTCTGCCCGTGCAGCTGGCCCTGAGGATGGCCGGCGTCAGGGCCAGCCCCTCCTCCACTCCTTGCAGAGCACTTTTACTCTCAGCCACCTACCTGTGCTGCGGGTGAGTGGGCACTGTTGGCTGACGACTGATGAAGAAATGCTCTCTGGAAGGGAAAGGGACTTGCCGAAGGTCCTGGGCTGGGACTGTCTGGATTCTTCCCCAGACCTGCAGATACCTTGTTTCTTGCTCCTAGCTGCCTCCTCAGAGTCTGGAAGTCCTTGAATCACAGGGCCAGCCTAGCTGGCTGTGAGCTGCCTGTGGCCTCCACACACAAAGGGAGCAGATCTGAGATAGGGCTTCCCACTGCTTGAGACCACCTCCCTGGAGGGCCAGGTTTCCCAGCAACACTACTGGCCACCCAGATGCCAGGCCATGGGAGGAAGAAAGTGCCCCCTTATGCCTTTACCAAGGGAGTGCCTGGAAAAGAGCTCCTCTCACAGTAGCAAAGCAAGAGGGGCCAAGGCCCTCATTCCCCAAGGGGTAGGTGCCCCAAAATCCAGAAAGGGGGAGAGAGCTGTCTGGGAGGACTGTGGTGCAGGCCAACTGCAGAGCAAGGAAGGAAGCCTGTTCTCCTGCTCATCTGCTCTGCCCAGGGCCTCATCCACATCCCGTCTGGCTCTCTTCTCGTCACTGGCAGTGCAGTGGGTTCTCAGTGGCCACTGCGTTCTCCCACCAAAACCAAATCTGACCCCCTCTCATTGTTAAGAGGAGGCAAAACCTCCATGGCTCCTTAGGAACGGTAGCGGGCGATAGAATCTGGGCCACAGGACAAAGCTGGCACAGCACCTAGGCAGCCACAGGACATGGCTCTAGCCCTTCCAGGCTTTCTGTGTTCCCCAGCTATTGGCATGGACAATGACTTCCCTTTGCAGCTGGCTGCAAAGCAGTGCTGAGTGGTAGAGCTCTTGGGGGGTGCTGAGTGTGCCTCATGGCCCCTCTGGGAGAGATGGGTAGGCACAGGCCTCCCATGGTCCTGTCCCCCAGCTGAGCCGCAACAGCCAACTTGCATCTTTTTCTGGATTTTTTGGGGGGGCCCTTCTGGAGGATTAAAACCTAGAACCTTAAGTGGTTTTTGCTTTTGCTTTCTAAAAAACAGAGCTTGTGTTTCTCCAATGAGATAAGCAGCACCTGACTATTGCAGAACTCTGGTCAGGTAGCCAGACTGCGGGGGCGAGGGGCGGGCTGGTGGGGTCCTGATAGGCTCTCTCTGCTCCTCCCACAGAAGGGCGATGACCTGGAGGAGGGTGTCACCAGTGAAGGTACGGCGGCCGGCCACGGCTTCCCAGCACCCCACCCGCTGGCTGGTCTCTCCCAGGCTCTGAGGTGCACAGGGGCTAGCATTCCCGCTGCTGGGTGCTGTCTGGTACCTGGCCTAAGCTGGGCTCCTTGGGCAGGAGATTTTTGACTGTCCCATTCTAACCTCATGCTGGTGAGGGAAGTGTCACAGAGCTAGTGAATAGTAGGTACATATTGCCATCTTGTGTCTGCATGACCCCAAAACCTGTGCTCCTAACCAGTTTGTCCCACCCCCAAATGCTCAATCCAGCCGAGGCCAGACATGTGCTGTGCAGTCCACAGGGCACATGGGGACCTCCCCAGGCCTGGCGTCCTGTGGCCTCCCTCCAGGGGCCAGCTGTATGGGCCATATGGGGAGGCCCCCGTCACGGTCCCTGCGCCCCACTCCCTCTCTCACCTCCATTGCCTTCCATTGCACCCTCTACCTCCCCTCAGCCCACCAGCCTTCACTCTGCATGGGCTCCTCACTCAGCCCAAAACACCTGGCTAGGCCCCCTGCAGGCACAGGACCCTGCTTTCCAGCTGGGGGGGGGGGTGTTCCCTACCAAGGTTAAGTAGGGCCACCCCTCCAGCTCTCCCTGCCCTGCTTCCAGTGCTGACCAGCAGCGTGGAAAAGCTCCCAGTTGCAGGGGACAGGAATGTAACTGTCCTTGTCCCCCACATCCACTCAGGAGGCAGAGTCCGAGATCCAGGCCAGGCCCCAGGCAGCAGCACACCCAGAGGCACTCCAGCTCTGGCTGCTTGGTCCCCTGTCACTCCCTGGCAGGTGGCCCAGACCAGTGTACCCAGGGTGGGCACTCATGCTGGGGGTGACCCTGTGAGCACGAGTGAGTGGCACTCTATGGAGAGCAGGTAGGATGAGGCTATTTGAGCCTCAATATGGACCTGGCCCTCCACCAATCCTGGCTCCTGCCTTGGTTTTGTATTGCAGAGTTTGATAAATTCCTTGAAGAAAGAGCCAAAGCTGCTGAAATGGTTCCCAACCTCCCCTCTCCCCCTGTGGAGGCCCCAGCCCTGGCCTCCAGCGCCCCCCGCCGAAAGAAGTCCCAGCGATCAGAGGACACCCTCTTCGCCCTGTGAGCTGGTCTGCGGTTTGGCTCCTCAGATGGCAGGTCCCTCTTGTCTCCAGCCAGTGGCCCCTCCTCCCGTCCCCAGCCCCCACAAGGCCCTATGGCCCTGCACTGCTGTCTCCATGGAAATGCCGCTGTATTTGCTTCCAGGCCTCCCACTGGTCAAGACAGCTTTAGCTACCTTTTCTCCTGGTGGTAGGTAGTGGGACAGTAGCGCTGTGGCTGGGGGGGCCCTCCCACCCACAGGTTCCCTCTGCTCATGGTCCCTCCCAGGAGAATCAGGCAGCAGGGCCCAGCCTCAGGCAAGGTCACCTGCCCACACAGAAGGGGGTCAGACCCTGGCCTCTTCCTCCATATGCCCCTGCCCCTTCCCTGGCTCAGTAGGTCTCAGGCTGGCCTGCCCTCCCTGCCCCTCTGTTTCAGAAAGGGCTTGTCTGCACCTGCAGGCTGGATCTCCCTCCTGGGCTGCTGCTTCTGGGCACGTGTCACCTGGTGGCATGTGGCATGCTTTGCACTTTAGAAGACTCTGTAGGGTGCCTCTGCATGGCAGCTCTCCTTTTGAACCTCTCTTTGCAACCTAGCAGTTGAGCCTGGGACCAGCAGCCCCTCTGGCCACACACACTGCTGGCGTCAGGGGAGGACAGGCCTGCCAATTAGTGAACACCACCGAAAACCAGACTGCCCACACTACATGCTCCCTCCCTCCGCCGCCATCTCTGGAGGGCTGCCTGGGAAGCCTTCCTCTGTGGGTTTGTGAGCATGCTGTGCGGGGGGGTGGGGGGGGCGGGGGGCAGCTTCAGCCTGGTCCATGGCAGCCTCTGAGCCCCCACCTGCAGGGCCCAGCTGCAGACAGCTTTGTGCCATGCTTGGATCCAAAGCAAAACTAAGATCTCTGTTCTCCTTGGCATGGGCCTGGGCCTTCTCCACAGGCTCTTCTGACATCCTGACCTCCTCCCACCCCAGACCCCCCAAGACCACAGATTTGTATTCTCTCTCCAAGCCAACCAAGGAGGCTGACCTCTTGAGGTCGCCTGGGCCTGTGACACCTGCTTCCATCCTGAGCCTTGACTGCCGTGTCTCTGGCTGTGGGTGAGGTGTTCCCGGCTCGGTGCTTCTGGCTCAGCCCAAGCCAGCTTCAGCCTGACCCCTTTTTCCCCTGCTGTTGCCACCCAAACACAAACAGGCTGCGTGGTGGCTCCACGCCAACCCGTGATCTTTGGGGCCCAGGCCCATGCTCCAGCCTGCACTGCCCTGGTGTGAGGGGCAGGCCTGGCCAGGCCGAGTGCGCTCTCACCCGACCCCCACCACGTGGTCAGCCTTTCCCCACCTGTGGGAGGAGGAGCTGGGCTGAAGCAGGTGAGTGCTGCGGGCTCTGGAGAGGAGGTCAGCCAGCCGAGGCCGCCGTGCTGAACCCTCATGGGAGCAGTTCTGGTGGCAGCAAGGTGCTGTGTGTCCCAGAGACCCAGGCCTAGCCTAGCACCATGGCAGCTTCCTCTGGAAAGGAGGCTTTGGGATCCGGCTGGGGGTCCATCTGGCAGGACCAGCTAGAGATGTCACACTGCAGGTCCTCAGAGGACACCCAGGGAGCAGCTGGGAGCTCTGCCAAACCTCCACTCTCCCTCACCCTGGCCCTGGCTAGCCCACACCTCTCCTCACATTCCCTGAGGGCAGAGGCTCTGAGGCCAGTCTGGGCATAGTCTGGGCATTAACAGGTCTGAAGTCTGAAGGCTTGACCTGAGCTTCAGAGAAGGTGGCTGGGGTGGCAGTCATACCCAGCAACCCCAGGGAGCATCTCCAGCCCTTTCTTGCTGATGGCCAGGGCTCGCCTTTGCCAGTGTGCCAGCCATGCCTGTGGGCAGCCAGGCATCAGGTGGGCAGTCCTGCAGGAGCTGCAGCCCTATGGCAGCCATCCAGTGTCCTGTGACAGAAGAGCCAGCCTCCACCTTTTGTGACAGAGGAAGTCTTCACAGACCAGAGTCTGAGGGGAGAACAGGCTGCTGGCACCAAGTGAAGCCGAAGCCTGCTTCTGCCTTGGGAAACCCCAGCACAGCTGCTCCTAACACATACCCATGGTCCAGAGCTGCCCCCAGCTCCAGCTGGGTAGCAGGGGCTGGTGGACTCCTGCGGGCTGGTAAGAAGGCATTGCTCCATACACAGTAGTGTCACCTGCCTTCCCAGCCTGGAGCCACCCCTCCTACTCAGACGTCACCTCCAGAGGCAGTCTGCCCCTACATTGAAGCAGATGATGCATGCTTGAGGCCTGCGCAGGAAGCATGGATAAGCCCCAAGTGCTAGTAAGGGAGAGAATGCTGCTCAGCCCTTCCTGTCCCGAGGCCATAGGCTCCCTGGACTAGTCCCCTCCATCTTCCATCTGGGAGCAGAGCGCCCTAGGAGAGTGGGACCCTCCCAAGCTACCAGCCTCTCCACAAGTGTTAGAAATCACAGATAAAGTGTGTACTTAATAACATTTCTGCAATTCCTTGTAAACACTAATTATACCTGACTATAGGTTAAAGTATTTATTTTGTCAAAATATTTTGTTGGGGACATATTTAACCTTTTGTGTGTTCACTGTGTGCTGAGATGTGGAACCTAACCATTTCCCCTGCTGGCCTTTCTGGCGGTGGGCCAAAGAGACGGCGTGAGGTGCAGTCTGACCCAGGACACTGGTGGGCCTTTGGCCAGAGTGTCCCTGCCCAGGATCCCAGGCACCCAGCAGGGATGCCATCTCTCATCAGCATGCATGGGATGAGGGGGTTCAGAATTAAGAGGGCTTGTTGCTGGCCTGGGCTGGGGAGGGGGAGGGGACTGGTCATCTCACCTGACCTCCTGTCATCAGGCCTGCAGCATGAGCCTGCAGTATGAGTGGCTCTGCTGCCTGCCCTGGCTCACAGCCCTTCCCTTGCTCACTGGGGTCCAGAGCAAGAGGTCCTAGGAGGTATGGGACCTGTGCTGTCACTCAGCCCTTCAACCGGAAGAGTGGTAGCAAGGTCTCTTGTGGCCACTGAAGAGCTGCAGACACTCGTCTGGGGTCATTGGGACAGATGCCGCCTGCTGCCCCCACTCTCGCTCCTCTTCCTGCTTTCACTCCCCCAGTTCGCCTCCCCGGACAGTGCCAACTCAGTCCAGCCCAGCATGAAGCGGGGAAGTTCCAGGGAGCTGAAGGCCAGCCAGGGAAAGGCGCCCCGGAAGAGCACTGGGCTCGCAGCCCAGCCTCATGCAGCTTGCTGTCTGTTTCCTGTGAGGACCGGGGCTCCTCTCCCCTGTCCACCCACAGGGGGAACAGCCAGCTTCACCACCCATGGCTAAGGGTATGTTCACCCAGAAGATGCCTCCGTGGTACCCTACTCTCCAGTGCCTAGCCTGCCCATGGGGCCCAAGCCAGTCTTCCCCTGTAGCACCACCCACCCACCCTGACAACTGTCAGCCTGGGGTCACACTGCTGCTTTCCTGGAAAACCTCCAGGCTGTCATAGATTAAGGAGGATAGATGTTTATTTCCTTAAGTTTGCAATTCATTTGTGAGGGTTCTCAGGATTTGGGGGACTGTTGAGGAAAGGAATGCATTGAGTCTGTTGTCCACTCATCCCCCGAGGTCTGGTGTTTCGTCGCTATCCTGTTTCTGCAGGCAGAGCCAGCTCTGGAGGGCAGGTCAGTGCGCTGGAGGCTCAGCACAACACTAGAGCACCCACCCACCCACTGGCTCTGCTTCCAGAGAGTCTCTCCAGTTTGGGTTCTTGCATTTAAAGTATTCCATAATAAACAAACAGCTGGTTCCTCTGTGGTCTCTGGGCTGTGATTGTCCAGGGGCTGACTGGACCCGACCATCCGTCTTCTTTCAGCCGGAGCCACCGCAGGTCTGTCATGGTGGGGCAGTCTGGGGAGTCTGCTGCAGGCCTCCCCCCAAGGCCCAGCAGCTAGGGGTGTCGGGCTGGAGGAAAGTCCCTACGCCTGGGACATAGCCCAGTTTGGGAGCACTGGTCACAGCGGGTATAAAGCCAGCACAGCTGCCTGGGAGCTTCAGATGGGGGCCCTGGCCCTGTGTCATACCCCTTCCCAGTGTGTAGCAGGGGGCATTCCTCCCCACCTGGGGCATCTGACATTTTTAGCAAGCAGGCCTGAGACACCACCACAGCTGGGCTTCCTGAACTTGGCTGGGCCTCTGAATCTTCTACAGAACTTGTGTTAGGTGCTCAATTTGACAGCTGCCACTCCAAGTGCCCCCCGCTTCAGTAACAGCTTTACTGAGATGTAATTCATATGGCATATAGTTCACTAAAGTACTTTCCGGTGCCTGCCGAATTGTGCACAGTGACTTTAGAGCATTTTCATCATCCCAAAAGAAGCCTCTACTCTGGAGCAGTCACTCCCACTGCCCCCACCCACCCCATCTACCCCCCCCCCCTTTAAGAAGGCCCCTCCTGTGCTGGGAGCTGCGTACCATGGGCACTGCTGCCAGGCGGTGTCCTTCAGAAGCCGGCTCCACATGCCCTGCGGGAGTAGGGGTTGTGGAAGCCATGAGATGCCTACCCCTTTAATCTCTACCTCCCTGGGTTGGAGGATGGACCTCAAGTGGAGTAGATTTCGTTAAGTACGTAGGTAAACCTGGGATTGATGCAGAGGCATCTGCCCAGCCTCTCATATGCAGGTAAAGAAGTGAGGTCTGAAAAGAGCTGTACACTTGCCTAGGGTCACACGGAGGAGTGGGCATGAAGGGCACTGTCTCCACAGCCAGTAGTGAGGCTGCCCATCCACTCTGAACCCCTGCTCCCCAGGGGTGAATAGCTGGGGGTGGGGGGTGCTGTCCTGCCTGATGGTAGGAGGAAGAGGGGGCGGAGTTAGAGGGTCCCACTGGGACAGCCCAGGCCAGAAGTGGCAGCACTGAGCTTCCTTCAGCCAGGCGCCTGCCTGGGCTTCAGGGAGCTGCAGAGCCCCCACCCATTTCCAGCCAGTCAGTGGGAGGTGCAGACCCCCTCTGAAGCATGGAGACTGGCCAGCCCCAGGCCCTGTGAATAGAACGGAAGGCGTGCATCCTGAGCCCTTGCTGTGCCCTTGGCCCTGCTGAGGTACTGGGGATGCCCAGAGGGGCCTGGGCTGTGTTCTGTCCCATGGAGAGGGAGGTGGACCTGAGACCCACCATAGACTCATGCTTTCAGCCCAAGTCCCTGAGAGCCCACTCTGAGCCAGTAGAACAGGGGGCTTGGGACCTTGGCTCAGTTCCCAGAATCAAGGGCACCCTGCCTCCAGAAGCACTGGGGCCGCAGAAGGGAGGCTGGGGGAGCAGGAAGCTGCCAGCCACAGCAAGGGAGGGTGACCATACGACCAACCCTACCCAACCAGCCAGTCTCCAGGGAGGGCCTCCAGAGCCCCGGGCACTCACCGAGATGCCTCTTCCCCATAAGTAGCAGCTGTTCCTTGAAAGGGGTTTGTGGAGGAGGTTGGAAGTGTTAAAGATGAACAGTGTCAGCTTCTCTCTGTCCCAGATGATGATAGTTTGTAACCCTGACTCCTCATTTATATAAGGGATATTGGAGCTTTTTTGGATGTGGCACAAACAGGTTTGATTTCACCACCAAGAGGAATTCACTGGCATGTGGAACTGAGTTCAGGTGGTTCAGTGTCAGGGACAGCTGGATGCAGGTGCTCAGGGGCCTGGTCAGGAACCAGCTCCTCTCTGGCTTTGCTGTTCCATGTGGCTGCCTGAGGCACCCACAGCTTCAACCTGTCTCTCTCCCAGGAGTTTCAGCAGGAGCCCCAGAGCAACCCCCCACCCCCAAACCAGATGTTTCGCATACACAGGAGGAACTCTGGGGAGGTACAAACAATCTGTGGTCAGTGCACACCCACTCACTCCCACCCCCATGCTCCCTCTGGGCCACCTGCTATGCCCTGCTTGTGGAGTTCTGGGCTCTCCCCAGAGACCCAGGAGGGGCGGTGTGGGCCCTGCCTGCTGCCCCCCTGGAAGCACTAAGGAGCCTTTTCTAACTTGCCTCTTTTATAAAGGAAAGGGTCTCTTTTGAGTCCCCAGGGGGTGGGGCAGGCAGGACCAGAGGCCTTCAATCCATGAGGCATGAGTAATCCAGAAATTCCAGCTTATTTCAGAGGACCCCCTTGCCCATTCTTGCTGGGTGGCCCCCCAAGAGCCCCAGCCCAGGCCCCTGGCCCTGGGTCCCCAGGCTCCCAGGCCCCAGGGAGCACAGTCTATCTTTCAGCACTAGGGAATCAGCTGCATGTTTCTGGGGACAAAGTGGACTCCTCCATCTGCAGCCGTCTCCTCTCCACCACCTGTACACACACTCCCTCTGAGAGCACCCTATGCAGGGCTACAGGCTACACTGTATGTCCCTGAGCAAGTCACTGCCCTATGCTGTCTTTCCTTTCCTGACCTGTCAAAGCGAGCCACGGGTGGTGAATCCACTGCCCACACTCACTTGTAACAAGGGAAGTGGGCTAGATGTGAGGCCCGGGGCTGCAGGAGAGCTCACAGCCCTGGCTGGCCGTAAGGGCGTCCAGTTAATGGAGCCCAGTGTCACTGGTGAAGTCTACGCTGGACAGTTACCTCCAGATCAGGACCCATGTATAGCTGGATTCAGCCTGTGACACCTGGGGTTCCCATTCACTCTCCTTGCCACCAACTCGACCCAGCCCATTCTGGGGGACCTCCTCAGTCTACACTTGGCCTCTCCCCAAATAGCCAGTTAGCCCCCCAGGGGACAGATGTCTCCCTTCATTTGTCATGTCTGTGACCCTCACTCTACACTGTGGAGACAGCTTTGGGCTTCAATCAACTCTGTGTGGAGGGTCCAGTGAGTGACTCTCGATAACCCTGGAGATGACCTGGAAAGGACTGGAGCTAGAAATAACTTGCCCAGTGCACAGCAGAGGCCAATATGGAATGAAAATACAGAATCATCCATGTCAATGGCCACCTGGTTCTACTGTGTCCAGATGGACAAGGGAGAGGAGGGGAACCCAGCCAGGGCTCCAGGTGTCTCTGTGCTTTGGCCCTTTCAGCCATAACCTGGGTAGGTCTGGCTTGGCTACTGCGGAAGTGAAGTATAAATGGAAGGTGGCGGGACCTTCAGGGGTGGAGAGGGATTTCAATGGCCTCCTAGGCCATGCCCAGGGTGGCTAGGCCCAGCTCCACCCATAGTGGGCAGGGCTCAGCACAAATGGCCTTGGAGAGAGCCCCTGCCAGCACTGGACACCTGCCCCGAATGGCTTGGAACCCACAGAAGATGCTTCTCATCTCTAAGACTCTCAGAAACACCTGGGGAAGGAAGGGGGCAGGTTCCCCCACCCCCAACTCAGTTGGCAAAACCAAAGTCATGCAGGGAGGGGCCCGTCTTTTTGACCACATCCCCAAGGGTGGGAGTCTTGGAGTGGAGGGTGGGGCCGCCTAGGTCAGCCCTGCCTGGGTGTCCAGGACACACCTGGCGGCAATCCCAACCAGGTGTCGAGCCTGGAGGCCCTGCTGAGAAAGCAGGCCCAGCTGGCTCCAGACCCTGCCAGCTAGTGCCATGGCCCCTCCCCACCACCCAGGTTGAAGAGGCACAAGGCATGTGACCCAGGGCCTGGCTCCCAGGAGTTTCTCGATGACGCCACGTCACCCCACTCCAGGCAGGGAGCCTACTGGCTGTGCCAGGGCCTTCGGGGCAAGGCTTGTCTGGCTCTGTGCCCCAACTCCCCCTGGGTCTCCAACAGCTGCCCTGCCCCAGACTGCTGAATGGCAAGCCAGCCCAGCTCCCTGGGCAAGTCGTTTCACCTCCCCCTGCCTCAGTTTCCTCATCTGTAAAATGGGAATGACACCAGCCCAGTCCTTCTACGACTGTTGGGAGGACTGAATGGGTTAATGTGGGAAAGCACCCAGTAATTGTGCCTAGTGCAGGCACAGCCAGCAGCGTCACTGTCAGCCGGCTGAGCCCTGCCCCTCCCAGGCACACCAGGACAGAGTGGTCCACCACTACTGCTCGTGCTGCCCAGTGCCCTGGCACCTGTTACTTGGGTGAGTTTAGCTCTCCCAGCCAAGAGAGGCCTGAAGAGCTTTTGTGGGGATCTCAGAATCTTTGAGGGGGAGGAGCCACCTCAAAGAGAAGCAGGTTCCCCTGATGAACAGCAGCTCCCAGCCTGACTTTCCCCACCATCACCTGCCCTGGGAATCCCAGGCTGTGGAGCAAAGTTTTGTATCTTTGGTGGCAAATATTTAATGTTCCCTTGCCTATCCCCTACCTATGCCACATGTAAAGAGGCTTTTGCCAGGCCTGTTTCAATGGGTGTTTTTAGTCTGGGCTTTAGGTCTCCTGTTGACCTCACTTTCCCCTTTCCCCTAACTCCTGCAGTTAGGCATGCATATTGAGCCACGCTCTTTACATGCGTGGTAAACTCATTCAAAGGGCAGTGACTGTAACATGCCCTGCCTGCCTCTGCAGAGTGATTGTAGGAAGTTATTCCCGTTTTATGGAGACTCAGAAAGGTGAAGTAAGTGGCTCCAGGCTACACAGTAAGTTGGTGAAAAAGCAGACCTGCTTCCTGACTGTGAAGAAGGTATTCTTTAGGCTCACTCCTCAGCCCCTCCCTTCCCACACCCCTCCCCACTCCTCTCTGGGAAGGGCTGTTAGAATTTTTCAGGGAAGTCACCAGATTGCCAAGGTCTCTTGGGGGGCCAGGCCCTGGGTGGGATTCCTGAGCAGGGCCACTTCAGTAGGGAGGTGTGGAATCTCCTGTGGCTTCTGGCCATCCATGTTCTGGGTAATTTTCCACAGCAGCCACTTCCAGAAGGGGATCAAAGAGAGTGGGATGTCCAGGCTGAGCCTCAGGGGCTTGGGCCTTCAAGGCTTCTCTTGGCCCAGGGTACCTCCCCTGCTTCTAAAGTATGCCACTAATTTTACTCCGTTGGAGGATGTGGCCAGACAGACTAAATCTGGAATCCAATTAAGGCTGTATTTGGGGTGGCATGACTCACCGAGGCCAGGGGCAAAGAGGAGCTGGGGTCTAGACCTCTGACAGTGTTCTTAGCTGCCCTTCTCCAAGGGTTCCTCTCTGCTTGCACGCCTGAAGGGGTGGGAAGCTCACTGTCTTTCCATTTTCAGATGCCCAAATGTTACTTCTGGCTTTTAAAAAATTTTTTATTTATTGATTTTAGAGAGAGGAAGGGAGGGGGAAAGAGAGGGAGAGAAATATTGATGTGCAAGAGAAGCATCAATCGGTTGTCTCTTGCACTCCCCCAACCAGGGAGCCAGCCCGAAACCCAGGCATGTGCTGTGGCTAGGAATCAAATCAACAACTTTTCAGCTCACAACTTTCCTCCCAGATCCAGCTGTGGTTACAGCCGATGGGCTTGGGGGCCACCTGGCCCAGTCCAGCCCTTGAAGGTGGGCTCACTTCAGTACCCAGGACAGGAAGACCCAGAGAGTTCTAAGGATCCAACTGCCATTGTCACTCAGCTACTCAGGGACAGCAGTAGGGTTGGGCCTCAGGGATACCTGGCTCCAGACTTGGTGCTTGTCTCGGAGCAGGCGGGATGGAGGCCACAAAAAAGAGGCAGACTGTGCTTTAAACCTGAGCTGCCTTGCTCTGCATCATGACAGGAGGGACTGAGTCAGAGGAAGCAGCTTCACTGGGGATAGGCCTGGAGAATGAACCCTGAGCCCTGTGGGTTGGGGACAGAACTAAGTCGCAGGGGAGGGATTCCAAAGAGGTGGATTGAAATAAACCAGAACTGCCCTGGCCACGTAGCTCAGTTGGTTGGAGTGTCATTCTGACATGCCAAGGTCTTGGGTTCAATCCCCACTCTGTGCACATACAGTAAGTGACTACATAAGTGGGTGGAACAGTAAGTCAGTGTTTCTTTCTCTCTTTCTTCCTCTCTCCCCCACCTTCCTCTTGTTCTAAAATCAATAAATAAAAGATTAGCCCTGGCTGGTGTGGCTCAGTGGATTGAGCACTCCAACCTGGGGACAGGCATCATCAGGCTCCTGTTCCAGCAACTAAAGCTCAAAGTGGCAATGTAACTGGCCTAAGGCCACACAGCAATTGTTGCAGCTATACATTGCACGGGTCTTTCTTGCTCTAAAGAGCCAAATCTAGAAAGTGAAGTTTGTCGGGACATCTCTGTCCTCCCCCCATGTCCAGAGACCTCTGGGACAGGCCCAGTCCTGCGGCTTCCATTTAGCCCCTTTGCTTGGTGCTGGAGAAACTGAGGCCCAGAGAGGGGCCATGACCTGCTTGAGCTCCCGCAACAGCGGGCCAGAGGCAGTGGCGCAGAGACTAGATAAAATGAATGACTGCAGGGTTCTCCGTCGGGGATCCGTTTGCCTGGCTGACCCCGGGCCGGGTCAAGCTCTCCCCAGGTGGGGCGGGGCCGTCCAGCCTGGGGCGGGGCCTACGCGCTCGGGCCCTCCCCTGTCCTGCCCTCCCTGCCTGCCCTTGCAAGCCGCCCCTGAGGAACCCAGTTTCCGAGGAACTTTTCGCGGGCGCCGGGTGGCCACCGAGGCCAGGGCGGGCTGCAAACGCGCGGAGCGGCGGCGGCAGCGGGCCAGGGCTGGCGGACGCAGAGCTCGTTGCGAAAGTCCGTGGCTCCCGGGCCCAACCGGAGGTGGCGACGGCGAAATGGACGAGCCGCCCTTTACCGAGGCGGCCTTGGAGCAGGGGCTGGCCGAGCCGTGCGAGCTGGACGCGGCGCTGCTGACTGACATCGAAGGTGCGTCAGGGCCGGCTGGGCTCCGCACGAGTGGGGCGCGCAGGCGGCGCCCGGCCTTTGTCTCCCCTGGCAGGGCGCGGGACTTCCCGGCGTCTCAGTACTCTGCCCTATGGTGTTCCCAGCGCGGAACCCCTCTGCGCCCGCTTTGGCGTCTCCTGCGCCGCGCAAACAGAGCGTCCTGAACTCTGTGGAGGCTGCAGCGGGAGCTTGGGACCAGGGCGTTGCCCAGGCCCCGCCTCGGCTCCGCCCGTGACGTCAGCGCGGGGTTACTTACGGTCATTCCCTGGGTCCCGAGAGTTCAGCTCCGCGCAGGAGCTCTTGCGCTTGCGCACACGCGCGACTCGTCCTCCCGCCTTGCTCCGCAGGGTCAGGCTCTCCCGGTCGAAGACTGCAGCTCTTTGGCAACTGTTAAATAGTAGGCCCCATCTTAGATACAGTGGGGCTGGGGGCGGGGTGGGGGTGGTCGGGTCACAGACCTGGGCTACCTCTCTTTCTTGGGAGCACAGAAATCCCTAAGAAAACCGGCAAAAACAGATACTGACATTTAGTTGTCCCTTGGGGGCGGAGCAGGGGTGGGGCTACTTTGGGCATAGAGATGAGTCAAGATCTCTCGAAGTAGACTTTTGAACTGAGACCTGAAAGTCAGCTCTGGGACCAATTGAGAAGGATGTTTTCCCGGCCACCAGCACAGCCAGGGCAAAGGCCTTGAATTTGAGGACCTGTAGGAAGGCACAGGAGGTGAGGTAGGGAAGGTAGCCAAAGGATCACGGGACCTTGTCGGTCAGGGAAGGACAAGTGGCCCTGCGCTGGATTACTTACATCATTTAAAGCATCACACACTAGTTAGGCCGAGAAGGGATTTGGGGACCACAGCACCGCAGGTACCCATTAGGAGTTGTTGCCTGCTAATGAGCACCTGCTACAAAGCTCCAGCAAATTGCCCCCATGGTTGCTGCACAGGTTCAGCGACATTGGCAAAGTTGCATTTGGTTGATAGGGAAACTGAGGCCAAGAGCTCAGGATTCTTACCCCTGGATGGACGTGTCCATGGAGCCTCTTCTGCCTGGGATTAGCAAAACACACACATCTCCTTCAGCCTTACAGGTTAGCCCAGCTGGCTGCTGACTGGGGAGCTTTATCAGCTTGCTTTCCTTGAGACCAGGCTAGGGCAGGGCTAGAGAGGAGAGACTCCGATCACTTCGTTCTGAATCCCAAACCCCAAGTCCTGGGGAAATCCGAACTTGACTCAACTAATAGTTTCACAAGTACTAGGCTCGAGGATGGAGACTGGGAGGTGCCATGACTAAGCAGTACACACCTGGGCTTTGGGGTCAGGACTTGAATCTGGACACGATGTACTTTGATGCCCTGCATAAGTCGTCTCACACCCTGATCCTCAGGTTCCCCTCTGGATGCAAATGCTCCCATTCAAATCAGAGCAGGAGTACCCAGGTACAGATCTGGCACAGACTTTTCTTATTTACTCATTTATAGAAACATTCTCTTAACCCTAACCCTCAGGATGCAAAGGTTAGGATTGGGGCAATTGGAGGTTACACTAGGCACCAGCCCTAGTCTGAGAAAAAGGTAACAACTGGGCCTCTTGCTGGGATGAATTCAGTCCCAAAACCATGTCTGGCTTGCCTGAGCTCAGGGAAGGGGAAAAACTGATGACTCACTTCCAGTTGTTGGCCCTAAAGTGCAGAAACTCATGGGCAGTTTCAGGACTGAGGCCCCAGCTTCTGGCAGGGGTGGGTAGAGAAAAAGGAGACCCCCTCAGAGAGGCCTAGAGCCCTCCAGTCTGGCTCTCAAGGGTGCAGATTTGCCCCTGTTGCCTCCCGGCCCTGCCCACTAGCCACCATGCTGTCATGGTGCCACAGCACCGAGCAGGTGCCCAGAGCCACCACTGCTGGCTGCAGCATGGGCAGAAGGACTCTCACTGGGTTGGACATAAGGTTTGCCCACTGCAGCAGGTTTCTTGTTTTTTATTCAGACTTTCTGCTCTTTTCCCCAATCACACACCTACTCTCTTTGCATTTTAGAATAATTAGAAAGCACAGGGTAGCAACAAAGAAGGCAAAATCTTCCTTAAACCCTCTACCTGCAGACAAGCTCTGTTGATTACGTGGGGGATTATTTCCTGTGTGCCTGGACATATTTTTTCGGAATGGCTGCACACTCTTGATCCTCCTTTTAAAAACAACTTCATTGAGGTATAGTTTACCTGTCCTAAGATTTACCCATTTTAAGTCTACAATTCAGTGAGGTTCGGTAAGTTTACCAAGTTAGGTGACCATCACCATTGGCTGAAGAACGTTTTCATCACCCAGTAGGTTCCCTCCTCCCCATTTACAGCTGCTCTGCATCCTGCCCCAGCCCGGGCACCCTCGGGTCTGCACTTTCCTGAGTAGAGTCCATTGTAACCTTCTTCGTTCCATGCCAGTAGTCAGGGCCCCTGGCTTATCCACCTGTCCCCATTGATGGACATCTAGCTTGCTTTGTGCTGCAGTGGACACCCCAAGGCCAGTGTTTCCCAGGAGGAGTCCGTGTTCGGTTCCGTAGGTAGGCTGAGGCTCTGGAAGGGGAATTGCTGATCTGAGGCTGGGCTGCTTTCCAGCCTTTCCCTGCCCTGGGAGCTAGACGCTTTCGATAAGGTCTAGACAGAGGTGACTTGAGGGTGCGAAGGGCAGGGCCCAAGGGTCTCCAGGTCCCCTGGGAGGAACAGGGGTTGAAAGGTGGGCCAGGCCTCAGGTGCTGGCTCTGGAGCTGGGCCAGATCTAGGAAGCAGTGGGGAGCCTTGGGAAGGGGGCTGGAGCAGGGCATTGCCATGCTTGGTTTACTTGTCCTAAGTCCCCTCTGGTGGTTGAGGTGGAGGATCACAGCACGAATAGGGAACTAATTGAGCACTTGCTGCATGCTGGGCACTGCACAGACCATTGAGTCCTCTTGACCACCCCGGTGGGTATACTTAGGACCCTCACCCTACAGACAAGTACCTTGAGGCACAGAGAGGTTAGGGGACTTGCCTAAGTTCACACAGCCAGAACATGGCAGAGCTAGATTCAGGCCCAGGCTGTGGGTTCCAGAGCCCTCTCTTAGCTCTGAACCTATGGGCTCCTGGGACTGCGGTTAGGTGCAGGGTATAGCAGTAGAGCACAGAACAAGAGGCTGTTCCACATGGGGCTGTGTTGGGGCCAGGGAGTGGGTCATAGAGGGGCACAGGCCACAAGCTACCTCCCTGTCCCAGCCAAGAGCAGCTTTGGAGTCATGAGACTGAGGACTGGCACCAGAGAGCCAGGCACAGGCCCTAAGCCCCACCCTGCCACCCAGCCCTCTGCCACATGAATGGTAGTGGGGTGGATCTGCAGAGTCCTGTGTTCTGTGGGCAAAGGCTCTACCCTGGTGACAGTGCCCAGTAATATCCAATGAGCTCCTCCCGCTCCCCGTGCCTCCTTTCTTACTCTGTGCTCTGGGATGCCTATCAGCTGTGGGCAGAGGGGACTTGAGAGCCATCTTGTCACACAGGTTTGGGATTATTGCTAAGCTGGTATCTTCACCTTCCCCCTGATTAACTTATCAGACCTTGCACATGCTTCTAAGTGCAGAAGAAGCAAATGGAAACGGAGTTTCTGGTCAGGGCCCCCATATCCACCCTGGGGGGCCCTGGCTGAGGAACCCCCCTCCAGGCTCCAGAGGCACAGCTTGCTCTGCCCCCCTCCTGGAGGCCTCCGCGTTCACACCGTGTCTGTGGTACCCCAGGGGCCTGCCTGGCTTTTGGCCTCCCTCCACCCCTTCCTGACAGTGCTCTCTGGGCTGATGGCCCTGCACACCCTCCCAAGGTACCTGAACCAGCTGCACAGAGCCTCACCTCCCAGGATCCAGATCATGCTGACCATCTGTTTTTTGGATCCCGGCCAGCTATGGTGGTGAGGACACACTGGGGCGACACTGCCATCTGGCACCTCTCCCACTGCATCTTGTACCCAGTTCTCTTCCTGGTCCCACTAAGCACAGCCCCCACCCCCCTTAGAAAACACAGCCTGAGACTGCCTACTGGCCAGCCCCGGCTTGTAACTCCCCAGTCCCCAAACTCCCCATGGCTCCCCAGTGCCCCCCAGACAGAGTTCCCCATTTCAGGTGGCATTCATGGCCTGTGAGGCTTGCCGGACTGGCCCTCCTCTGCCATTTCCTGTTCACCCAGAGCCTGCCCTCAGGCTCTCCCCCTGCCCCTCTGCTCAGAAATGGTGCCTGTCCTCCTGGTCCCCATTCCCAGCGCCCCTCAGGAGAGAAACCCCTCCTGTCAGACATGGCGCCCTTCCTGGCCCCCTTCCTGCCCTATTTGCTGCCTTTTGGCACCTGGTCTGCCTGACCCAGAGCTGCAGGAAGCAGGAAGTGTACCCCCCCCCCCCCCCCCCCCCGCCGCTGTTTTTCCTGGGGAGAGTGCCCTGCCCTTTCTGAACTTAAGGCACCTCCCCTGGAAAGCAAGAGGTAGAGGCTACAAGGTTTTCTGCCCCTGAACCCCTGTAGGTTCCAGCCCTGATGCCTCTGAGGGGACAGGGTTGGGAGGGACAGAGAGAAGCATGCTGGGAGTGGGTCCAGTATATAGGCAGGCAGGTGACTGGGAGTTACCTCCTGCTCAATGGTTACCTTGCTCAACATAAACATCCTGAGTCAGCCCCAGCCAGGGCTCACCACTGGGCAAAGGCCTGGGATGTGGACTTTTCCCTGCCAACAGGTGACACCCAGGTGGGAATGGTTGTGCTGGCCAGAGAAAGTGTCTTTGCCAGCCATAAGCCCTGTGGATGTGTCCTTTGACCCTGGGAACCAACTGGGACAGCCCACATGTGAGACCCATGTCCCACATGGCCCCATGCGGGGGGGTGGGCGGTCTTTGAATCTGGTTTCAGGTTTGTGAGTCCCCTGCTAGGTTTGGGGTTTGGTGGGGGGTGCGGTGGGGCTGGGGAGTATCCATCCCACCTGGGAAAATTAGTGGCTTAGAGAGGCCCACTCTGACCTGGAGCCCTACTGAAGCCCCCTACTTCCCAACTAACACCCCAGCTCTATCCAGTGGGCTTGCCTCTCCCAGTCACACCTCAGGCCTTCCCTTCCCAGGTATCTGGGGTCCCCATTCTCCCTGCAGCTGAAAGGCTAGGTGTCCAGAGGTCTTCACATGCAGCCCCTGTTGCGTGGCCATGGACAAAGTGGCTTAATCTCTCTGACCTTCAGGTTCTTGTCAGTGTACTGGGAATAGTAATAGAACCAGCTTCTTAGGGTTGTGGCCAATCAGATGAGCTCATCTAGGTCAAGGGCTTAAGCAGTACACCGGCACATAGCAGGCTCTTACCCAATGCCAGTGAGTATTAATTTGTTATTTATTTGTTATTTATTTGAATCCTCATCTGAGGCTATGGACATTGATTTTAGAAAGAAGGGAAGAGAGGGAGAGAAACATTGATGCAAGAGAGAAACATCGATCTGTTGCCTCTCATATGTGCCCCAACCAGGGACTGAATCAGCAACCTGACATGTGCCCTGACTGGGAATTGAACCTGCCACCTTTCAGTTTATGGGATTACACTCCAACCAAGTGAGCCACACTGGCCAGGGCCAATGTCAATTATTATTATTTAGAGCGAGGGTCCCCAACCCCTGGGCTGTGGACCTGTACCAGTCTGTGGCCTGTTAGGAACCAGGCCACACAGTAGGAGGTGAGCAGCAAGCAAGCGAGCACAGCTTCCCTCAAATTACTCCTGTCCCTGACTCTGCCCTGTCAGTGGAAAAGTTGTCTTCCACGAAACTGGTCCCTGGCGCCCAGAAGGTTGGGCACCACTGCTTCTGAGCACTTCACCAGGCCCTGGCACCTGTTATGTTTAGCTAAACGGGGTTAGCGGTGATTATCTGGGGGCCTGTGTTCAAAATGTTTAGGATATTCTGGGCTATGGCTCCCAGTTCCAAGCACTCACCATTTGGGGATTTGGGGTTTCTGGGTGGGAGGCAAAGTGGGGATGCTCGAGGCCAATGGGGGGCTCCCTACCCCCACCTTACTCCCAAGGAGCAAGCCCCCTGAGGTTAAAGATATAGAGACGAGAGCTGGAAAGGACCTTAGAAATGCCATTGCCATCACTTCTGCACTCTGTACAGATGAGGAACAGAGGCCTGAAGACACTTGGCTCACCACAGTTCCCCTGCCACCCAGGCTGGGTGGTCCAGGCCCAGAGGCAACAGGATTGGGGGTGGTGAAGGAGCTGGAGACCCACGAATAGCAAAAGGGGAGCCAGGTCCAACAGGGATTGCTTCCCAGGCCAAAGAACCTGCTAAAAAGTGTTGTTGATCTCTGGCTCCAGGTGACTGTTTCCTGCACAGAACACCTCAAGAGAGCCTTGGACAAGCAAATCAAAGCACCGGTCACCCAGCTCTTGGGACTAAACAAAGCATCCAAAAGTAAATAAAAACAATAAAATCCAGTGTTGGTGATGCTGTGAGGAAATGGGACACATTGCAGGGAGGTTGTAAAGGGCTTATCTTTTCAGAGAGAACAGCCTGGCAGCTGTGCAACAGGTCACAGGGAAATAGCCCAAAAGGGAGAAATAGATACAATCTGTATAAAGATGTGCACGGCACTGCAATTTAGACGGGGAACTAATGCAGTTGCTCAGCAATAGAGCCACTATATCAGGCCCGTGGGTTCTGTGGAAATAAGGATGGGCCCAAGCCCACACCTGGGACAAGATGTCTGAGTTGGTACTGATGGGCATCTTGTGTAATGGCCATTGTACAGGTCATGTTCAGGGATCTGTAGATTTGGGAGCTGGTGCATGGGGCAGCACAGGTGAGGGGAAGATCTGAGAAGGTGATGCCAGAACACGTTTTGTAGGAGAAATAGGCGGCTGCCAGGTGGACAGAGAATAGTGGGAAGGGCACTCCTGGCAGAGGGAAGGGTCTGGGCAAATGCATGGTAGCATTAATTAGCATGATGTGTTCAGAAAACAGACAAGGAAGGGAGGCTCAGCTGGCCCTGGAGCAGTGGGGCTCAAGTAGCTGGAAACCAGTGCTGGGTGGTGGATGGCAGTCTATACAACCCTCAACTCTAATCCACTCTTTGATCAGCCCTGTGCTGGGTGCTCTGGGGTCACAGAGTCGGTTCCAACTTTGGCTCTGCCTTGAGGGGCCTGCAGACAGCTGGCCTCCAAGGGAGCTTAGGACGGCTGCAGAGAGGAGGCAGTGTGAGCTGAGCCTTGAAGGGCTTTCTGTTGCCTTCCTGACCTGAGGCAAGTGGTGACAGCAAGTTGGGCAGAAGCAGGCTAGAGCTGGGCTCCTGGCAGGCTGGGGCTGACATGTTGGCTCTGGGGTTGGTGGTTCTGGGTCTCAGTCCCAGGTTCTCCACTTGGCAGCTGTGGGGCCTTTGGGCACGTGGCTGCCCACTTAGTCTTAGTTTCCGTCTAGAGAGCCCATCCCATTCCAGGAAAATCTGGCACACACTTGTACCCCTGGGACATCTCTGAGTGCACAAAGGGCAGCCGGTGCCCCTGGTGCACACGTGGCCAGCTGAGGACATGCGAACCTCCTGACCCGAGTCCTCGGGGTGATCAAGGAGCCACAAGTGGCAGCAGCAAGACAGATGGTGGGCAGAGTGCAGCCCCAGCTCCCTTCAGTGTTCAGTGAGCGTCCCATTCCCACCATGCGCCCTCCATCAAGCAGGCAGAGGTGGACTACCTGGGGGGCTCCCAGGAGCTACATCTCACTCTTCTGAGTGGTGGTGCTGCTGCTTCATGTGGTTAGCATTCTTTGCAGTCGGACAAACCTTGGTATCTGCGTTGTACAGGAGAGTTTGCAAATCCCTTTGTAGCCCATACCGTGCCCTGGAGTGTTGGTGTCCTTGGCGCAGGTGATGGACCTACTTGGATTGGAATCCCAGCTCCTTGGCTGCCTCCCTGACCTCCAGCCCCAGCCCCTCCACAAGCACACTGGCCTCCTGTTGTCTCCACATTGCCATCAAGCTCACATTCACCCAAGGGCATTGCACTGTTGTTTCTCCTGCCCAGGACATTCTTCCTCCCTCTTGGTCCACTCCCTTATTTCATCCAGGCCTTTCCTCAGATGTCACCTCCTTGGAAAGCCCTGCCCTGTCTACCTCATCTGCAGTGGCCCCTCACACTTTCTACTCTGTCTCAGTTCCTTTGTGCGCTCATCACCACCTGCGCTCACATTCCTCCCTGTATTTGCAAACCGCTGGTCTCCCTGGAACAGGACTTCCCCAAGGGAAGGTCTTTGTGCTATGTCCCTGTACCTTCCGTGCCTGGCACAGGCCCAACACACAGCAGGTCCTTAGGGAAGGGCAGTAGTTCCTCTCAGAGAATTATAGGGTCTGGCACACATAATGCTCCCCCTGTATTACAAAATCTTTCATCACAAAATCATAAGCATGTAATTCTGTAACATAACATTATCAACCCAAATACACCGTATGACACTTTCGTGAACCAGGCCATAGTGAATAGGTAGTGAGTTCCCTGCCCTGGGAAGCATGCAAGTAGAGTTTGGGATTCAAGGCTTCATGCAGGTTGGATGGGCTCTAGGCTTCTGTGATGGGCATAGCAAGTTCATGGTATGGGGCCCTCCTGGGATTTCCATCACAGCTTCACAGAGTAAACAAGCCAGAGAGTCAAAGGCTGACCCACATCTGCCTTCAGAGGGAGGTTGGAAGGTACAGCAAGGAGGGAGGGAGGGAAGGAGGGGTGGTTTCAGGTTTCCTGTTGGGTCCTGACAGAATCAGGGCTGAAGAGGAGGAAGAAGAGAAAAAAGGAGGAATTCAGGCTAGGGGAGGTGGCAGGAAAGGTGAAAAATGGGCAGGGATAAAGGGACATGGTCACACTGAGGTCCAGAGTCTGTGCCTCCTGCCCTTTCCCTAGGTTCAGAGAGTGCTCGCAGGAGCTGTGTGTGCCCTCTGAGTCCACCTTCTTGGGGTGGGGGGGGGGGGGGGCGGGGCATGGTCTGCTGACTCCAAGGGTCCACAGTCAGTCGGAAAGCCAAAGCCATTTGGGGCCTGCTGTCCTGGCTCCCAGGACCCGGACCAGGTGAGGCAGGAGAGGCATGTTTTCAAACAGTATACCCTGGGTGCTTCTCCTGCCTCAGCCTAGTCTCGGCCCTGTTAACTCTCTGTAAAACAGTTCCCATCAAATGGATATGGAGTTCCAATTTAGACATTCCAAGTGTTGGGCAACTCACCACCTGACTTTCCAGTTCTAGACCATTCATACTGGTACAGAGGAATTGTGTTCTTTGTTGGGGCCTTGCTGAGTGGTGGGTGCTTCACACACTGGGCTCTCCCAGAATCCCCTCTCTGGAGAGGAGGGGTGGAGGATCCGAGAAGGGACCAATGTACCCAGGGCTATACAGCAAGTGAGGGACAGAGAGAGGTCTGCCCTCTTGACTGTATCTGGGGTGGGGTGGGGGACTACGAGGCTGGCTCTCAAATTTCCACCCCCGAGACTTAGTCCAGGCACCCAGTGTCTGCAGAGATGGCTGGCAGACCAAGCTTCAGGGAAGAGCGAGATGGGGCTGGTCAGGCCACGAGTTCAGTGGTTGGCTGGCCACTCCACATGCCACTGGGTGCCTTGTGGCACCCAGGCCTTCTTTCTGGTTGCATCTTAGACTGTGTCCTCTGCCCCCAAGGCCCAAGGCCAGCCCTCCTCTCAGAGCCATTCCTGACTCTTGCTGTCCTCAGAGGGTCATTGAGTGACTGTCTTCTTCCTCCTACCTCCTCAGGTCTGGATGGGGTGGAAGCAGAACACAAAGATGTGAGAAATAGAAAGCAAAAAGAGACAAGGCAATGTGCAAAGAAGAGAAGAATGGGACGGGAAAGGGAGGGGCTCACAAACCAGGGAACAGTAAGGAAAGGGTGGAGGCATGAGGTCTGCTTTTTAGCTCTGGCCTGGGCTCCAGCCTGGGTCCCGTCTTATTACTCAGATAAATCAGGGTTTTTACACCAGTACCATTTGGTTTTGTGTTTTTGAGGTGAGTGAGAGTGTGAATGCCCACAGGCAGAGGGCTGTGGCCGTGTTAGAGAAGAGTTCTGTTGTCCTTGGCACCCCCTACAAGACTATGGAAGGACCTGGATAAGGGGGAACTGGGTGTGTGTGAAGGAGATAGGTCAAGTTTTCTCATTGAGGCTCCCAAAGAGGGAGAGCAACTGGGGCCAGGAGGGCTCCAGCCCCCCAGCACCATCTCCTCAGTCACCATGCCTGCCTGCCTGGGATTTGGCCCCCTTCCAAGCTGTCAGGAGCTTGTGAGCAGCAGGAGGGGTGGCCGGTGCCATAGTTGGGTGCCGTGGTTGGAGGCTGGATCAGGCCTTGCTGGTCGTCTATTTGGTCACAAAAGTCTGAGCTGCTAACCTGGGCTGCTGGCCAGGCTCTGTTCATCTGTGTGTGTGTAACTCTGACCTCACACAGAACGGGAGATAGGCCTAGGTACCCCCTCAAAAGACCCCCAGAGCCTGTCACCCTAGGGCTTGACACCCTGCCTTCCTCACCTGTCCTAGGGATTGAGTTGCCTTTTGGCCTCCCAGGACCCTACAGTGAATAAGAGTCAGGCTTCACCGGGACTGCTGGGGGCCTGTGAGGCTTTGTGGGACAGGAAAGACTTCACTGACCACACACACACTCACACACCTTCCTAGACCCAGGTCCCTCTGCAAAGGGACATCTGTGCTGAGAGTCAGATTTCCGTATTACCTGGATGTATATTTGGTGTAGGGGTTTCCCTTCTGCACTCTAGGCCTTAGTTTCTTGGCAGTAACCTGTTATCACGTGTTGTGCGGGGGGGGGGGGGGGGCTGTTCCATGCTGCAACTGCCCCAGGAAGGGGAGGCCCCGGCTCCCTGAGCCGTAAATGCTTCTTGGTTCTGAGCACAACACCCATACCTCCTTTACTTCTTTTATTTGATGTCAAGGAGATGTGAATGTCCATTTTTTGGAGGAGTAAACCAAGGCTTAGAGCTGTGAAGAGCTGCTCAGGGTGTCCGCGAGCCCGGGGTTTCGAACAGAGAGAGCCCCGGGGTTCCTCGGGCTTGTGCGCATTCCGCGGCACTTACCACAGGTGGTAACGGAGATACTGGGGGCTGGAACGGGCGTGCTGCGCACGGTGACCGCTAGTAACCCAGGCGGCCGTCGGCGCTGAGAGGGTTAAGGGCGGACGCCCGCGGGTAACCCCGGCCCCAGCAAAGTCTTGGGGTGAAACCCGAACTTGAGCCGCCGTCGGGTGGGGCGGGGGCCGGGGCAGGGCGCTGCGGCTGATTGGCCTTGCACGCTCACCCCACGCCCGGCCCCCGGCCGAGGGGGCGGGGCGCAGGCCCTGGCCAGCGGGAGGGGGCGGGGTCGACAGGCCGGGTGGGGAGCTCCACCTGCTTTAAAGCACAGGGGAGCCGGGCGTGGCGAAGTCGTCGCGGAGACCCGCAGGCCAGCTGCCAGGGCGCCCCAAGGGGTGGCAGGCCGCGGAGTCATGGATTGCACTTTGGAAGGTATTTTTTGGAGGACCCCACCCCTTCGTTACAGAGCCTCCACCTCCGCTGTGGGGTCACTCACCCCGGTTCCTTGGAGGGTGCGTGTGTGAGTGGTGGCTGTTGGACTGGGAAAAAACCGGTTCCCGAGGGGGAGATGTACCGTTTCCCAGCTCTCAGAAGGGATAGTGGACCACCCTTCAACCTCATTAGTTGCTCCCAGCCCAACGTCTGCAGTGAGAAACTGGCTTTCCCACATTCTCTGCTGTCTGTCTGGGGCACTGGAGGAAGAAGCCGAGGGTGGGGGGGGGGGGGGGGG
>PVKU01002138.1:114622-155550 GCA_004027475.1 Anoura caudifer | reverse complement strand
GGATGGGAGATCCTGTTAGTGAAAATACTTTATGCCCTCATAAACCTTGAGGGCCCACAAAATAATTCTGTTTGAGGACCCAAGAGACTGAGCCCAGAACCCCATCTTGCTCTCTCGGAGGTCTTAGGGAGGCCCCTCCTGCAGTGACTTTCCTGTCTGGGCACCTATGGGTAGGAAGGAATTGGCCACTATTGAGGCCCCACTCTGTGCTGGCTGCCTGCCTGCAAGGCCTCTTAGCAGCCCTGAGGAAGGGGTTTAATCTCTTTTGTTGTATGGATGAGGGATGAGGAAGCTGAGACTCAGTGAGAGGAGGAGGCATTGGCTCAGGCACCACCTCAAGTCATTGTGGACAGGGCTGAGAACTCTGGCTGGGGACCTTGGGGGCTTTGGGGCTCCCAGAGTTGTGCTCATGGGTCCTGCAGGGTACTTTTACCCAGTGGGCAGCTGCCCACAGTGAGTTAGAGGGCCCCAGGATGACCCAGCCAGGTTGCCAGTCACCCACGGTGGGGGGCAGTGGAGAGTGTGTCCCAGTTTGCAGGAGAATGAAGGAGTCAGGACAGACAATGTTCGCTTTTCTCCCCATATAGAGGGGAGACTAAAGTCCCGAGTGGCCAGGTCCCAAGTGTGCTTGGCTGCAGACAGGGTCTGGGCTTGTGCCCAGAACATGCAGAGACACACATGGCCAGCAGCTGACTCTGCCCCAAGCCTTGGTCTGGTCCACAGAGTATGAGTTGGTAATGGCTCTTAAGTAGGCAATCTTGGACCCAAGCTCCGGCCTACGTGTGGGGCAAGTTAATAGGCCTTGTGAGGCCTTGGCCCTGCATGTTACTGACCTTATCTAACTGTTGCAAGAGCTTTCTGGTAACATGTGAAGTGCTAGACATTGCTACTAGATGTCACCGGTACCCAAGAAATGACTGTGTGTCTGGGACCACAGGCTTGCACATGTACAGCAGTGTGGACATGGGGTGTGCAAACATGTGATGCCTTTTAAGGGTCAGCCCCCTCAGGCTCCACAGTTACTCACACAGCCTCTTCTTTTCCCAGACATGCTTCAGCTCATCAACAACCAAGACAACGACTTCCCTGGCCTGTTTGACCCGCCCTATGCTGGGGGCGGGGCAGGGGGCACCAACCCCACCAGTCCTGAAACCAGCTCCCTGGGCAGTTTGTCTTCACCTCAAGCTACTATGAACTCTGCACTTGAAGGCTTTCTGGGGGGGCCCAAGGCAATACCCCCACTGTTGTCCCCTCCCCAGCCTGTACCCACATTGAAGATGTGCCCCTCTGTGCCTGCCTTCTCCCCTGGGCCTGGTGTCAAGGAGGAACTGGTGCCGCTGACCATCCTGCAGCCCTCCACCCCACAGCCCCTGCCAGGGGCCCTCCTGCCCCAGAGCTTTCCAGCCCCAGCCCCACTGCAGTTCAACTCTGCCCCTTCGTTGGGGTACCCCAGCCCTCCTGGAGGCTTTTCCACAGGTAAGGAGACACGTGGAGGGAGAGGGATGGCAGGAGCACAGAGAGAAGGGTCCACTTTGGTCATGGAGGAATTTGCAGGCTTTAGAAAGCTGTCTCCTCTCTGCTGCTTGAGACGCTCACTAGTAGCACCTGTGTTCCCATTGTTGGGCTAAGCCTTGCCTCCTGTTCCGCTGGGGCGTCCGCCTTGATGCTGCCTGTCCAGAGACACAGGCCTGGCTGGAAAGCTAACACATTCACATCAGAGCCCCAGGCAGGATATGTTGACAAAGGAAACTGAGGCCACATAGGTAATGACTCACCCAAGGTCACACATGCTAGGGACCTGAGGGCAGGTTGGAAGTGGGTTAGGGCAGCTTGTACCAGAGATTTCATCTCTGCAGGGACCCCTCCAGGGAGTACTCCACAGCCACTGCCTGGCCCACCAGGGGTCCTGCCCTCCTCCTTGCACACCCAGGTTCAGGGTGCAGCCCCCCAACAGCTATTGACAGCCACAGCCACCACCACAGTGGCCCCTGGAACAAACAGTGTGACCTCGCAGATCCAGCAGGTCCCGGTAAGGGGGTTTGTCCAGGGTCTGGGGAGATGGCAGCTCCTGGCCCAGATAGAACTTACAGTGGAGACCTTCCCTGCCCCCCAGGTACTGCTGCAGCCCCACTTCATCAAGGCAGACTCGCTGCTCCTGACAACCATAAAGGCAGACACAGGAGCCCCTGTACAGGCGGCTGGTGTCAGCTCCTTGACCCCGGGCACAGCTGTGCAGACCGGGCCCTTGCAGGCGGGTAGCATGGGCAGGGTGGGAGGGTACGGTGTCTGGACACACACGTACCTGCCTGGTGACACATACCTGGCTCTGCAGACCCTAGTGAGCGGTGGAACCATCCTGGCGACTGTGCCGTTGGTAGTGGACACTGACAAGCTGCCCATCAATCGGCTGATGGCCAGTGGGAAGTCCCTGGGTTCAGCCCAGAGCCGTGGTGAGAAGCGCACCGCCCATAATGCCATTGAGAAACGCTACCGCTCCTCCATCAATGACAAGATCATCGAGCTCAAGGACCTGGTAGTGGGCACTGAGGCAAAGGTGCGAGTGAAGGCCTGCACAGGCACAGAGTATGGCGACTCTGGGCAAGACACAGTGGGAAGGGAGAGAAAGACTTGGGCTAAACCTGGACAGACCAGGCCTTGGGCTTCAGTCTGCCCAGGCCTGGTCAGCTTTATTTATCTAGCTAAGCTCTGTGGAGGGCCCCTGTGCACCAGGGGCTGTTCTAAGCACTGGAGATAAAGAAGTGGCCAGACAGGTCACTTCTCCTGTTGAGGAACCAACGTTTTAGTTGGGGGGGGGGGTGTGTGACAATAAATAGGATAAATATGGAGCGGTTAGCCAAAATAATTTTAGCACTGTATAAATGGAACTACCTCTTCACTGTTAAGGAGTTGAAATTACATTCCACCTTTTGAAGGTAACTGCAAGGCTGATGTGGCCCCCCATGAAAATGAGTTTGATACCCCTGGGTTAGAGTGTGACAGATGGTTTTAAGTGCTATGGGAAAAAAGAAGGTAGGAAGAGGGATGGTGAGTTGCAAATCTGAATCGGATGGTCAGGGAAGGAAGTCCTCACAAAGTGCTATGATGTAAAGCAGACCTGAAGAAGGTGAGGGAGTAGGACATGAAGATGCTAATAATAATAATAGCAGTTAGTGAGATGGTATAGTACGTATTTCACATATTAATCGTTATGCCCATTCTGTGAGAAAGGTACTAGGGGAGGAACATTCCATATAGAAGGAATAGCAAGGGCAAGGTCCTGGGGCAGCTGTGTTGCAAAGAAGCCCTGACACCCCCCCCACCCCCCCGCTTAGGTGCCCACTTGCCAGGCCTGACTGGTAACTACTGTGCTGTCTCCCTCCCACCTCCTGCAGCTGAATAAATCTGCTGTCTTGCGCAAGGCCATTGACTACATTCACTTTCTACAACAGAACAATCAGAAACTCAAGCAGGAGAACTTGAGTCTGCGTACTGCTGCCCACAAAAGCAGTGAGTCCTGGCCTCCCATGGCCTGTGATTTCTGGCCCTGCCTCCACCCCTGCCCCACCCCTGGTCTCATCTTAAGCTCCGAGTCTACAAGGGTTCTTAGCCCTTCCTTTTTCCTAAATTGGCCCTCAGAAACTAGGCCAACTCCCAGTCCCCTTCCCCAGGGCCCTAAGTTGATTTGGGTGGGGTAGGAATCTCTGACCCTTACCCCGAGCCCTGCTCCTTTCCCTCCTATAGAATCTCTGAAGGACCTGGTGTCTGCTTGCAGCAGCGATGGGAACTCTGATGTGCCCATGGAGGGCATAAAGCCTGAGGTGGTGGACACACTGAGCCCACCACCTTCGGACGCTGGCTCAGAAGGAGCCAGCCCCTTGTCCCTTGGCAGCAGGAGTAGTGGCAGTGGTGGCAGCAGCAGTGACTCAGAGCCCGACAGCCCAGCCTTGGAGGACAGCCAGGTTGGGCTCTGTACCATGGCCCTTTCCGATCTCAGTGCGCTAGGGCTGGGCCAGGAAGAAGCCCCTAACATATCTCACCACCTGTTTTGTAGACAGAAAACCAAAGGCCTGGAGCTCTGTTGGGCCCCACAGTCAGGGTGGGTGGGGTGCTGGTCCCTCCGGCAGTGCTCTCTGGGCCACTCCTACTCCGTCCTCACCACCCTGCTCCACCCCAGCAGGTGAAGCCAGAGCAGCTGCCATCCTCCCACAGCCAGGGCATGTTGGACCGCTCCCGCCTGGCCCTGTGTGCTCTCGTCTTCCTCTGTCTCTCCTGTAACCCTTTGGCTTCCCTGCTGGGCAGCTGGGGTCTCCCTGACCCCTTGGATGCCACCAGCATCCACCAGGGTTCTGGACGCAACATGCTGGGCGCTGAAGAGAGAGGTGGGACAGGCCAGCATGGACACCTCTGGCAGAGAGGTAGCAGGGGGGCTTTTGGGGGTGTAGACCCCAGGCCCGTGGGCTTGGGCTCTGCACTTCCTGGGAGCTGTGTCCCCAGCCCTTCTGTCTGCCCCCAGATGGCCCTGGCTGGGCACCGAAGCTGGTATCCCCACTGGTCTGGCTGACTAATGGGCTGCTAGTGCTGGTCTCCTTGGCATTTCTCTTTGTCTATGGAGAGCCAGTCACACGGTCCCACTCGGGCCCTGCAATGCACTTCTGGAGGCATCGTAAGCAGGCTGACCTGGACCTGGCTAGGGTAAGGGGAAAGGAGAAACCCAGGGGGGGTACCTGGGAAGGTGCTTGGTGTCACTCAATCTCCCCTGCCCTCTGGGTGTGCCATGAATCTGCCCTGTCCTCTCCACTCTTGTCTACCGTTCAGTCTCCCACTGACCCTTGGTGGCCCAGCTCACACTGCCAGGGGACTTTGGGGTCATAGCAGGAGCCCAAAGTGGAAGGACCTTCGGTTCAGAGCTACCAGAAATACCATGCTTTACCCAGAAAACCATCACTCACAGGGGGACTTTGCCCAGGCGGCCCAGCAGCTGTGGCTGGCACTGCAAGCACTGGGCCGGCCCCTGCCCACCTCCCACCTGGACCTGGCCTGTAGCCTGCTCTGGAACCTCATCCGCCACCTGCTGCAGCGTCTCTGGGTGGGCCGCTGGCTGGCAGGTCGGGCTGGCGGCCTGCAAGGGGACTGTGCTCTACAGGCAGATGCCCGCACCAGTGCCCGAGAGGCGGCCCTTGTCTACCACAAGCTACATCAGCTTCATGCCATGGGTATGATGGGCAAGGAGCAGGCCTAGGGGGTTCATCCACCTCTGACAACAGCCAGGCTTCATGCCCTGCCCATTTTCCAGGGAAGTACACAGGTGGACACCTCACTGCCGCCAGCCTGGCGCTGTGTGCAGTGAACCTGGCAGAGTGTGCAGGGGACACCCTGTCTGTGGCCACACTGGCTGAGATCTACGTGGCTGCTGCCCTGACGGTCAAGACCAGCCTCCCGCGGACCTTGCATTTCCTGACTGTGAGTCGGGGGGTAGTCTGGTGGGGACAGGGCTGGGGGCTTGGCTTTGTAGCTCTGACCAGTGGCTCTTGGAGAAGGGGCTGCACCTCATGAGGCCTTTGGTCACAGGCTGGGCTCCAGGCCTAGCCTGCGGTCTCAGCCCAGGGTTGGGTTTGAGCCCTGCCTGGTCTGTTGTGATAGCCCACCTCCTCTTACCCACAGCGCTTCTTCCTGAGGAGTGCCCGCCAGGCCTGTCTGGCACAGAGTGGCTCAGTGCCACTTGCCATGCAGTGGCTCTGCCACCCTGTGGGCCACCGTTTCTTCGTGGATGGGGACTGGGCCGTGAGCAGTCCCCCCAGGGAGAGCCTGTATAGCTCAGCTGGAAACCCAGGTGCTCTCTCTCACCCCGTGCCCCTCCCCAAGCCCCTCCTCATCTTTTGTTCTCCATTCTCCATTTCTCATCCTCACTCCTGTCCCATCCCTGTCCCCTGCATCTCTGGATGTCCCTGCCCACCCCTGTCTGTTGCCTGGCCATTTGCTGTGGCTTTGGGGGCTGGGTCTCTCCCAATTAGGGCTCTTCAGAAGCAAATGGAGACAGGGAGACAGATCTGTGGGCAGGTGGTTGATTTGGGAGGTGACCCCAGGCAACAGCTCTGTGCTGTGAGGAGATCAGATAGGGGAAGACAGCTGATGAAGGAGTGTTAAGGAGTAGATGACACCGTCTGAGGTTGGTTATCCTAAGGGCAAGGACAAGGGTATTTCTTCACCAACTTTTATCTGTCCCAGAGCCCAGCCCACCCATGTGCCCAGGAAAGAACCCTTGGTGTGGAGAGGGGAATATGAAGAGTAGAAAGTCCCCCAACTCACACCCTCCTTCCCACAGTGGACCCCTTGTCCCAGGTGACTCAGCTATTCCGAGAACATCTCTTGGAGCGAGCACTGAATTGTGTAGCCCAGCCCAGCCCCAGCCCTGCATCAGCTGACGGGGACAGGTAAGTGTCCCCATTCCCCTCCATGAGGCAAAGGCCCTCCACTGTGGGGTCTGGGGATGGCTGTGTCCAGGGACTTGTGGAGGTGGCCAGAGCCAAGTGACTGGCCACTCGCTCTGTGGCCTCAGGTAGATCTCAGCTCCTCTCTGGGTCTTAGTTTCCTCACCAGCCTGGCAGGAGAAGATTGTGCCACTTTACAGAGCCAGGATGTCAGGCTCTGCTCTGGTGGGAAGATGAGAAGGGCCACTGTGCTCCCAGGACTCCCAGGGCCCCTGCCCCCGTTCCAACAGCCAGTCCCTTCTTCCACAGGGAATTCTCAGATGCCCTTGGGTACCTCCAGCTGCTGAACAGCTGTGCAGATGCTGCCAGGGCTCCAGCCTGCACCTTCTCCATCAGTTCTAGCATGGCCACTACCACAGGTGAGCCCCAGGCCCCTGCCCTGTAACTGCTGCTCAGTCCCTGCTCCACAGCAGCTCAGCCTCAGGTGCAATGTGGCTGAGTTTCGGGGAGTGCCCCCATCTGCACCCTGCTCCCTGCAGGCACAGACCTGGTGGCCAAGTGGTGGGCCTCGCTGATAGCTGTAGTAACCCACTGGCTGCGGAGGGATGAGGAGGCAGCTGAGCGGCTGTACCCACTGGTGGAGCACCTGCCCCGTGTCCTGCAGGAGTCCAAGTGAGCGCTGGCCAGATTGTCCCAGCGTCGTGCCCCCCACCTTGTTCTGCATAGTTGGGATCGCCACCCTTTCTTTGCCATGCAGCTGGAACCAGGGCAGTGGGAGCACAATGAGGGCCTGTGGCCTGGTCTGACCATCGCTCCTCTGTCCCGGCCCCAACAGGAGACCCTTGCCCAGGGCAGCTCTGCACTCCTTCAAGGCTGCGCGGGCCCTGCTGGGCCGTGGGAAGGCAGAGTCTGGCCCAGCCTGCCTGGCCGCCTGTGAGAAGGCCAGTGGGTACCTGCAGGACAGCCTGGCTACCACACCAGTTGGCATCTCCATTGACAAGGTGAGGGGTGGAGTTACGGGCCTGGCAGTCTGCAGGGTTGCAGCCTTTCCATTCCCTGGCCGTCCCCGCACAGGCTGCAGAAGGCTGGGGTTGGCCTGACAGCACAGGACTGGGGCCCAACCAGCTATGCTCTCTGGCTGACTCGGGTCCCTTGGAGAGTGGTTACTACTGTTCAGCCCTAAATCCCCCGACCCCAGCCCAAGGAGGGGTGGGCTGAGTGCTGGGGCAGGGCCCTCCTTGGAGGCTGCAGCCCTGGCTGGTGGTGGGTGTGGAGGCCTGGAGAGGTGGGCGGTCCCGAGGTGCATTGCTGTTGCATTGCATGTGTGTGAGGTGGGTGCAGTGCCTCGGCAGTGCAGCCCGGAGCCAGCCCCTGGCACCACAGGCCCCTGCCCTTCCCCTTCCAGAGCTAGAGCCCCCCCAGTGACCCCTGCCCTGCCTGCCCTCCCCAGGCAATGCAGTTGCTCCTGTGTGACCTGCTCCTTGTGGCACGCACGAGTCTGTGGCTACAGCAGCAGCCATCTGCACCAGGCCAGGCCTCACAGGCCCCAGGCAGTGGAGCCCCACCTTCTACCCTGGAGCTACATGGCTTCCAGCGGGACCTGAGTGGCCTGAGGCGTCTGGCACAGAGCTTCCAGCCTGCCATGCAGAGGGTGAGTGCCCACCATGGGGCCCTTCCCTTCACAGAGAGGATGTGAGGCAGCTGGTGTGGAGGAGCCTGTTCTGAACCCTAACTCACCTGGCCCCTCCTGCCCAGGTGTTTCTACATGAGGCCACAGCCCGGCTGATGGCAGGGGCCAGCCCCACGCGGACACAGCAGCTCTTGGACCGCAGTCTGAGGAAGAGGGTTGGTTCCTTTGGCAAAGGTGAGAGGGGCCACAAACCTTGTAGGGGTGTGTGGGGGTGCTGGTCCACCCTCATCTTCCCCACTCAGGTGTGTGTGGGGGGAGGTTTGCAGTGTTTGAGAATCCAGTGAGGTGACCATCATTTGTGGGATACGAGACTGTGCACGCGTGTCTGTACTATGTCTGGCCCTGAGAGGGGACTGAACCTCCCGCGTGTGCCTGAGATCCAGGTGGGGAGGCAGGGGCGGGGCATCTGGTGGGCCATGGGAGTGGCCGGGCACTAAACCCCGCCCACATCCCACCTTGTGATGGGGCTTGTGTGCAGGCAGGGTGGAGCTGGAGCCACGCCCCACAAGGCGGGAGCAAGCCGAGGCCCTGCTGCTGGCCTCCTGCTACCTGCCACCCTGCTTTCTGTCGGTGCCCGGGCAGCGTGTGGGCATGCTGGCTGAGGCGGAGCGCATGCTCGAGAAGCTCGGTGATCGCCGCCTGCTGTATGACTGCCAGCAGATGCTCCTGCACCTGGGCGGCGGGACCACAGTCACCTCCAGCTAGACATGCTCCCTCGCCGTGCCCCAACCTGCCTGCGGTCAGGCCCCAGTACCCGTTTTAAGCCACCTTGGCGCCTTCTGGTTCTGTCACAGGCCAGAGCCGCGAATGATGAAGGCAGTGCCAGAGACCCCAGTGTCCACGGTTCACCTAGGGACTGCACTGTATCGGCAGCATTTGGGGCGGGGAGTGGGACTTTTTTGGGCTTTTGCCGCTTGCCCTGGGAGGCCAGAAGAGACGTGACCCCGTCACCCCTGCCTCCTCCCCAACCTGACTAGCGGTGACCAGGATGGTGCTGACCTCTGGTGGCCAATCGGGGGATTGCAGGGGCTGGTCCAGTCTCAATTCTTGGCTCTGTAGGTGCCTAGTGGCTTTTCCCTCTGCTATCTAAGAGGGAAAATAGGGGGTATATGTCACTCAGCTGTGTGTGTGTGGCGGGGGGGGGGGGGGGCAACTTGGCTTTCCTGGCCAGCAAGGGGGCCCCGCCCCAATGCCCCTCTTTGCCTTCTGGAGAGATGTGTACATAGTGTAGATCAGGGTGCATCAACCTCCTGGCCTCAGAGGCCCAAGTGTTACTTTGCCTTTTGCAAACTTTATTTTCATAGGTCGAGAAGTCGAGAAGTTTTGTACAGAGAATAAAAAGTGAGATTATTTATAATCTGGGTTTTGTTTCTCTGGGGAGGGTGTGTGCTTCAGCTGATGTAACTTGCTAACCAGAGGGGTCCTCTGTGCCTTCTCCCCAGCACTGGAGCAAAGGCCTCCCCACACGTATCTGCCATGAGGGACTAGATTTCCCCCCTCTGCTATTACAGGAGGCCCAGGGAGGGTGGTTATGACCTCCAACTGACTTGGATCCCACTGACCACTGGGCCACATTTGGGCCCCCAGTCCTTAGGGCCATTTGATTTCAGCTGCCTTCTCTCACCTCCCAGCTTCTGCTCCTGCCCACTCCCAGGGTGACATGGAGGACACATGGAGATCCAAGTGTCCTCAAGGATCTGTTGACAAGAGCTACAACCTGGTGTCCCTGTGTTTGGAGTGTCAGTTTCATGTTTTTGCACACCCTGTGCCTTGGTCACTTAGCTCTCACTCCTGAGGATGACGCCTTCTACCCCTATTCTGACCTGAGGCTGCGTGGCAGAGGTGGGGTATGACTGTGCATCAGGGGCTTGTTTCCTGTTCCTGCAAACTGCTAGCATCCCTGACTCTCCATTTGTGCCTCCTGAGCTTTCCCTTCCATTTCCATCCTGTACCTAAAGCCTGGCCCCTTTTCCCAGCGGAATCCTGTCAGAGTCCATGGGCTGCAGACTTCCAAAACAATTGTATCTTTATTGACTTTTTTTCTGAATGCAATGACTGTTTTTTACTCTTAAGGAAAATAAACATCTTTTAGAAACAGCTCGATACACACAATCTTCAGTGTGAAGCAATATGCTAATAAGAACACTAGTCTTAACATTTACAGTCTTCATATATATTATATATATGTATATGTATACATATATATACACTATATAACGAAGCCAGATATAATACACACGTTTACCATTTTACAGTCATATGTACAGAAAGTTACTAGGGTACCCCGGTCTGGGGCTGCCTCAGGCCTATCGAAGCATGGACAGAACTGAGGGCAAAGACAGGCTGGCGGAGGGACTGGCCTGGGCTGGTGGTGGCTGTGTGGGAAGGGGTGTCCTGGCTGTAACCCCTTCCCAGCAAGGGCCTGGTGCTGAAGAGTGCACAACGCATGGCAGCAACACACGGCAGAAGCAAGCATGTTCCCAACATATATACATTCTATGCAACATATATATAGAGGGGTACACAGGTTTGTACACAAATCTGGTGCTGCCTCTGCTCCCGAGCCAAGTGGGGGCTGCAGTCCCTGGAGACGGAGGTCTTGCAGAGACAGTCTGCTGGAGCTGTGCTCTGTACCAGACTCCAGTGCTCCCTGGCTGGTTCCAGGGGTGGGGCAGAGGATTGGAAACAGGAAGAACAGAAGCAAAAGGGGTATCGCCAGTCCAGCCTGTAGTTCCTAGGGAGCCTACATCTCCTGAGCCTGTCCCCAGACTCCCCTGGCCCTGCCCAAACTGCATGAAAGTTCTGAATGGTTTGTTCCAGCGCTGCGAATTTGTTCCAAAGCCTCCTGCCCACTCCCCTGTTGGCCTAGCACTCTCCAGAAAGGCTTCAGCTCCAGCTCCCCATGTCCCTCTGCCTCCTTCTAGGAGCCACCCTCTGCCATTTCCAGGGCCCTTTGGTCCCCCACCTCCAGGGTGCCTGGCTGCATGTCACAACTGGACTGGGTTGGTGGCAGCACCCATATGTAATGTGTGCCACACTGATTTGGAACTTCCAGTGGAGCAGCTGACCCCAGGCTAAAGGTGTCCCCCCCCCCCGGAACCTGGGTACCCCAAGGAGTCTGGTCGCTCTGTGCGAGTCTCCTTTCCAAGCCTGGCCCAGAAGTGTGGGCAGAAATGCCGTGTTGTCCAGTTTCAGGAGCAGGTGGCTCCAGAACGTGTGTTCTTCCCAACCAGCAACCAAGCGGTTCAGCCCTAGGCAGCCAGTCCAAGATCCAGGTCTGGATCCTGGACCAGCTCAAAGGCCTGTACAGACGACCCCTCTCCTTCCACTGGAGGGCAAGCGGCTCCGGCGGCTTCCCCGCGGACTGGGTGTGTTACAATGGAAGCCTCTGCAGGAGAAGAGTACACACCCGAGCGCCGCTTTACTCACAGCTGGGACCAGGGTCCATCCCCGTGGCCCCACCCACCTGGGGTACCCGAGCGCACTGCTGGGCGGAGGGCAGGGGAGGGTGGTCTCCGCGGGAGGCTGCTGGCCCTGCACCAGGCCTCTCCTCTCTGCACTCGGCCCCGTGTCCCCCCCCCCCTCCTCCCATTTCTGCTGCCTGGGACGGCCCCTCCCCTAGGGCCTGCCAGGTTTCTAAAGTGGTCTCTGGGGCCAGCGAGTGCCGACCAGCCCACCACCCACCAGCTCGCTCACCAGCCTGCTGAGGGCCCACTGGGAAGACCAGCGGCTCGCAGTGGGCAGTTCCCTCTCCAGCCTAGACCCCTTCCAGGGGAAGCCTGTGGTCACCTACCTTATGCTGGGGGCATTTCAAAGAAAAGTTATCTTCTGTGAATATGCAACCTGTGACCGAAGAGAAGTTGGTGTGGTTAGGGAGCTGAGGGTGTCTAGTCGGGGCCGGGAGAGGCCCCCCCCCCTCCCGCGCCGCTGCGGCTCTGTGCCGAGCTCTTGTCAGACCCGCTTAGGTGCCACCATCCCTCCACCTGCCCCTGCACCGCAACCCGGCTGGCCTGGATTGCGGCATTCTCACCTGCCTGCTCACCTCCAGCTTCCCGTTATTCGGGAGGCCTTTTCAGACCCCCGGCTGTGGTGGACCCCACGTCCCGGGCGCCCCCTGCTGTCTTGGGCCTGGCCGCACTGGGAGCTGCCTGCGAGAAAGCTCCCTGCGGATGTCTTGCTCAGGGTCTCTGCCTCCCTGGAAGGCCAGCTCTGGGCACCAGCTCTGGCTTCGCCCTGGGCGCGAGGCCAGACCTGGAGGGCCTCACTGAACAAACGTTCAGGGACTGGGTAGTGCAGTCACCGGTTTGGATTCAAGCACCAGCTACTTCTCTGAGCCTTGGTCTCCACATCTGTCACATGGGCACTCTGCCGCCTACTGTGTGTCCATGGTGGGCACTGATGAGGAGGGTGTCTGTAAACCATCGCACCTGTGAGGCCAGGAGGGGAGGCGCCCTGAGCGTGGGGCGGGGCTGGGGAAGTGGAGGGAGGTATCAGGCCCAAGCAAATGCCCCCAGGTGTCTGAGGGCCCAGGGCACTGCCCACCCTGGGGGAACAGGGAGGTTGGCTGAGCATGGCTGTCCTTGATGCCTAACTCAGGCCAGGGGTGCACTGATGTCTCAGCGAGTCCCCACTTCCCTGTCTGCTGCACTTAAGGAAACCCTTGCTTTCCCCCTGGAACCCCCACCCACCACCCCCTGGGGAGCCTAGTCCTGGGTCCACTCCCCTCCCTTCCATGCCTCATTTGACATGGTTCAGAACAAACCCTAAAGCCACAAATAGCCAGAGGCCCAAGCTTGCCAAAGAGAGCCCTCTTGCCCACGCTGAGGCCAGCCACGGTGGCTAGTGGGCAGGGCTGGGAGGCAGCAGGGGCAAATCTGCAGCCTTGAAAGCCAGACTGGAGGGCTCTAGGCCTCTCTGAGGGGGTCTCCTTTTTCTCTACCCACCCCTGCCAGAAACTGGGGGCCTCAGTCCTGAAAATGCCCATGAGTTTCTGCACTTTAGGGCCAACAACTGGAAGTGAGTCATCAGTTTTTCCCCTTCCCTGGGCTCAGGCAAGCCAGACATGGTTCTGGGACTGAATTCACACTTCCCAAAGAGCATTGAGCTACAACCCCAGGCTCACTCACAGCACATAGAGGACACCCCCTCAGCACACACACCCACAGACCACCCTGCTGCAGGCCTAACGGTTATGAGCTTGAGTCGACAGAAGTAAAGGGTAGGAAGTTACCCCTTCCAAAACCAGCTTGCTCAGTGATCCTCCCGGATCCACACAGGGTGGGGGGAGGGGAGCCCCTGGGAAGAGCCGAGTCATCAGTTCCTAGCCCCTCTCTTGGTGTCTGTGCTAGGGGGACCCAGCTAACAAGGTGGCCTTGGGCCCTGAGTGAGGAAAGGAAGCTGTAGTGTGTGCCTGTCCCTGCCAGCCCTTTGGGATATCACTGCTTAGCTTCAACGTGGCATTCTTTAATGAGGTTGAACAGGGGCAGGGGTGGTGGGACAGGACAGGAGGAAAGGGAGAGGGCAGGCAGCCCAGAGCCTGTGGTCTGAGAGCTGACCCAGATGCCCTGGAGAGCCCACTTGGCAGACCTGCGGGTAGAGTAGGTAGATGGTGCTGACCAAGGCCTGAGACTCGCACTGCCCAGCCTGCTCCCTCAGTTCCCTCCCACTCCCAGTCCCTACTGCTGACCAGGGCTGCCCTGGCCAGCCCTCCCTGCTGCCGGAAACCCTGTCTTCCCTCCCCTTTCTGGTGGCTGCCAGGCTCCCTTGTTCTCCCACCTTCTCTGGCTGCTGTTTCTCCAGTGCCCAGGGCTCCACCTCTCCTCCTCCACCAGCTATTATTAAATGGTGGTGCCCAATCGCCGCACACTGTGCCCTCGGGGTCTTTGACAACCCCTTGAGCTGAGGGCCATAAGTCTGCCCTGAGCCCGGCCGGACAGCTCCCCTTGTGCGTCTGCCACTGCCGCCTCCAATGCAACCTGCCTGCAGGCCACTGTGTATGGTGGACGGATGGAATGCCGGAGCAGCCTCGAGCCTCCACCTGTGCCCCCATCCTTTGCAGTGTGTTTCTGCCACTCCTGCTGTCCAGCAGGTGTGCATTCACCACCTCATGGATCGGGGCTGGATGTGGGCCTTGCTTTGGCCAGCAGGACACAGCGAGAGGGGCTGTGCAGTCCCACACAGAGGCTTGCTGGAGGACGAGAGACCACAGAAAGCAGGCAGGAGCTGGTCCAGCTGGGGCATGGGATGGTCCTGCCTCCGCTGACCCACAGCTGACTGTGGCTATCTGGGTGAGCTCCACAGATGGTGCCTGTGGACTCGTGCCCTTCTGAGAAATACTGAAGTGTGGGTGTTTAGCCATGAAGTTGGGCCCGGGAGCCAGCAACTTGGCAACAGTAGTGAACACACTACTGGTACCCCGCCTCAGACCTGCTCACACGGGGTGGGGTGGGCTGAAAGCCACCACACACTCATCCCTTCTACCTCGGCTGTGCATTCTTTGCCCAACCCATGAGGCTCTGAGACGCAGGTTCTCCCTAGCCCAGCCACCTTCCACTCTTGCTTGGATGCCTGCAGCATCTACCAGTTCTCACTCAAACACAGCTCTGGTCACACCAGTATCTCATCTTCCCAGCCTGCGGGCTCCCTTCACACCATAGTCCTGGTGCTCTGCAGAGACGCCTCTCACTGAACTCCTTGGAATACGTCATTTGAAAGAAATTTCTGTGGCTCCAAGCCTAGTATATGCATCCCACCACTAACCAGCTGCTGCCTGCCTCCCCTGACATCTCCAAGTATGGCTTAAATACTGCCTCCTCTTGAAAGTCCTCCTAGATTCCCTCCCAGCTCAGACAGAACAAATATTTCCCACAGCACACACTCTCTCCTCCTGTCTAAGTCTCCATAATTTTGGGCAAGGATCATGGTTTTCCTGTCTGTCCCACTCAAAATGTGAGCATCTCAAGGGGCTAGACAGCACTGTGTGGAAGAGAGAACACAGGATGTGGAGCGAGGCAGACAGGGAGTCACACCCTTGTTCTGCTGGCACTGTATTCAGTGGCCATGGGCAAGGCAGCGCATCTGTAACGACACAGGGGAGAGGTGCAGAGGCCTGACGCAGACCTGGCATGGAGTGGGCATGACGTGGGTCATTGTCAAAGGGATGTGGCTTGTGCGGCCATTACTGCCAGTGAGGCCACATGTCTGGTTAAGTGGCAGAGTCCACATTGAAGTCTGACTCGGACTGCTTAGAGGGAAAGGCTGGAGCCGTGGACACCCCTGCCCTGCGTCCCTGCCCCAGCAAGCTCCCTCCCTCAGGCTGCGAGCACCTCAGCCCTTGCCAAAGAAAGGTTGCTACTCTTTGCATGGTCCGGTGGGCTCGGAGCCACCTCTGCCCAGAGCAGAGTCTGCGTTCAGGTGGGGAGAATGGGCAGCTGGTCCCCAGGAGGTGGGAGGGTGCTCCACGAGGGAGGGTCACAATAACCTCCCCCTCTTCCAGGCCAAAGAGGAGGTAAGGGGCACAGGGAGGTGGGGACAGAGGTCATGCAGCTGCCCCCAAACAGGACTGAGGCTGCCCTTTCTGGGCAGTGTTCATGATCTCACTCGCTGCTCCCAACATCTTGGGAAAGAAGAGATTACTGTAACCTCCATTTGATAGATGGGGAAACCAAGCACAGAGACCTCAGTGAACTTGCCAAGTCCATATATCAGGAATGCCACCAGGATTTTAATCCAGGCCAAAGCAGCCTTTAAGACCCATTAAATACTGTCCTCATCAGTGACTAAAACTCCATCATAAAAGTAGCTTTCCTCAAATGAAAACCAGGCACATCTGAGCCTTGGTTGAAGCCTTTGACAACTACTAAGCCTTCTCAGACTGCTCTCCATCTTGCAATTTATGCCTTTGGGCATTCCTCAGGCTGGTGACTGGGGACAGACCATCTCCTTGTCCCTAGCACTGCCCAGCACAGGTTCTGGTCAGGGAAGGGTTGCTGGGGCAGAAGAGGAGGGAAGCTAAGGATTCCTGTGAGGCTGGATCCCAGCAGCTGTGCCCAGGGTCCCCTGTCCCCCAAGGCTGGCCCTTACCTGCATCACTGGCACATGGGTAATGGTAGGTGTGGGCGCAGCCTTTGTGGGAGCACCCGATGGTGGCTCCGGCTTCCTGGCAGCTGGAACAAGTCTGGCGAGGAAAGAGGAAAGACAGGTGAGCCTGCCACTGAAGGGCTGGGCAGGGGGGCTTTCCAGAGGCACCACATGGTCCCTGCCTCCTTCCCATACAATGGTCCCTGAAAATCAGCTGGGAGGCTCAGATTGGGGTGCACATGCCCACAGGGTTGATTCTGTGGCAACCCCTGGGCTGCCGCCTTGGTGAGGAGGGCCCTTTGGGCAAAGGGGGAAGGACTCTTTGTGGATGAACCTGTGGCCTTGGCCTCCCGCAGACCTGGGCCTGAGTCCTGGCTCTACACGTGGCCCTGTGAGACCTTAGCCAGCTGCTCATACCCTCCACGCCTCAGCCACATGGTGAGACAGTGTCCCCCTTGGGGTGGCCGTGAATATTAAATGAGCAGTCCTGTGCCCAGCGGATGACAAGAACTGCTGGTGCCAGTCACCCCAATGGCCATGACTACCAGCTGGCGCTGACAGGGCTTCTGCATGCAGAATGTGGAGGGTGTATCCTTGCCTACAGATGCCACCAGGCAGCACTTGTGGCAGGTAACTTCATGAACCCACTTTACGGTGGAACTGAGACCCCCACTTCAGGCAAGAGTGAGGGTGTGAAGCATTGTTTCCTGCCCTTCCTGGCAGCAGAACAAGCGCTGAACTTGGAAGAGATGAGCCACCCTCAGACAAGCCATTCACCCTTCCCAGGACCCAGGAGGAGATGACACAGTCAACCCCCAGATGCAGGGTTAACGTGAACCTTATGCTTGATGCACAGAATAAGGGGGTTAATGTGGCCACCATGGTAGCCAGCTCCCTCTGGGTCTTAAAAATGTGTCTGCTGAGCTTGGAACCTACCCCATGCTTGCCCAAGCCACCTGGAGGGAGATGTGGCCAGGACAGGGAAAGGCTAGGAAGGCCACAGAGTGGAAAACAAAATCTGGGCTCTGGGAAGGGAGAGGTTGGGCCCCAAGTCCTGCAGACCACAGCTTGCAGGGTGGGGGAGTGCCGTCCAAGAGGAAGTAGGGAGGGCAGCAGGCCCAGGCCCAGATGCTGAGCCCCTGGAACGAATACCTAGTGCTCAGGGTATGCCAGGTGTGCTTGGGAGCTGCCTCCTCATGATAACCTTCTGGCACTGGCATTGCTGTTCTTTTAGCTGGTTATCAATGAGAGCACATAGAAGCTGAGTGACTCACCAGAAGCTAGGCTGGAGCAAGGGCTGGAACGTACTGCCCCATGCTGCCCGGGGTGGGGTAGGCTCCATTTTAGGCCCCAGTACTGAGGGAGACCCCACCCCAGCAGCTGGGAGACAGACAGGGATGAAGTCTCCTCCCATCCTGCACAGGCCTAGCCTGAGGAATGCCTGGGAATGTTCCCTCTGTACCAAGCTGAGAGTAGCAGAGGTCAGGGTAGGAGGCTGGGGTACATTCAGGAACACCAGGTTTTCACATGGTGCCTCTGAACAGGCAGTTTCCTTTTGATCAGGGCTGAAACACCCTGGGACTCTGGGGCCCAACACTTCCCCCAATTCATATCCCAAACAGGGGAGAAGAAGTGGGAGTGGGATCCCAGATGAGGCCCATGTGCAGCCCACAAGCAGCCCTCAGGTGTCTGAGACCTGCACTGAGGCCTCCCAACAAGCCTCGTGGGATGTTTTAGATGTGGAGAAACAGACGTACAGACAGACAGAAGCTCCAGGGCCTTCTGACCTCAGCACCTGGACTGAGAGGGGCTGGGGCCCGCAGACATGTCAAAGGGCCCCAGGCTGGAAGAGGGGCCCAAATGGGACCTCCTGGTGCAGCCCACTATAGCCAGCGCCTACCTCCTCAGCATCCGGGGCCTGGCCTCACTGGAGGGAGACGGGCCCATGGGAGCTTCAGGTGAGGTCTAGACTCCGGGCAGACTGAGAAACTGAGGTCCCAAGGGTGGGCATGACAGGGCTCAGGGACAGATTGTATGTGGGGTTCCAAGGAGGGGACATAGAAGAAAGGGGTCCCTGGGAGCCCCAGCTCTGTTCCTCTGGAGAGCAGAAGTAAGGTGAGTGTCAGCAGACCTGGTGGGGTTGGCAGCTGGGGCCTTGGCTGCCCTTGGGGAGGGCAGACCACTACATGGACCTGTAGTCCAGCCCCGAGTGAGCAAGGGGGCTAGTCAGGGAGGTGGGGCCAGGGAGGGCAAGGGGTGTGGCAAAGGAGCTGGTATGTGGGCTGTGGGGCCAGGTAGGGGAGGATGAGGATCCCTGGGGCTGGGGCTGGGCAGTGCTGCCCAGTGCCAGAGTATGTTACCCTACTGGACCATGGCTGAATGGCTGAGTGTGGAGGGGCAATGGAGGGTAGAAGCATGAGCCTCAGGGAGAGAACTCTGACCCCCACTGCCCTGTCCCATATGCCTCCTGCTGACTGCTGCCAGGACTCTGTCTGAGTGCCCCCTGCACCCCTAGGAGAAGTGTGTGAGGTATGAGAGCCCCGTGGTTACCCCAGCGTGAGGGATACCGTGGGTGGTGATGTGGCTCCTGCTGCAGTCACTAGTTCTAGCCCGGCAATGTCAACAGCACTCAGACAGGCCCAGCACGGCCTTTAACTCAACGCTCAGGGCCCCTCCAAGCTGGGAACTAGTATGAGGAAATGGGGGTGCAGACAGGCCATGTCCCTGACTGGAGCTGTGTGGTGAGAGAGGGCAGCGCTGGACTCCAGACCCAGACCACATTCCTGCTCACAGACCTTGGCACCTGAAGGCCCTCAAGTAGCATTTTGGGACTGTTGATGAGCGGTCCCAGGGCCACCCTGCATGAGGGTAGCTGTGTGGCCCAGGGGCTGTCCAGCAGAGGGGACACAGTCCAAACTTCTGTTGTCCGAGGGACTTGTCCCCTCAATCCCCAGCTCCATCTCATAGGCACTCAAGTTGTGGTAGCCTCTTGTGGTGGGCCACCCTAACATTCCATTCTGGGAAGTCCCTCCACCTGTGGGACCCCAGCCTCTTGGATGGTTACCTGAGGTGGGGGGGCCGGGGGACTCTGGAGCTGGAAGGGGCCAGCAGAGCATGTGGCAAGGCTGGGAAGGCATTGAGGGGCTGAGGTGGGAAGTATGGGATGGCGCTGGGTGAGTCTTGCCTTGGCCTGGGCTATGCTGCCACTGCCCCAAACCCCTCAGATGCTAATTCCTCACTGTGGGCCTGTTTGGCTCAAATCGAAGTGCTGGGGCAGCAGGGGGCTCCCTGGCTGTCTGCCTGCCTGGCCTGTGAAGCCTGAGCTCTCTGCCCCCCTGGACTGGCCTCTTACCATGTCCAAGGCCACCTTCATGGCCTCCTGCAGCCCAAAGAGCTTCCCGGCCACCAGGTAGATCCCACCCGTCCACACAGCGCAGGCCTCGTGCACCCAGTGCTCCTGGGTGTCCCCGCCAGGCTCTGCTGTTGCCTCCTTGTTGCACTCATGTTTGCGTGTCTTGTCAGCAGCTGGGACCACCTCCTCATTGACGTCCACTCGACCATCACAGCAGTAGCAACTCTGCAGCCTCCGGGATAGGCCCCGGGCACTGGTGCGTAGTGAGCCCTGCTTGGCCAGGTCAGCTGAGCTGTCAGGCCGGGAGGCCTTTCCGTTGGCGGTGGCAGCAGTGGTGACAGCGGCTGCACACTCAAAGCCTTTGAGTGTTCTCTCGAGGGGCAGTGAGGCCTCCTCACAGGTGCCTTCAGGCCGTACCTTCTCCTTGAGTTTTGGTTTCTTTTTGGGAAGGCAGTGTTCAGGGTAGTAGGGCCCACAGAGGTCCCCGAGGTCCTTGAAGTTGGCTGGGTTTTGGCAGAGGCAGCAAACAAGGCAAGAGGTACTCAGGGCCTTGGAAACCACGGGCCCCAGGTGCATGGTGGAGGAGAGGGGCAGAGAGGGCCGAGGCTGCAGGACAGAAGAGCCTCCAGGGAGCGTGGCCAAGGAGGCCCCAGCTGTGTCCAGGGTGGAGGAGGACGAGGAAGAAGAGGCAGAGGAGGAAGGTTTTCTGTGGGGCTTGGGCTCCTCCCCAGGGGAGTTGATAACAGTGCATACAGTGGTGAACGCGTCTCGCTTCTCGACCCGCACGAAGGGTGAGAAGGCTGGGGTGCGGCTGTCTGCTCGCAGCCGCTTGCATGAGGAAATGTACTTGAGGCGGATTTCAGGCTCTGCAGGATCCAGGGGCAGCACCTGCTGCTGCCGCCGCCGCTTGGCACGCCCCTTGCAGGGTGAGGAAGTAGCATTCTTGGCTCGGCCCCGAGAGAGGCGCTTCCGCTTAGAATAGCTGCTGTAGTTGGCATGGCCCGGCTGCTTCTGTGCTCTCACCTGGGGCTGGCAGGACCGGCCATCAGGGGGCTGGGGGGCCAAGCCCAGCCCCTCCATCTTTGGCTTCTTGCTTCCCCCACCAGAGCTGTCCTCACTGGCCCCCTGCATGCTGTTGGTCCTGTCTCGGGGAGTCAAGAGCAGAGCAGGGCCTAGATGGGGCTGCTTTTCCAGGGAGCCTTTAGGGAGTCCCAGGGCTGCAGCCCTGCCTTTCCGGCTTCTCTTCTTCGGCGCCAGGACAGTTCCCCCAGGCAACAGGGCCTCTGGGGACACCAAATCCTCAGTTTTGAAATAGTCAGTTGAGGACAATTTCTTACTATTTATGAGTTTGCCTTTCAAGGATCTGTTGGCCGTATTTCTGCAAAATGGGTCGGTCCCCGAAGCTGCCGGGAGCTGCTGGCTAGCACCCATGCTTGAGGGACCTTCTGTCCCCACGGGGCTGCCCCTAGTGCTCTTGGGCCCTCGGTCCTTCTCAGAGAGGGGTGGGCTCAGAGGGTGCCCAGGAGTGGTCCCAGGCGTTTTGCACGCAAACTTTTTCAGGCTGGGTGAGGTGATCTTCTGCACAATGGCCTCCAACTTCAGGCCCCGGCCTTTCCGGGGTGGCAGCACCTTGGTCTTCATGGCTCCCTGAAAGGCCGCCCGTGAAGCCATCTTGAGACAGGTGTCAGGCGTCTCTGGGGGCAGGGGCTTCAAGGTGGGCTCGCTATTGCCTTTGGCGGGCTTGGCTTTCTTAGGAGAAGACATCCTTTTGAAGAGGTCTGGGGAGCCCTCAGTTTGCTCCTCCTTCACGTCACCCCGGCTGCCACTGCTGCTTCGTAAGACCAGGTTCCTCTTCTTGGTGGGGACCGGTGCCATGAAGGCTGACTTCCTTTTGAGTGCGTGGAGGGACCGATCAGAGAGCTTGCCACCTGCGCTGGGCTTGGGAACCCTCACCCACTGGCCAGCCCTGCCCTCCTTCTGGGAGTTGCCAGAAATCTTGAACGTGGCAGGCAGGTGGTTGTTGGCAAGGAGCTTCTTGGTGGCCCGGCAGTTGGGGACCCGGCTTTCCGAGGGTCGCCGCCGCTTGCAGTGGAAGACCTCCTGGGTTCTGGTACGGGACCGAAGGATCATGGAGCGCTGGTCTCTGCCAGGGAGGCTGGGAGAGTCTGTCTCCTTGGTCTTGGAGCCCATGGGGCTGCTGTCAGAGGCCACCGGCAGGGCGGCTGGGTTGCTGGGGCTGGACGCTGCCTTGGGGGAGGGTTTCCCTGCACGCTTGCCAGACTTGAAGGCGGCTCGCTGCCTGCCCCCTAGCTTGTCTGGTGGGGCAGGGGTGGTACTCAGTCCAGGAGGGCCAGGCGTGCGGGGCTCACTCAGGGCTGTGAAGGAACGGGTACACATCCTGGGGAGTCCTTCTGAGGCCCCCCGGCCTGGGGCCCCAGCCCCTTCCATCTGTCCCTGGGGGGGCCCTGTGCAGGATTCGGGCAGCAGGAGGTCTTTGGGCAGAACTGGCGCCCTGCATGGGGAGTCCTCGGCCTCAGGAAGCCCTCGATGCACCCGCCTGCTCCGTAAGCTTTTGCCCCGTGGCACAGGCTCTTTCTTAGCAATGGGTGCCTCAGGAATGGCGGGCTTGTTGGGCTTCTGGGCCAAGGAGGCCTCTGGGGCCAGGGTGGCAGTATCCCCTGGAGCTAGTGCCCCACTGGGCCCTTCTTCCCCGGGCTTCATGTGGGACAAGGAGGACTCAAACCAGCTCTGGACCTTTGACTCGGCGCCCACAGTGGGGCCCAGCAAGATGACAGACTCTCCAGAGAGGTGGCATGGGGAGCCCCAGCCAGTTTTGGGGTCCAGAGCCTCCTCCACCTCCTCCTTGGTACACATCAGTGGGGCCTTTGGGGACAGTGGATCCTGCAGGCTGGCCCTCTGGTTGGGGCTGCCCAGAAGCTCGCACAGGGAGGAGTACTCCTCCTCTGCCTCCAGGTCCTCCTTCCTGCTGGTGGGCGGCGGCAGCAGCGGCAGGTCCCCGAAGTCTGCAGCCGAGCAGCAGTGCCTGCCATCCTCCAGCCATACCTCGGCCTTGCCCACCTCAGGGCATTGCAGCAGCCCGCCTGCCTCTTCCTTCACCTCGCCTGCCTCCTCCTGCTGGGCGTCCTGGGGCAGGGCGGCCTGCTCCCCAGGGGGCTCCTCCTCCCGGAAACCCAGGCAGGGTGACACCTTGTGGGCATCCTCCTTGCCAATGCTGTCTGAGGCCTTTGAACCCTGCTCCAGACCCTTGGAGAGTTCGCTGGGGTGCAGGCCCCACCGGGGACAAGCATCACCCAGGTTCTCCTCTGGCCAGACAAAGGGGGTGGCACTGTCTGCTGAGCTGGCAGTGGCTGTGTCTGGGAAGCAATCAAAATTGGTTACGGTGGGGTCTGAGGTAGCAGCCCCAAGGGTGGGCCGCTCACCAAAGGAGAGGGGACCAGTGGTCTTCTTGGGGCCTGGGGTAACAAAGCCCACAGAGGGGTCTTCAAACAGCCCCGGGCTGAAGTCCTTGGCGTTGCTGCCCTTGTCCAGCTGTAAGGGCTCAGGCAGGGCCTCAGGCTCCCCTGGCTGTGGCCACACATTCTTGGCCATGGAGTCCAGGCAGGTGCTATGGTTCTCCAGTGTGAAGGGCGGCTTGGTGGCATCCTTGGAGAGTCCAGAGACCTCGGCCCAAGCCTTGTCGGCCTTCTCACCGATGGCCTCTTGCAGGCCTAGAATCTCGGAGGCCAGGTCCTCCTGTGCCAGGGCACTGAGCAGCAGCCGCGGGCAGTCCTGTTCACTGGACACAAACTTGGAGAAGTTGTCGAGTGGCAAGCTGCTGTGAAGGCTCTGGAAGGAGTCATCAGACTTGGTGGACATGTCATCAGGCGAGGTCACGGAACAGGTGGACACGGACTCGGGCTTGGCTTTCGAGCTGCTGTTGGCCCTGGCAGGGCTGCCTCGGGCCTGAGTGCAGTAGAGGAAGCTGCGCTCTAGAGGGTCCTCAGAGCCGCTCAGGTAGTCAGCCTCAGGTGGCTCGGCATGGCTGGACTGCGGCGTGCTGCTTGGTGGCTCTGACAGTGGCGTACCCGCCTGCTCGGCTGAGTAGCCGCTGCCCTCGGGGCTGCAGTGCTGGCTTTTGTGCTGCTCCGGTGTCCTGGACACCAGGGTCTTCACACCCTTCTTCTGGGGCATGGCGGCCTTGGAAAGCAGCAGCTGCTGGACTGTGTTGGAGATGTTCTCCACCTGTGAGGTCAGCGCGGTAAGGCTCTGCAGGCTGAGGTCTGACAGCAGACTCTCGGGGAGCTTGTCCTTCTGCAGCGGCTTGCAGTTGCTGGCCTGCATGTCCACGGAGCTGGTGGCGTCTGTTGGGGAGGGGTTAAGCAGGGGCATGAAGTGGCTGTGGTCCGCAATGCCTGTGGGGAAGGCTCCTGTGCTGAGCGGCTGCTGGCTGTAGGTAAAGTTCTCCAGGCTCGGCATTAGTGGTGACGGGGTGGAGCTGTAGGAAGGAGAGCGGCCCAGGGAGCGTGCAGGCGAGTGGCTGGAGCTGGGGCTGAAGGTCTGATAGTACTGCTCCGGAGTCCTGATGGCCACGTCTGGCTGGCAGTAGCTTGGGCCTTGCGGCCCATAGTGTTGGTACTTGGCCAGGTTTTGGTAGTGGAGGGTTTCCTGGGTGTGGTGTCGGCTCTGAAGGGTTTGCTGCTGCTGCTGCTTCTGCTGGTTGTAGCTGAGGCGGCCAGACTGGTAGGCATGAAGGTTCTGGACTCCTTGCCCTGGGGCCAGGCTGGTGCTGGCAGCCAGTGGCCTGTCATGGGGCTGTGCAGATGGCGCTGTACAACTCTTGTAGGAGTGGGCCCCCTGCCCGCCACCCTGGCCGGTGGAGGAGTAGGTGGAGGAGGTGGGGAAGGACTGTGACTGCTGGGGAAAGGGGCTGCCCTGGGGAAAGGGCAGGGGTGAGGCAATGTCATTCTGTAGCTTCTGCCTCTGGAGCTTGGAGTAGGCCAGGGGCTGCGGGGGCGCTGGTGGCTGGGGCTGGGTGTGCAGGGGGTGAGTCCGAAAGGGCAGCTGGGCACCCTGCTCTGGGTACTGCCTGCCCAGGGGCAATGCTGTCTTCTTCATCAAGTTCTCGTCATATTTTCCCACCCCCCCTGGCAGGGTCTGTGGCTGGGGGGGTGGTGGCTGGGGGGTCCCCCAGGCCTGCAGGCTTTCCTCTCCTGCATAGCGGCCTGGGTAAGGGCTGCTATCCTGGACGCCGTAGCTGGAGAACGCCGGCCTCCCTGGCATGACCTGCTGTGAGGGCAGGCCTTTGCTGCCGCGGGCGGTGCCAGCAGTTGTGCCTGCGCTACCCTCATAGCCTGGGTATGGCTGTGGGCTGTAATAGTCCTTCGCAAGCAGCCGCTGCCGGTCACAACTCAGCCCAGCCTGGCTCGGCTGCCTGTAATTCTCCAGGCGAGATGTCTCCTGTGAGGTCTGCTGGTAGTTCTGTTGTTTGCCATGGAAACCACACCTTTCTCGAAAAGACTGCATGACTTGGGCTGGTTATCTGTGAAAAGAAAAGGGAGGCGGGGTGGGGCAGGGGAAGATGGGCAGGGAAGGGGTCAGAGGGACAGCAGCTCAGATGGGCCGTTTCCTTTCACCTGGGCAAACCTGCCTGCCACTGCTCACCCAGCCCTGCCCTGCCCCCACAGCTCTTACCAGCACCCCCTTTGCCTGAGCCTTCCCCCAGCTGCCCACATACTGACAGCCTCTGTTGCAGGGACATGTGCTGGCAGTCCCCACTGACCCCACCTGCAGCTAAGCCTCACCAGAGTTGCTGCCCTCTGAGCAGGGGTGGGAGAGAGATGTGCACAGGGCTGCCGACCTCTCCAGGTCGCCTGGGAGATGCCACCCCACCCACCCCAGCCGGCTCCCCGCTCTGCCCCATGCTACCCCTCCCAGCCATTTAGCAGAGCAATTCCTGATACCCTATTCCCTGGGGTTGCCGGATCCTGTAATCTGGTCCCAGCTTGGCAGTGTTCAAACACAATTCAGCCAAGCCAGGGACCCGGAAGCTCTGCCCCTGGCCTGGAGAAGCTGCTCCCAAGGCCTGCCATGAGCTCACGTGAGTGCACACCTCTTCTATTACTGTCATGCCATCTGGAGCCTGTCTGCGCCTTCTAGCGGACGTCGGTTAGGGGCCTCTCAGCCACTGTAGGCATTAAACAGCCCCTTTTCTGACTCCCAGGAATGCAGAACAGCAGCACCAGCCTCCTATGTTTGATACCATAGGTGTATAAACAGGTTACATGGCCCAGGGTAAGGGAGTACATGCTAATGGAGGACAGAACCACAGCTCCTCCATGTGTGAAGTGGCCTGACCCTCCTAGCAGGCTGGGTTGGAGGCCACGGGGTCAGGGCCAGGTCACACCAGGCCCAGAGTCCATCTGTTTATGAATTTAGGGCTGGGGTCCCAGTGAGACCCGAAGCAGGACTCGAGGTCAGGAAATGACCCTGGGGGTGAGGGCCGTTCAGGGCAGAACAACCAGTTTCACAAAATCGGCCAGTATTCTGCATGCAGGCTATAGGTTCCCTCAACTGGCTGGGGGCCTGGTCACCCCAGAAGACTCCTCGGAGGAAGGAGCAAGGACGCTCCTGGATAGGCAATGCCACAGGGCTCAGGATTTACCCACAGCCAGGGTTGGGGTTGGAGTGGGGGAAGGGGGACAGGAAGACCATGACTCAGCTAGGCCTGCCCATCCCAGGCCCCCAGGAGAGCACAGGGGACTTCCCAGTTCCCATTTGCAACATGGAAAGAGGAAGGGGCAGCCTGCCTTGGGCCACAAGATTCCAGGGTTATAGGAGGGGCCAGAATGAACTAAAGGGGCACAAGGAAGAGAGACACGAAAATGTGGGAAGGGGAAAGAGACAGAGAGCAACGTGGAGTGGGAGAGGAGAGCGACTGGCCCCAAAAGGCCCAGCTTACCCCTCCTTCTCACCGGAGTCCTACCTAGCAGCTTTCTCATTCAGTGTTGAGGACTGACCAGGGAAGGGAACAGAGGAGGGACTCCAGCTGGCTGAGCAGGGCAGGCCCTGGGCAGCCAGCTGGCCTTGACGCAGGGGTGGAGGCACTGTTCTGCCCAGAGGGGATCAGTTTCCCACAGGGCAAGCTCCTGCCCACAGGAGGCAAAGCCCATTTCCTCCTGCCTCTCCCCAGATTCATTTCAGGCATACCCAACACTGAGAACCATGCCTATCCTTCTGACCCACTTCAATCCCATCTCTGAACGCTAGGATCAAACACTGCGGGGGGCGGGGGGGGGGGCTTGCTGCCACACAGCCAGCCCAGGGGAGGCAAGGCAGCCTTCGGTTCTGGCCTGGAGGCCCCCTGCCAGGTGGACAGCCCTGTGCCTCTTGACCTGCCACTGGCACAGAAGGGTGCCCAGCCAGATGGCCCCCTTCTGCCCCAGGCAGGCACACTTGGGTGCCTCCCCCACTTGGCCCACATATGGGCCAGCAGGTGGAAGCCACCTCTGCGCCAGGCAGAGGCACCACCGGAGCTCTGCCCTCCCTCACCTCCCATGTTGTGTTTATGAGCCCAGAATTCACAAACCCAGGCCTGCTCTGAAGGCTGTGCCTTGTATATCTGCACAAATTATATTTCAGCTTTTATTGGTCCCAGATCGCTCTCATTTCCTGCTGAGTGTCCTGTGGATATCATTAACATTTCTACAGCTTTTATTTTTTTCACATTTTCCAAAATGCATTACCCAGAAACATTATTTAAAAAGGAAAGTGCTATGACCAGTGTGCCACCCCTCCCCCAGCTTTAATCGGTCCAGCTGCTGCGTCTTTTAATTTCGTTGAGCTGTATTGCAGGCGGGTCTCCCAATGCACATGAGCAGCTGGATGTGGTAAAAGCATCTATCTCTAAGAAAAGACAGTTCAATTAAAATATGAAAAGCCCAGTGCCTGGTGGAGAATGCAGCCAAAAATGCTCACCCCAACACCAAGCTCCAACCCCAGGTGGGGGCATGGGTGCCAGAACAAAGGCAGGACACCAAAGGTAGGCCTGGGAGACAACCAGCTCTGCCCAGAGGAGGTGGGGCTCCACGTCTTTGCGAGCTGCCATGGGTTCTGTTGTTGTTAAATATTATGATTATGATTACTTTTCAAGAACACTAGGAAAGGACAAGGAAAGAGGGAGGCAGAGGGGGTGGGGTGGGAAGCATCATGAGGAGGGGAAAGAAAGTGGCCTTTGAACTTGGGGGAGGAGAAGAGGGGCAAAGCAGGGCAGACTGGGGGTCTGACCTCTATGGGTTCAGCTGGAGGGAGGAGTGGTGGTCAGGGGAGGGCACTGACCTTCTCACAGAGCTCCTTGTCCAGCCCAGCTCCCCACCTGCCTCTTCTCCCAGACACTTGGTCAAGGACTTATCTCTGCAGGGCTTGTGCAACTGGGAAGGAGGAAGGAAGGAAATAGGAGGGAAGGGAGGAAGAGAAGGAGCCAATCTCACACTCCCTATGACAACTCCTGGAAACTGGCCTTCCCTTGGGCCACTGGCCAAGGAAGCAGGCAGGGGAGGCACATGTGCTGGAGGCTGGTTCTGGTTTGGGTGGCCCTGCATCCAGGCCTCAGGAGTTCCCTTGGCACAGCTGTGGTCTCATTGTCCACCCCCAGCCATCCCCATGGCCAAGGGCTAGCAGGGCAGGAGAGAGGGACACGAAGAGATCCGCCCCCCACCACAGTCTGCCAGGGCCCAGCAGTCCTTCCAGGCAGACTTGGCCTTCTGCCCTCCCCAGAGAGCAATGGAGCGAAGGGGGCGCCCTTAGCTGTGGGCACCTCCTTGGTACTGGTGCCCTTCCCGAATGCCTACTTTCCTAGAGAAAGGGAGGTGCAGAGAGGAAAGAGACCTGGTGTAAGTCCCCACACGGAGGATCTTTCTACAGGATGTCTAAAGTAGGAGCTATGCCCCAGACCAAGCGTGGATGCCCCCCGCCTGGGACCCACACCAAGAATTCTTTCAGAGGAAACATCTTAGAGTATGATAGCAAGAGGGCGCGGCAACGAGGTGCTGCTGACACTTCACATTTCCCAGGTCCCCTCTGCAACCTCAAGGGCCCTGGCAGCCAGTCAGGCCCACTTGACTCAGGAACCAGACCCACCTGAGGGAGGTCCACTCATGGGCAGTGGTGCTTACAGGCCACCTGTGGTAACCATGACTGCCTCAGAGAGAGGTCCCTGCCCACCCACCTCCACAGGGAAATGGGGAGTGCGAGCCAGACTGCTGCAGCCCCCACAGAGGGGACACTGTGGGGCCAGCCAGGAGACTGTGGCTAGAAGTTCTTCCTGAAACACTGGGAGAGTCTGTGTGTGTGTGTGTGTGTGTGGGGGGGGGGGTGACAGAGAAGGGAGAACCTGGAAGAGAAATAGAGAGAAGAGGGAGAGGACAGAGGAGGAGAAGGGGGAAAAGGGTAGGTGGGGGGTGGAAACAGAGACAGGAGCTGTCAGGAAAAAAGGGAAGAAGAGGAAGCTTTCTGCTCCCCTGCTTCCTGGTTTGTAGCTGGTGGGGGGATAGTTCTAAACCCACCCCGTTCAAGGCCTGAGAACAGGAAGGAGAAAGCCACCTGAGTCAGGGAGGGGGTGGCACCACCTTCAGCCTCCGCATCTGCTGCAGGTGATGAGTACTGAATATGAGACCTTGCTGAAATTATAAACCATTCGCCAGACTGACTGGTATCCTGTGAGGTCTATTTTGAATCCTGAAGGTCTGGCTTGAATGGGGAAAGGGTGGACCTTCCAAGGAGCCCACAAGACAAGCAGCCCAGCACCCACAGGCCTCTGGGACAGGCAGGATCTTCAGGCCAGGGGCAGAGGGAGGGCCATCCTGGGGCCTAAGGAATCCCAGAGAAAAGGCAGCCCCCACCCTCGTGAGCAGCACACTTGGTATGCACCCTCCTCATTCATGCCCACCCGTGCCTGCATCTTCCTGGGAGAACCACCCAGGGGTTCACCACGCCCCTCCTAGGGCATGTCTGGCTGCTGACGTGGCCTTGTGCAAGTACTTTGACCTCCTTGAGCCTCAGGGCCTTTGCACCTGCTGTTTCCTCTGTTGGAATACTAGTCTCAGGTATCTACAAGGCCCTGCCCACAGGCTTCACTAAGGTTGTCTTCTCAGGCAGCCTTCCCGATCAGTGTTTGAAATGGCACACCTTGCACTCCCTCCCTTTGCTTCTCCAAAGCACTTATCTCTTCGTAATTAGCCGTGTGGCTAGCTGGCTGCCTGTAGTCTCTCCTTATTGTAACAAAAGTTCCATGAGAGCAGGGATTTTTTTCTTTTTGCCTGTTTTGCTCACAGCTATATCCTCATTTCCCATAACAATAAATATGTACTGCATAATGTGTAAATGTTATGTTAACCCTATAAAAATATCCTGAGCCAGCAGCCGGGAGGCAGTATGGAGCACACTTGGGTGGGGCCAGGAACTTGTGCCCACAGCAACTCACTCATCCAACAAAGAATGCTCTCCCTCCAGCCTGGCAGGCAATGCACCTGAGTGAAGCAGGTGGGTGAGAATGGAGACAAACCGGGGGTCCTGGTAATAAGTACAATGAGGGGGAGCACCACTCACCTATAGTGAATTCCTGCCTTATGGGAATGAGGGCCCAGAGTGCCAGAGCTTGAGTTTTTTTCCTTTAAAAAGCCAGAAATCTGGATTTTATACAAAGGGAAATCTCTCAATTAAAAAAATGTTACCAAGAAAGTAAAAAGTTTAACATTCCAGAGTTCAAGAGAAGCCACCTGTGCGCTGCATTTGATCACCAGCTCTCAGGTGTCCCTTGCTGAGGTAACTGACACAGGTGGAACTTTCCTGGGCAAAGGCAGGAAATCTGGACACCTCTAGTGCAGGCACTTGAGGACAAGGAAGGAGAGTGGCAGTGTATCCAGAACCTTAGGATGAGTGCTGCAGGCTGGGGGTGGGGTAAGCAGGGTTGTCCTGCCGCCTGTACAGGTCTTGGGGAGGGAGGAACCCAGCAGCCTTGCGATGGAGGTGCAAAGAGGTGGCGGAGCTGCCCAGGTTGGGGAGGCCCGAAGGTACACAGAGGCCCTTGATAAGACCTTGCTGCCTACCATCTAACTAGGTCCCTGCAAGACTCCTTGGTGGCACTTATTGAAGCAGTAATTGCATAATTAATGTATAATGACCAGTTTGACACATGCCTCCTTTACCAGAATGTGGTCTGACGAGAGCAGGGCTTCATCCATCAGATCCTAAGCTGTAAGCCCAGAAACTGACTCAAGTAGGTGCCTATTAAATAAAGTCCACTAGTTGGGTGGACAGGCAGATGGGATGAGTAAGGGGGTCAGCTCCTGGTTGGGTGCGTTACTTAACACTCACCACAGCTCTAAAGGATGCCACCCAGAGAGGGCTGATGATGGCAGGCCTGGAGCTGGGTCAGGTGGGACAGAAAGACCAACTTCTGCCCTGCCCTCCACAGCCCCCTGGGCCACTGCCCTGCCCATGTCTGCACCCACTCACTTGTCAAGTCCATTTCTGCTCAGCTTACAGTCTGCTGGAGGTGCAGGCTGGGTGCTGAGGAGCCAGAGCAAAAAGCATGTCAGCCTCTGCCCTCCAGGAGGAGACAGACACCCAGGAGGCTGTGGGAGAGGGAGTGGGGAGAGGGAGTCAGGGGCAGCCAGGAGAAAGGCAACTTAATGATCTGAAGAAGGGACAGCGTCCACCATCTGCAGAGCATATTCTAAGTCAAACCTCTCCCTCACTTTGCAGGAAGACTAGAGACAGCAACTTGTCCAGGAGGTCCAGCAGGGCTCAGAACCGTCTACAGAAAAAGAACTCAGGGCCGGAGGCCCAAAACGGGGCGGGGTGGTGAGGTCCTCTTCTGGACACTCCAGCTTCCCAGAGGAGTCAGGGAAAGCCTCGCCACCCCCAGCCCCGGTGGGAAGCACCCCTGCTTCACTGCCTTTAACACCCCGTCCCTGCAGCATCCTGACAGCCTGAGGGGCACACAGCCCACCAGACCCTCGTGCCCAGAACCAGCACAGGCAGCAGGGGAACTGGCAGAATTGGTGTAGCCCCTCCCCCCAGCCCCCAGGGGAGGAAGCCGCCTGTCAGGCCGCCACAGCGTGTCAAATCCTCTTGCTGCCTAATTGTGAGACAGCGGCATTTAAAGAAACGCTTTCCTGGCCGCCTGCCACACCGCAAACTGCTTGGTATAATTTTATTATTAAGGAGAGAGAAGGGGGAGGTTGGAGAAAGGAGCGAGAAAGGGAGGCGGGAAGGGGGGAAATCGCTTCGTCCCAGTCAGCCGGTGGAGCCTTCAGCTTGCTGTGGAACCGGGACCACTTTCCAGTGGGCAAGCCGACTTCGTTAATTGCGCATTCAATCTCTACTTAGGGTAATTGAAACGGTGTAGCCCGGGTCTGACAATTTAGGGTCTGCGACTAGGCCATTAACCCTTTCCGCGGCTGCCCTCCTACCCAGATCGATACCGCGGACCCCTCGGAAGGCCGGGACGGGCCCCTGGGCCCCACGGAAGGCCCACTCTGGGGCTGGAAGCCAACACCGAACCTCTGCTGCGTCGAGGCTCCCGGGCGTGCGCCCGGCGCAAGCAGGGTTAATGCGGCGTCGCGAGCCTCGAAGCCCGGCAAGGGCCAGGCTGGGGATGGGGAAGCCGCGCAGGGCGTGTGGGGGTTGTTTGCGGCCTCGCCGCCCCTCGGCAACAGATGTTTCAGCCGTGTAAGACAAAGGCAGAGCGCCTGCTGCTGCCGGGAGAATATCCGCAGGACTCCCTCGGGGGCAGGTAAAATTTCACCTTCTATTTGAGTTCCTCCGTCACACTCCCGCCCGCTCCTCCCGGTTTCCCAGCCTCTGCTCCAATCCGGATAGCGCCACCAAAGACGCCGCGCCGCCTCCTCCGCAGCCCAACCCGCTGACCCCAGCAAGGTCACGGCGACCTCGGCTCAGCCAGCAGCAGGCCCGCCTGCCTCCTGGGGCGCCCCCGCCCGCGGTCCAAGGTAATTGGAGGCGCGGGGAGAGAGAGGAAGGGGGCGCTGCACTCGCCGCCAGGCAGAGGCACTGGACGCTCCGCGCTTCCCTCCAGCCTATGACACATGTGACCCCGGATGGCTGCCGCCAGCCCCCGCCCCCGGCCCCCGTCATTCATCTCCCTGATTCCCGCTGTAGCCGTCCTCGGAAGCCAGCCGAGTGAAGCAGCTGTTCCTTGCACACTCCACTTGACCAAAGATGATGATAAATGAGGCCTGGGCTGCACCGGGGATGCGGCGGCGGCCGCGAGGGGCGCGCAAGGCTGGGCGTACAGCCCGCAGCCCCTCCTCTCGCCCTGGGAAGGGCGAGGACGCCACAGGGCAGAAGCCGAGAAGCAAAACCTAAGGCCCGCAGCACTTCCCCCGCGCCACCCCATCTCCCGGCGGTGTGGAGCCGAGCAGATGTGCGCCCGAAACGCGAGTCCGAGGCACAGGCTGGGGCTCTTGCGGCCAGGGCTGCAGCTCCTCCCTCCTTCCCCTTTCCCCTAATGCCTTGGTCCCCTTAGCCCCCACCTCCAGTGCCTCAAACCTATTAACGCTCGTAAATAATAAATAACGGCGCTCTTCCCTCCAACCGCGCGAGGCTGCAGGCGGAGGCCGCTGCCAGCTGCGCCCGGTCCTGGAAAGGGGGCACCCTCAGCCAGGTGCGGGGGGCTCTGGGCGCGCGGCCCAGCACACGTGCCACCGCGGCACGCAGACCCGTCCCCCGCCCCCAGAGGAGGGGGAATCCCGCTCTGCCCTCCCCAACGCCACCTCCCCTGGAGTCCTCTGGCAGCGAACAACGCGAGAGCGCGCGCGCGAGCTTCCCAGCCCGAGAGGATTATTTTTTAATCTGTCCCCCGCTTCCATATCTGCCTCTCCGGTTTGTGCGCCCGCCCACCCCAGCAGCCGAGGCCGCGGGTTCCTCACCTCGCTTGGCGGCTCCGGCCTCTGCGCACCTCCCCCGGCCCGCGGCCCCCGCCCCTGCGCGGGCATCGCGCGGCTAAATCTCAGCCCGGAAAAGACCGATTAGGAGCTGCGTGCCTTTCTGCGAAATATTGGAACTGGGTGGGGTGGGGGCGGGGAGAAGAGCGCCGTGGTCCCCTCGCCTCCCCACTCGCGGCGCGGCTGCGAGGGTGGCTCTGGCTCTGCGCACAGGGGGCTGCCGGCCCTGGGCAGAGCACCCCTCTACTTTTCGGCCTTCTCTCTTCAACGCCCACCGTTCCTCAGTCACTGACGAAGCTGGAGCTTTTACCGCATGGACCCTCGGGTGGCGCCGTCAAGCGCGGCGCTGCCTCCCCCGCCTCTAGCCTCCTCCCGAAGCTGCTTCAAACAAACAGCATTTAAACAGCAGCGGGCCACCACACCAACTTCAAGGCTAACTCGGCCGGTGGCCGAGCCGCGGCGCACCGCGGGGCCTCCCCTCTAACCCTTTCTTCTAGGCCCACCTTCGCTTCTACCTCCCAGCCCCTTTCCCCTTCGGGTCCGGGAGCTCAGGCCCCGCCCCCTTCCCCGAGGGAAATGAGACAGCAGGAAGTTCATGTCCACTACCATTAACCGGCTCGCCAGAGGCCACCCACCCAAACCCCAGCCTGTCCTTTCCCTTGGAGGTAGAAGCAGAAACCCCTTGCAGGCTTTGGCTGAATCAGTCACTTGACATTTTCCAGACTCTGATGTGCCCAGTCGTGGAGGCTCAGAGCTTTTGGCTCCTGAGCACCTCCCTCCGGAATGAGGTGGGGGGGGGGTGAGAAATATCCACTGAAAAACAAGAGAAAACGGGAGGAAGTGTGGGCTGCGAAGGAAGGAGAGGCATTTCAGCGGCAAGGAGCCGCCCGGGTTAGTGGCAGGAAAGAATCTGCTTGGGAACCGAGCCAGATTCCTTGCCCCAGCCCGGCTATGGGTTGGGAGGGCTGGGCCCTTCCCCAAGGCTTCCGACCTGAATCGCCAGAGGTAAGAAGCCTGGTGGGTTGGGGATAGGACAGACGTGAAGAGAGCAGTGGCACTGGGCTTGCCTGACCCGACCTGGAGCCAGCTGCTGGGCCCCTCATGCCCTGAAGGCAAGGTAGGGCCAAGAAGGGGGGAAGAGGGTCCCCTGAGTACCTGTGCAGGGCCTGGCAGGGTTCTGAAGGCTCCATCCCCTAGCCAGCCCAGACATGGGGCTTGGGGCCTCCCTCAGATCTAGAAAGTTCTCAGTGGCCTTCAAACTTTTGGAATGGGCATAACAGCAGCAGCACTGCCAAGGTGCCTTGATGGATTTTGCTTCTAACCCTCCAACTACCCTTCTAGGAGGTGATGTTGCCTCTTGTTTCACAGGTTTGGAAACTGAGTTCCAGAGAAGGAAGGGGCCATCCTAGGCCCTGGAGTTGGGGCCTTCAGCTTGTTCTGTATTCCAGCAGCTGGGCATCAGGAAGGTGCCCTGGGGCTGGAGGGCATAAGACACAGAGATGACAAAGAGGTTCTGGTTTGTTCCCTTGATACTTTAAGAACACTGGTTTTTGAGAGAGGAAAAACAGAAGAACAGGGGGTTGGTGTGGTGGGGAGCTGGAGGGAGGGAGGAGTCACACTGACAGCACCCCCCACGGAGGGTTCCCAGGTGAGGGCTCCCAAGGCTGCAGCCACCTTAGTGAGGCCTCCAGTCCACACAGGGCTCACTTTTCACATGTAGCCCAAATGTAAATCTCACACAGCCAGGTACCACCACGTTTCAAATGTGTGTGACTATTTTGATGAATAAATTACAAATTCATTTAGGGCCAGCGGCTTTGAGTGGATAATATAGCCTCCTTCCCCCAACACAGAGAACTACTATTTTGATGAGGGGTCTGCATCTAAAGACTGGGCTCAGTGGGGGAGGACACCAGTCACAGACAGCTGGGACCACCCTGTCCTCCTGGCTCCACTGCACCCCTGTGTGGGGAAGGAGCTTCCATCTCCAGGCATGACTTGAAAGGCCCCCAGCTCTCCTGGATGGGGCGGATCCTGGTCAGTCCCCCAGACACCTAGCCTGGTCTGAGGGACTGACCAGAAGCACTAACCTTTGGGGAAAGCAAACCACTAGCCGCTGCTCCAGAGTCAGCCTGGGAAGCCTTTCCTCAAAATGGGATATATTTGCTTTTGGTTTTTGGCTGCTGCCTCATTCTGGTTGATCTTCCTTAGAGCAGTAAAAAGTGGAGGTGCTTCAGAGTGAAAATGAGGCAAGGACATGCTGTCTGAGCCCAGCATCTGGCTGTCTTAAACAGCACTATTTTCCTTCCAGGGCGAACAGACTTTCTGCTAGCATTCTGTGCAGTGGTTGTTTTGCATTCTCAGCTAAAGGCTGTTTGCTCTTCCCAAGCCCACCTCCAACTGCACCAGACCTTCCAGAGGCTCCTCCCCTCATGCTTCCAGTCATTCAGCATCTGGGGCAGAGAGCCTCCTCCAGCTGTGTGCAGATAACTCGGCCTGCTTCCAGAGCGGACTTGTTTTGGAAAGTTGCAGGACACTCACTCCTGGCTGCTTCTGAGGTGCTGGTGTGGACAGTGGCTGGCCTCCTGGCGGGGGTGGGGAGGGGTGATGATGAGGGCTGCAGAGAGATGCCAGATTCCCGACAGCCAGGCCTGTCCATTGTGTGGACTCACAGGTGGTTGCTGTGAGCCCTTAGGGTGAGGGGAGGCATTATCTGCCCCCACTGCACCCTGACTGTAAATGCCTAGGGCCCTGATGCCACACAGCTCTGGATTCAAATCCCAGAGTTTGGCACACTCTGCTGTGTGGCTATGACCAATTCACTTAACCTCTCTAAGCTTCATGTTCCTCAGCCAAAACCTGCTTTATTAACACCACACTGACAGGGCGATCCTGAGGCTAAAGGGGGTACTGTGCTTGGCACTTGGCAGAGACTCAGTGAAGGGTAGAAATTCGGTGCTCTGTTGGGGGGTGAGGACCAAGTCTTGTCCTCTCCCTGTCTCCCAGGGAGCTGGGTGTATCTGGGATAGAGCAAGTTTTCAGGGAGGGCTTTATGAGGGACAAGGACACCCCAGGCCTGGAGGGCTGCCAGGACTGAGGGTTAAAGCCCATCTCCAATGACAAGTAAGCTGTCTTCCCAGTGGTGTCTCCATGTTTCTCACACACCAGAGCATACATCTTAGTAAGATGTACATTCTGCTGGTGGTCAGGCCTGGGGCCCTGCTATGTCAGAGCTCCCAGGAAAGGCTAGCACTGCTGGCCTGTGGACCGCAAGTGGCTGCAAGACCTCAGCCTTGGCAACCCTTCAGTCCGTCCACATCCTGGGGGCAGGGCATGGCACCCCGAAGCCCTGTGTCTCAGAGCTGGTTCCTGCAGGGCCTTGGCAGCCTTGCTGCTCAGCGTGTAGCCCTGCTTCTGGCAGCTTCATTCTGTGAAGCTTGCTGTCACTTCACGTCCATGCCTCTGGGGCTTTGGTGTCCCCATCAGGAGAGTAGGAAGCTGGGACACGATGACCCCACTCTCTTTTGCTGCCTGTCCATCCCCTCTTCCCTTCTCTGATTCCTTCCAAAGGCACAACAAGTCTGAGACCCCAGCACCCGCCCCAGGGGCTGCGGTCCTTGGGGTACAAGGCTCACCCAGACTCAATCAAGAGCAGCCAGTTCTCACTTACTGCCTACGTGCCAGGCATGTCCTGAGAAGTGCTTTGCATCTGCAAACCTCATCCTTATGACAGCCCCATGGGGTAGATACCGTCACCATCTTTGACTTATGAAAGAGGAAACTGAGACCTGGAGCCACTGCTGAGGTCACATCACAGGTCAGGGCACAGGGCCTAGAGAGGCTGGACATGGGTTCTTTCTGGCCTAGCCTCTAAGCATCCCTGGCCTTTGAGGACTTCCTTTGGGGAAATGGCCCAATGGATTGTCTTGGCACAGAGCAGCTGTGGGTGTGGCATACTGCAAGTTCCCAGCTGGTGGCAGGGAGGGGGAGAGGAGCCTAGTCCAGTGAGGGATGTGAGGGTGAGCCCAAGAATCTCTCTAGAGAGCTTTTTTGCAATATGGACCCAAATAAAAGCCCTAGGTGCCCTCTACCCAGCAGTCCTGCTCCCAGCCAGATGCAGGGTTGTCTGCACAGGGCGATGACCTGAGTTGTCCACTGCAGCAGCAAAGGACTGGGTACCCCCTAAACGTCCATCTGAGAAGGACGAGGGGAGTACACTTGGGGAATTCCTCATAGTGAAGCACTACAGTGAGTGTACCCAGGCTCGTGTATTGGGGGCGCAGTCTTCAGATTCAATGAGGAAGCACAGGGCAGACGTTGTGCAAAGATGCCTGCTTTGCATAAAAGAGGAGGAGACACTTGATTTTTTTTTTCATGAGCACTTGACGCCTAGTAAAGATTTTTAAACTTCTATGGATAAAGATTGAAGAAAGAGCCTGGCTGCAGGCTCTAGTCCAGCACAGCCATGTCACAGCAACTGGGCTCCGAGCCAGGGCACAGGCATCCTCCACTTCCTCAGATGGAATGAGTGCCAGCTGCCAAGAGCAGTCAGCCCATCTGTGTCCTGCACTGGCAGTCAGCAGAGCAGGAATCATCCTCCCATTTTACAGAAAAGGAAACCAGAGCCCCAAATTAGGGAGGGACCAAGTCTGAATCCCCATGTAGGCTGTGTCCTTATGTCCAGGTGCACAGTCCTGGGGAGACAAGCCAGGACTGGCTTGAGGACTAATCTGCACAGATAGCTGAGGCCTCCAGAGCCATGGATGGACCACAGGCCCTACTCCTGGTCCACATGCCACCATTCTCTCCATTCTGGTTCTGCCAGCAGTGCACTTTCCTTTCATCCTCTGGAACAAAGGTGACACATCATAAAATTTAAAAGCAGAGGCTATCTGGGCTTCAATGGGGCCCTAGGACTCCCAGCTCTAAGGGCATGGCTGACAGACAGCCCAGGAATACCTGGGGCAGAATCCTGGCTGGGGCAATCCCCAATCCGGGGTGCCTGGGGAGGTGACCCAAGTACCCATACCTCAGTTTCCTGATCTGTGAAACAGGAGTGAGAAGAAGTATGCCCCTCAAGGGTCCTATAAGAATTAAATGAGATAATGGGCAGGGTCATGTAAGCAATGCCTGGCAGAGGAGGGCCCAATAAATGAGCTGCTCTTTTTATTTTTAAGAGGTAAATATGTAATTTTTTATAGCAGAGGGAAAGTTCAGGAAAATCCTTTTCCTGGTTGTAGCTGACTGTGGGGGTAGGGCCAAGAAGGCAGGGATCCTTGGAGGGACAGGAACCTGGCTCTGGCCTCTCGCCCCAGGAGCAAGGGGTCCTATCCAACTGGCTGGATCCGCTGCTCTGGCCCAGAAGCCCAGTGGGCAGTGGCCAGAGCAGAGCCCAGCTGTCTGTGTTCCCCAGCTGGCACATCAGGTAGAACAGACTTGGCCAGCTGGCCGGAGGCCAGTGCAGCCGGAGGCCCCTGCAGCCCCAGGCCTGTGGAAAGAGGGCTCAGAAAGACACCGGTGTCCCACTTTGTTTCATGGCTGGTTGTTTCCAGGCCAGAGCCTCTGGGTCTTTGGAAAGAACATCCTGTACCCAAGGCCCTGACAATTTGCTCTGTGACCTTAGGTGAGTCACCCTACCTCTCTGGGCTGCCATATCCTTAGCAATTAAATGGGGATAGTGGTAAGTATTCACTTCACAGGCTGACCAAAGAACCAATAAGAAAACGAACATAAACCTCCTGTGTCATCACAACCTCATGGCCACCCTCACACAGTGCTCCGATGTGCAGGGCCCCACTCCGGGAGCAGCCTGCACGTTGCGGAAGCAACCAGCTTCGGGCAGAAGCCCTGTAACAGCTAAGTAATGAAAGGCCTCACATGATTAGTACTATAGTATACTTCGGGGCCATGGGGTCAGGCTTAGGTTTTGGAAGCTCCAAACTCAGTTCTGTAAGGCCTAGGAGGGACCGCTGTGTTGTGGCTGACAGTGACCCTCATGGTAGGTGTTGGGGCACAAGTCAGTCTCTTTGGCCATGTTTTCTGGGCACCCTGCATGTGCTGGGACCCAGAGATGTGCCTTCCTCCCTGTCTCATCATTTCAACCCCCAGAGTAACTGCAAAGAACACAGGGGCACCCCCACTGCACAGACATCGCCAATGAGGCCTAGGGGCAAAGGGGATTTTTTGGTGAGTAGTACCATTTGAATCTGAACTTGGCCTGTCTGGCTCGAAGTGTCCCCTGGGCAAGGGTCTCAGGCATAAGCAAGGAGGGTGGGTGTCAGAGTCCCTGGAGGCAGAAACCTGGGCCTACAGAGCCCCAGGACAGGGCACTCTGCCCCTTGCTCTGGCCTTGCAGCCCCTGATTTATGGCCTCTGGACTCCACCTCTGCCTCCCTGAGGGGACAGTGTGACCTAGGAGGCTTCCTCTGGCTGAGGCCCCCTTGGTACTGCTGTCTGGGTATGGAGGGGACACCATTCAAGCTCAGTGATGAAAGGCCAGCGCTGGAGACTTGGAAGGGAGCAAGATTCCCATGGGAAAGGGTGGCTCTGAGCACCAGCCCCTACAGGCTAGCTGCCATGGCAGATAAGCCACAGTGAGATCCCAGGCCACTTGTCCCTCCGTGGGAAACAAAGGCTGTGGGCAGTGGCCAGAGACTGGTACAAACAGCAGGGAAACCCCCAAGCAGCCCAACCTTGTGTTTCTTCCACTGCAGCTCCGTCTCTGTCCCTGTCCCTTTGCAGGCAAACACAGCTCTCATGGACCAGATGGGTCAGCCAGTCAACACCAACCCCCCATGGTCCCCAGAGCTCCTTTGTCACTTCCTTTCCCACCCTAAGAGCTACCACTGGAAGGGTTTTTGTCTCCCAAGCAAACTGTTTAGAGATCACCCACTTTTCTCTCTCATGGGGCCCCAAACAGCTTCTTGAGCCTTTGTTGGACAAGAACAAACCTGGAGTTCCTGGGCCACACATCTGTTACATGAATAAATGAATGGGTAGAGGAATGGGTGGGTGAGCGGATTGATGGACTGTGCATGGAATGGAATGCCACCCCCAAGCAAAGCCACTGCTGTTTGTGTTGGCCTTAGCAAAATACGATTTCCCCAAGGCTTTGAAGAACATTGCAGGTGGTTTTCAGGGTACCTGCTCCAGCTGCGCTTCATGATGCTCGGGCTGGGAAACTCAGAGGGGCACAGTCCCACTCATACCACACAGGGAGGGGAATTGGGCCCTGGGCTTCCACCTCCCTGTACCATGTCACTCCAGACCCCTAAAAGTACCCCCAGATGCCCCCTTTCCTGAGCCCTGCCCCCTGCCCAGGGGCTCCCAGAGGCCCCCAGGGCATTCCCCTGGCTTGTAAGTGTCCCCAGACCCAAGGTGGGTGGGAGCCTTTCACGGGGGGGGGGGGGGGGGGGGGG